>JAQJVL010000237.1:761192-1321856 GCA_035578905.1 Stictocephala bisonia | reverse complement strand
TCAATCCTCTGTTCCCATCACTGTCATCGTTGGATTATGTCTGACGTTGAACATACTCTACAAGTTAACTAATCATTTGTCCATTACAGTTTGATAAACAAGCCATTTCTCACTCAATCCTCTGTTCCCATCATTGTCATCGTTGGATTATGTCTGACGTTGAACATACTCTACAAGTTAACTAATCATTTGTCCATTACAGTTTGATAAACAGTCCATTTCTCACTCAATCCTCTGTTCCCATCATTGTCATCGTTGGATTATGTCTGACGTTAAACATATTCTACAAGTTAACTAATCATTTGTCCATTACAGTTTGATAAACAGTCCATTTCTCACTCAATCCTCTGTTCCCATCACGGTCATCGTTGGATTATGTCTGACGTTAAACATATTCTACAAGTTAACTAATCATTTGTCCATTACAGTTTGATAAACAGTCCATTTCTCACTCAATCCTCTGTTCCCATCACGGTCATCGTTGGATTATGTCTGACGTTAAACATATTCTACAAGTTAACTAATCATTTGTCCATTACAGTTTGATAAACAGTCCATTTCTCACTCAATCCTCTGTTCCTATCACGGTCATCGTTGGATTATGTCTGACGTTAAACATATTGTACAAGTTAACTAATCATTTGTCCATTACAGTTTGATAAACAGTCCATTTCTCACTCAATCCTCTGTTCCCATCATGGTCATCGTTGGATTATGTCTGACGTTAAACATATTGTACAAGTTAACTAATCATTTTTCCATTACAGTTTGATAAACAGTCCATTTCTCACTCAATCCTCTGTTCCCATCATGGTCATCGTTGCATTATGTCTGACGTTAAACATATTCGACAAGTTAACTAATCATTTGTCCATTACAGTTTGATAAACAGTCCATTTCTCACTCAATCCTCTGTTCCCATCATGGTCATCGTTGGATTATGTCTGACGTTAAACATATTCGACAAGTTAACTAATCATTTGTCCATTACAGTTTGATAAACAGTCCATTTCTCACTCAATCCTCTGTTCCCATCATGGTCATCGTTGGATTATGTCTGACGTTAAACATATTCTACAAGTTAACTAATCATTTTCCTTTCCTCCCTTTTTTGCGAAATTGTTGCCATTGCAGAGAAAACTTGGAAAACTAAATCTAAGGTATAATTTTAAAGGTGCCGCCTCAATGCTTAATAAATAATTAAATAAATGGTTCCAAAGAATTGGCACAACGTTTCCCCGTATTAAACACTAAAAAAATCAAAACTTTGAAAATTACCAGTTTGATTCCCAAATAAGGTTTTTTTGCCCTAACTAAAAAACCAGTCAAGTTAAAGACACGCGGTTTTTACTAAAATATTTTAAATTGTAATTCACATATCTTCTGAAAATTTACTCAAAAACGTTAGAGCCTTATTGAGAATATTCCAATTCTTTATGATTTTTGCTCATAAAAAAAAACTAAAATTTTAAAAAAGTGAAAAATGGTCTCTATGCTAATGCATATGGGAGAAAATAAAATGAATTCTTGTATTCTCACACGTGGAAAAACCAAAATCCTTCAACGATTTAAGATGCTATCATCTTCGAACGAATCATAAGTGAGATCTTGAGGTTTTGGTGCATTATTGTGAGAATCATCTCGTTCTTCTTTGAGTGTGGGCAATTTGCTGCCGGTATTTACTGTTATAAAACGTGCATTGTATTCAGTCTCCAGACGAGCCAGCATACAAAATACCTTTATAATGCCTATAAGTTGATACACCATTATGAATAATTTCGAGTACTGATAGTTTAAAATATTGTGACGTGTAAACAGAAAGACAAATTTTGAAAGGTTAAAATGTTGTATTTTAACAAGTAAAATCCTATTAAAACGATCGGGTCATTTAGTTCACTCACTTTCTGAACTTATTACTTGACCGATTTTCATGAATTTTTTTATTCAAAAGATAATTTTGATTTTTAAGTCGTAACGGAGCTAGATTTTTTAAATTCCCATAGGTTTATGCACTACACGGCGTCAAAGTTGCAATGATATTCTTATGGAGATTAATTTTAATTGACCAGCTGGCTGCATAAACAAATGAATCGGCACATGCTAAAAGGGTCTCAATAAAAAAAAAAAACATAAATTGAGTTATTGGTAAAAATCGAATCTAGAAAGATAGCTCCTTCGCTGTGTACTAATAGGACCTTAGTCACATGCACTGTTGGCATAGATACTGGCCACTGAATTATTGGGAACGTGCTAGAAGGGCCTCAGTCAGTGACTGAAGCCCATCTAGCACGTGGGTTGGCAACACTACCGTCCGTCAGCTATTGCAATGCATACACTACAACTACCTAGGATCCCTGTGCAAGAAACTTTTTACCTTAGGCAGTTAACTACTACAGTGTTTTGCATTCATGACATCAAGAAGAACAATGCAGTAATTTACCTGTACCATGAAGGGACTGCCAAAAAAAGTCCAAATGAGGTGTGTTCAATGGTTTATGACTACTTGAACTGTGTTCCATCTCACTATACAGAGCTTCGTGTGTTCTCAGACAATTGTGGAAGACAAAATAAAAACCATGCGTTGACCAGATTTCTTATGGCTTTAACAGACATGAAAAGATTTGAAAAAATTGAGCAATTTTTTTGCCTGTAAGAGGTCACTCATTCTTACCCTGTGACAGGATTTATAGCCTCCATGAACTAACCAGCATTGTTATCCAGTCAAGTAAAAAACATAAGTTCATGGTTAAAGAACTGAATACCAACGAAGTACTCCAGTTCAAAACTTGGTGGCCAAAAATTTACAAGAAAATGGTAAATTCTGAAGAAACTAAGGTCAGAACTGTACCAAAAGACTAAAAAGTGAATTTTAATAAGTACATTCATGCACTTCACATATGAATCAAAGTTCCCTTCTCAAGTAGTTGCAAGGCATTTCATAGACTCAATCGTGGGACACACGTTCAGCCTAAAACAACCTGGAATTCGTGAAGTAACTTTACCTACCGAGATTGCTTATCCACTTAATAAAGTACCAATCAAAGATGGAAAAATCAAAGATATCCAAAAGTTGCTGCGATACAGTCCCGAGGAACACCTCCAGTTCTACAACGAAATCTTGGAATGGAACAGGAACCTTGAAGGACAAGCTCAACACAACGGTAGCGAAGATGATTGAAATTTTTTTATACTACTTTTACTGTCATTAACTTAGTCCTTGACGTACATACGTACTTGTATTGACAAAATACTTTTAATTATTTTAAATATATGTATAATAAAGTGTGTTTTAGCAGTTAAAACAAACTGTGTTTAACTGACATTCCTATGACATGCTAAAAGGGCCTCAGTCAAGCACTTTTACCATTTTTTTTATGATAACAACAAATTTTTTTTAAACCTGATTCCATGGTTACAAACTTAACTATTTTAGTACTAAAGTTTGACATTTTTTACAAAAAGAAATATTGTGTCATATTTGGGTCAGAAAGTTTTTTTCGCTTTTCTCAAAACTACCATGTTTGGACTGAGGCCCTTTTAGCATATGCCAATTCAAATGTTAAATGGTCCAAATAATTTGTTAGGTTACACGTAGAGAGCAGCACAGTAAGATATCAAGTTAATTATAAAGAGTGAATACATGTCTGTCTATGTGTATGTTATCATCAGCCGTTAAATAAAATGAAAACATTCGAAATATGCTTAGTAATAACATTGTTTGTTTACAATTATTATACTATAACAATGCAAATCAAGTATAGTGAGTGAGCTACTGTAAAACATGTAAATAATATAATTTTACTTAAAACAATTAAAAAATTAATATTTGAAGTCAAAAGGCCGAGGCAGAAGGCCGAGGCATCACGAGTGCAACGAGTGACGGGGTTGGCACGCGAAGCGTGCAGGGGGTTTCCTAATAATTATTATTCCATGAGGTTGTAAACATTATACAGTAATTGCTAGGCAAATATATTTGTATTACCAATTCAATTAATTATAGATTTTTTTGAAAATGTTTGACCTTATATATTTGGCCTTTACGGCCACCGGCGGTGGGTCAATACCACTGTACGTGTATGGGTGGGCGGTGGGATATCACGTGTTCATTTATATCTATCTAGCCTATTGAAAATATTCTAGATAATTCTTTGTATTAATTTTACAATACAATTGAACGTCAACCTTATGTCCTCCAAACATTTGGAAATATGTTGTCCAAGGGAGTATCCAACATTTTATTAAAGACTCGTTTTAGAACCATTTAGTATAATAAATATACTCAGCCACTAGTTTTTGTTCTCTTAGAAATATAATTTACAACAGACGAAGTTAAAAACCGTTGCATTTTAAATGAAGGAAATATAATATAACCTTAATAACAATTTCCGAATGCCGTTATGATAAAGCGCGAAGTCTACCGGTGACAAATGGCAATAGCCAGCCAGCCGTGGCGAGTGTGTTAGGTTAGGCGTTGACTCTGACACCGGAGCGCTCAGTCATACCGTTGAGCGTACGTGGCGGGAAGTGTGTTCACACGTTCCCCGATATGACAACGAGAAACACCATTTACTCGAACATATTGCAGTTATTGTTTAATCTTCATGACAATCACCTTGTATCAGGGATGATCGAGATGCTTCATTTAGATAATCAGAAAATGATCACTACGACAATTTGTTTTTCACAAAAAAACATACATTATTTTTGGGTTTAGCGTTTGTATTTTAAGTCAATATTATTATAATTTAACAAAAAAATTTAACTGGGTGCATTCCACCCTTTATTATATATTACAAATGTATATTTAATGTAATAGGAATATTTGTGCCTGTAATTTGGTTAGTTAGTGAGGTCTGCTAATACAGCTACTTGAGCTCCACGATGGACCACAGAAACAGCTGATAATTTGAGACACGATATTGGATGAGGAATCTGTCTGTGTACAATGTGTCAAACATCCTGCTAAACAATGCCTATTCAAGGAATGACAATCCGTGTTTGTCGATCGCTGTTTAAAGATGGACCGATGTCAGCCGGGATTGCGCCATTTGGCCTTGTCAACCGGAATACAAATCAAAGCCCAGTTTGTTGGTCTATGTCTAGGTTGTTTGTCTCTCCCCCCCCCCCCCCGCTATTCAATTTGCCCGGAACATGTTGTTACTGTGTTACGTGTGTTGGTTCTCTTCTGTTCTGTAAATAATTTACTCTGTGATCTGTTCACGTTGCAAGGGTTTGATCACCATTTTATATAGACTTTTTCAAAATGATTCCGACGCATTGTGTGCGCTAAGGTGACCAAAATACTGTTCAATCTAAATACAGTGGCTAAAAAAGCTAAACTGCACACACACGGACACACACACGGACACACACACGGACACACACACGGACACACACACGGACACGTGAACCAATAAAACTGATTATCGGGTGAAAAACCAACCCCAAACGCACAGTGATTAAGCTGCTTCCTATATTAAGCTGCTTCCTATATTAAGCTGCTTCCTATATTAAGCTGCTTCCTATATTAAGCTGCTTCCTATATTAAGCTGCTTCCTATATTAAGCTGCTTCCTATATTAAGCTGCTTCCTATATTAAGCTGCTTCCTATATTAAGCTGCTTCCTATACGGATTCAGAAAACGATTATTAAGGGACAGTACTGTTATATTGCAAAAAGTGTACTTTTTTAGACAAAGCTGTTGTTCATAATATTTATAGAAAAAAGTGTGGCAGGGTGTTTGAATAAACAGTTAACCGTTTAAGAGTCTGCAGGGGCTGTCGACCATTTTGGTTTTAATCCCATAAGAACAATGTTATTTGCGAATCGGACAATACGATCACGCGTATTTTAATCAAATGGTTTTTTTAAACATATTTTTTCCAGACGAATTGCATTTGATCAAGAATGAAATTGCACGTTGGAATTGCTTTACAAATTTCTAACTAGTAAGAAAATAATATACATTTTTTGTATAACAAAAATTTAGTTTGAAGTTTTTATTTTCGCCTATTTTTCGAAACTATGCGTATGTATTCAAAATATCAAATGCAAACCCAGTGCGCAATATGATAACGTTTAAAATTACACTTCATAAAAATTTTTGTCAATAGATAACGAAAAATATGGATTTGCAAATAACATTGTTCTAATGGGACTAAAACCAACATGGCCAATCACACCTGCTATACTGCAGACTCTTTATCTTCTTGTTTATTTCACCTTTTTAATGTTATGAAATCTTGTTTTTTAATATCTATAGATTATGTGCATGGTTTAAATTAACTATTTATTCTTTTCAGAAGTCTGTATGTACTCTTTGCTATTGTTTGCGTTATGATTGTCAAGATTTAGTTTTGTAATCTTGTACTTTTGTAAACAATTACCATTTCTTTTTAATGGGAGTAAGCTACTTTATATTTCCACGTTTTATTAATTTTATTGTGAGTAAAAGATATTCATAGAAGTCGATTTATGTGATCTATTCACTGAGTTTGGTTATTTCTTATAACATTTCTTAGTAACACCCCCGTAACCAGGAAAGGGCGTTATTGGTTTTTGGCCTTTATCATTTCAAAAGACTTTTAAAACACTGTATTTACTTATATTTATATTTAAAACTGTATTCTTATATGTATATGGTTCCTACTAATTGAAATTAGAGTTTTTTTTTTACTTTCTCCATTTGCGTTAATATAGAGAAAGTATAGATCAAAAAACATTTTTCACGACTCACAAGTTGGTCTAAAAATCCATTTTAGCCCCCTGAAGTGATAAAATTATTTTTTTTTTTATTATTATTATTATTTTTTAATTTTCTGTCCGTAACTTATGTGTCTGTCTGTATATGTATATGTGCACTTCCCTGGATACCAAACAAATTTACCGATGTTTATGAAATTTAGTATTTATGTATATTTAGCCAATATCTCCGGACAGTTTTTTTTTTTTTTCACTTTTATGAAATTTTTTTAAAATATTTATGGCTAAAAACCATACAAAAATGGAATTTTCTCAAAAACGGTTCTTAATGTTTTAATTCAATTTTCAGGAGAGGTGTGAATTAGAATTTAAAATATTTTAGTTACCAGCCCACTAAGTTGGGGGCTGGAGGTCGAAGGCCGGAAGCCACAACTTAAGTTTTTGAAGGTTGTTTACATAAACTTAATTGAACAGCTGTTTTTGAAGATTAATTTTTTGTATACTTTTCTATATTTATAAAAGAGGATGTTTGTATGTTTGAAGTTTATGCGCTGCCAAACCATCCAACCGATCGCCATGAAACTTTAGGATATTGTCCTGTATACTCCCGAGATAGTTTCTGTGAAGTTTGATGCAGATCCGTCCACAGGGTTCCGCCCCACGGGCTCCTAAAGATCCCATGTTATTCAAATGGAGAATCTGAATTGTTTACAAAAAACATATGACTGTGTGGTTTAATGTAGTTTCACATGCCATAAGTTCTCACAACAGTACTGTATATGTTTTGATTTATTGTAGTTCTTCATTTCACCTTGAGAGTGTAGCACACACTACTTTTACTTGATCAGAATATATCAAATAAGAAGACCAAAAATATTGTTTACCCTCTTGCACTCATTTAATAAATAATGTTTTTTTTTCTATAATTCTTTTTATTGCTTTATTTTGGTATGTCAATGAAAAATGAAAGGCGAGACAACGTCCGCCGGGTTCAGCTAGTATTTGAATAAAATAAGTGTTTCGTTTGTACATTCTTTAGAAATGTAATTAATTGAACATCTGTTTTTATTTAGGCGTGTTTTTACGTCCTTTAGCTTTAATTCAATTCAAACAAATATTCATATACAACAATATGACAACATGTGACTAGAAGCAAACTTTCATACATTATCATATAGTTTAATGCTGATATTTTTAGCGTTGGTTGGATGATTGATTACCGCTTCCGTTTTAAAAAATAAATAAAATTAATGTAAACATAAGTACATGATTCTGTACAGTGGATAGTTTACGTTCTGATTTGACATAACAAAGGGAAAGAGAGAAGGTATGTGCCAATTACCCGGTACCATTTATTTATAATACAATCACGAAAATTACAACAATTTACAGATATTGCGTGTAATTACTTACCAGCTGACGCGAGGGATGTTTGTAAACATTGCGGTCACGAGTGAATAAATCTAACCGTCGAAAACAAACGTTGGCAAGGACACTCTAATTGACGAAGTCAAATCAAAGTCGAGTAAATTACCTAAATGAAAAAAAAAAACAACTGTCCCGAGCGTAAGTAATGAAAGAAAAAACAACTGATGTCGAAAAATAAAATAAAATTGTGAAAAGTGTCGGTGGTGGTGGGGGGGCTTCTTATCTAAATGGAACCTCCACACTAGATCACTTATCTAGATGAGGCCGCCGCATTACTACGGAGATCAAAAACGCGATTGAATCACTCCGCGGGCCCACTCAGATGTAACAAATCGAAACTTTACTTGAAACAAATACAGACCAGATGTCGGCCTCTTTGATCTGTTAATCCATTGATGATTTGCCTCTGGCAAAGCCACACCGTGGTCTGATGACAAATCTCATCTAGATTTTAAAACACTACGTATTTGCAGTTTGCGCGTTTTGTTTGGCGAATCACGATTTCGCAAATATTGTTGGTTGTGCGATTTATTTACGCTAATTCAGTAATCACGTTATTTTTTACTTGAAATATCGATTAAAATATTTCAATTAAGCGTTTATTTTAAATTTACTAAGGACTATTGTAAAATTAAAATTTGATTGGTAAAATTAAAATTTTTAAACTTCCGTTTGTTTGTGTTCATAAAACTCGAAAAATAGTGAATGGATTCACTCGAATTTTTCACACAACATAGCATTTATATAGAAGAGTTTTTGTATATATTTAGTTCCTAAAATCGTAAATAGGAACAGAGCATTTCCCAACCTAACTAACTACATTTCACATACATAAATGTGACCAGCTGATTTATGTGTATATTATATTTAGCTGTTTCGTAAACAACCTTCAAACTCAGTCAGCCTACACATAATTTCTGTGCCGACAGTAGAACTGATATCGGGTTGCAGCACTTTTGGTAAGGCCTTAAATTTTATATAGAAGTATTATTAGAGGGTTGGGGTTATTCCGTTTCCTGGCTTATATGGCTTAGGCTGCATATAATATCATGGCTTACTGTATCCAAGCCAAGTAATTAACTGTACAAAAACTTTATGGTGTTGTGTACAGTTTTAAAACTGGTTTTGTATAAAAAATTTTTGATTTCATTTATCTTTAATTTTACAAATATTCAAAGAGAAATAGGAAAATTTGGGACACATAATAGTTATTTTGGTTTTTTTATTCAAAATATTATTACCAACTTTTCAGTTATACTATGTAAATTGCGCTGAGGGTTCAGATAGGCTACCATATGTTGAATAGTGTAGCAGAAAAAAAACTAAAGTAGATGTAAAACAAAAATAAAATTCATGGAGGACGTTATTATTTATTTTGATGATGATGATGATGCAGAAAGAAGCAGGCAAACGAATTATGTTTATATATAACATACACAGGATAATTTTGTTTTAGTTAAATAAATGTTACCTTTCTAAATACGTTTTGTTAAATGTTTTAATACGTTAACGGGTTGAAATTTGAATGGTTTAAAATATTTGTTACGTAATGGAAGTAGATAAAGGCCGAGTGCGGATCCCGGTGTACTAAGGGATGAACGAGTACAGAGCAGGGTGGGTGGGGGCGGGGGGGGGTAACACCGGGAAAATTATTGTTTAAATAATTAATCAACTAAAACGCAAAAACACATTCGGTGATTACAAAGAAGTGAAATTACAAAAAAAAATCTCGCTACAGAGCAACGGTAATATCTTCCAGACCGGCGAACAATTTGGCGCCGTAGGTAAAAATAATTCTGAAAATTAAAACAGTACGTTTGTGTCGGAGGAGGGAGATATATTCGCGTGTTCTTGTTCACGCTCCGACTGTACGTCTGTTTTCACAAAAATGCTAATGCGCGGGCCTCTATGCTTCATTTTGGTGTACAACAATAGCACCGCCCCACGCCGTCTGCTGTTTTCATAATCACCGCGGATGCTCTTTTTATTTTTGTTGCTTTTCTTCCCCGCGTTTGTAATTTTTCCGAACTTTTTTGCGGAATCATCTATATGTACGCTCGGCATTGTCCGACCCCTTCCACCCGCTCTCTCATCACTGTTTTCATTTACATCCTTTTGGTACAGAATTGCTTTTCGAATTAAAAAGTGTTGTTCTTGTACGCGAGCGTTTCTGGCGGTGGATGTTTTTAATAAATGCCCCTTCCCGCTCTCACACCCTGAAGGGAAGACTCCCCCCACCCACCCGCCCGCCCTTGGGGTACGTTGTGTTCGTTTGAATTGCAGATAAATGTGATTGCCGGATTCATCTTGTGCCCTCCAATTTGTCGCTTTAATCATATACGAAATTAGCTTAAATCCTTTTCGCTCATCTAACGTTATTTTAAAAGGCCGTAATTTACTTTCAAGTTTTAAAGAATGCCTCACTTTGCTCTGACGAGAGAGGCATTTTTGTGGCAATTAATTTAACTCAGATAATACATAGGTAAGTTTAAAATTTCATCGTGCTGCTATACACAGTATAGTTATTTGTATACGAATCAAATTTTCGTATGTTTGTGTACACAAAACTCGAAGTGTAGAGAATGGATTAATATGATGTTTTTACATAACAATGTATTTATATACTAGAGTCTTTTTATATGTCTAAAATGTGCATATTATATATAAACATATTAGATACAAACACATCCTGTAAGTGTATTACTGAGACTAGATAATTGTTTATTTATGAACACACCTGTAAGTTACTTTACTTAAGATAATAAATGGTTCCAGGTGAAACTGGCATAAACTTTCTTCCTTTCCCTTTGTTATGTCAAAGCTATTATTCAAATATAACAATATATCAAAGTTTGCTGCAAGTAACATATTGATGTTGAATATGGATACATTGTTGAATTGAAAAAAACACACTTAAATAAAAACAGATGTTCAATTAATCACATAGCAGTAAACGACCTTCAACAATGACCTTCCGGCCTTCGGCCTCCAGCCCACACTTAGTGGGGGGTGGTAAACAACGACCTTCCGGCCTTCGGCCTCCAGCCCACACTTAGTGGGGGGTGGTAAACAACGACCTTCCGGCCTTCGGCCTCCAGCCCCCAAACTTAGTAGGGGGTGGTAAACAACGACCTTCCGGCCTTCGGCCTCCAGCCCCCAAACTTAGTAGGGGGTGGTAAACAACGACCTTCCGGCCTTCGGCCTCCAGCCCCCAAACTTAGTAGGGGGTGGTAAACAACGACCTTCCGGCCTTCGGCCTCCAGCCCCCAAACTTAGTAGGGGGTGGTAAACAACGACCTTCCGGCCTTCGGCCTCCAGCCCAAACTTAGTGGGGGGGTGGTAAACAACGACCTTCCGGCCTTCGGCCTCCAGCCCAAACTTAGTGGGGGGTGGTAAACAACGACCTTCCGGCCTTCGGCCTCCAGCCCAAACTTAGTGGGGGGTGGTAAACAATATTTTAAATTTTAATTTGCATATTTACTGAAAATTCAATCAAAATTGTTATAATAATGCTTTAAAAATTGGATTTTAACGTTTTTGCCTGTAAAAAAATGTTATAACTAAAAAACTATAAAGTTAGAGACACGCGGTTTTCAGTAAAATACTTTAAATTGTAATTCACATCTTTCCTGACATTTTAATCAAAATCGTGATAGCTGTTTAAAAAAAAAAATCATTTTTGAATGTTTTTTGGCCATAAATTAAAAAAAGTGAAAAAATAGTCTAGAGATATTGACTAGATACACATACATACCAAATTTCATAAAATTGATCCATCCGTCTGGTCTACAGTGAACTGCATATACACACAGACAGACACACATGCGAAAAGGCAATTAATAGTTTTTTTTTCGAAAAACCACTTTTCTGGGTTCATGGGACCCTAAAATAGATTTTTACACCAACTTTACAAAACAGTTTTTTGGACGATTACAATACTTTCGCTAAGCTATGGTAGAAAATAAGAGATACAGCATTGTCCATAACATCGCAAAGCAATAAATTTGAAAATCGTTTAAACACTTTTCTTAGTCTTATTTTGTTTTTAGCTGTGAGTTGAAATCAGGGAATATATTTTTTGAGTAAAGATTAGACTCTCACTCAAATTTGATATGATAAATTATAAAAATAAAACATTCGTATCAAACATTAGTAATTAGAAGACCGTAGATTCTAATAGCAATTATAAGGCATAGACTTGTTCTCAAAACACACGAATACTGGCAACTATTGAATACTGACTATGGCTCCACTGCAATTGAAGAAGAGGCTTGGAATTACGCGACTCCAAAACCCTGGAGAGAATACGGGAACAAACGAAGGCAAAAAGTCATCTAATTACCGCAGGGCGATAGTCAATTGGCGGTGGTGTCGCTGAGTGCTGATACAATGGCGTGCAGCGTGCTGAGTACGAGGCGTCAGCGCGGGCCACAAGAGCCACAACCTCCTTGTTGTCACCTCTGTCGATCTCATTATGCCACGGCAATTAGCGCGACGTAAAGCGGTTTTCACGTGTTGTCACCTCACTTCCGTTTCCTGTTTTTGATCTTGCTTTGTAATTTTGAAAATACATAGAGAACTAGAGCTCATCAAATGACGATTTGTTTTTATCAAAAGTTGAACTACTGAGAAGAGAGAAATCTATTCTGCTAAAAAAACAACTTTTCACGTTAAAATACACTCCCTTTTCATTAAAGTTTATGATTGTTATTCAAATGAAGCAATACAACTTAATTTAATCTCTATATCTTAATTTGGTCCAGTGTCATATTCTTCTATAAAATCCAATAATTCATACATGGTATAAACAATTATTCGATTTTATTATTTATCACAGCTCATTGAAACTCATTTAATCTTCTTTATCATTCCATAAAAACTCCTCTTTATCCGTCTACATGAAATCTTTTATGTAAAAAGAAACCTCATGTAAGAATTTGATCTCAATTCAACAAGCCATTTTATCCAGAGTTTCCAAACTGAAATCTACTGTCTTGATAATAAATGGTCTCTGATCATAATTACGTGGTTTACTAGAGTAAGGAAGAAAGAATGCAATTTTATTTAGATCCATAAAATAATCATACCCTAAATACACCCGTCCACCCACCCATACATGTACGGAAGTGGTGATCCTCCCACCCACCCATACAAGTACGTACAGTGCTTATGACCCTCTCCTCAACCCATGTGCGTAGGGTGAATATTAATGAGGAATTTACCTGTATCCTAGCTTCAGGCAGTCCTATCTTCTCTGCCAGCCTCTCCCGAGCAAAGACATCGGGGTAGTGAGTCCGCTCGAACTCTGAAACACCAATTATATTCAAATTGGGCTTAATTTATCGATAGTCATAGTGATACATCTAATGTGACTAGATAGATCTACTTTCTTGCAAACAAGTATAAATTTTGTGAATAAAATCTTCTTAAGAGGACCTCTAAGTACTAAAAGTTTTTTTCTAAGAAACCGAACATTCCAAAATGGCAATATAACCATCTAAGATTAGACTCAGTTGACTACCGTTAACACAATGTAATTTCTTGCGTACTCAACAGTAATACACTAACATGTCAAACATTAAGCTAATGTTAGCTTCACTGGTAGTCTAGGTATTCCTTAGATTAGTGATCAAAGTGGTGAGGCCATCAGAATCAGAACAAACCTTTTTCCAAACTGTCTATTTGTTCGTTGGTAAAGGAAGTCCGGTTACGCTGGAGTTTCCGCTTCAGCCGGAGCCGGAGTTGCGAGTCTTCGTCTGCCGAGGAGTTGTGTTCCGAGTTTCCATCCGAAGTGCTCTCGTGAAGGAGTTCCCCTGCTGGAGGAAAAGGGATAGGTTGAAATCTTATCGTCGACTGCTGTGTTCCAGCAGTAAAAACTAATAAAATTTACTGCTTAGTTAAGGAGGCCGTTCCCCAAACCGCCAAGTCACCGCTGGGAAGTCGTCAGGCCCCATACAATCTCACCGCCAGCGGGCTAAAACATGCCGTTCTATTTCAACTGTACGGTTCGTGTGTATTATTACAATGAGTTATAGTGAACACTATAATTATTAAAGTCCCAACCTAGTGGACTATGAGTTGATATTATGAAATTTTCAATTTAAAATAGTCAAGAATAATATCCAAAGTTTCACTTATTTATCGGTAAAAAATTATAAAAACACGCATTTGATTGCAAAAACAATCTCATAGTCCAATAGAACATGTCTTCACCTATCAAATGACACTTCAATAACAGTGTAATATAAACACACAATAGCGCACCTTACTATTGAGAAAAATACTAACTGCTCGACGCTATCGATCCAAGTGGTCGTATCACAAAGCTACGGCAGCTCCTCTTTCCACGCCAGTTGTTTGCTATACCACCGCTAGGATCGCTAGCATCACTTGGTTGTCAAGTAAATTGGCTGAGCTTCGCTACTGTGTACGTATATTATACCGTGCTTCATGTGTTGCAATACGATCATTATTACAGACCGGTTCGTTGAAATAGAAATCCATTTTTAGGCATTTTTCGAGGAGCGAAACGGCCCCCTTAAAGCAGCTATAATCACATTTTTTAACATAAGACCTATAAAATAATTTAAAACTTATTTTAACAAATAAAACAATTGCGGTAATGGCAAATTAAACAAACCTATTTTTAAACATTTCATTACAAAACCTATTTTAAAACATGCAAAATGAACATTTTCAAATAAAAACTACATCAACACAAAATATAATAAGTTAAAAATTAAAATAACAAATGCAGTAGTTATATTCGTACAGCATAGAAATAAAATATTAGCCAAATACAACGGATTATTAAGTTTTCTGTCTTTTATTCAAATGTTAGGTTTATTATTTTATTAGTCATTAAACTGTGAACTGTATAAAGACAAACAGTTCACCTTTAAGACCTCTGATAACAATCTCATTCAGGTTATATCGATGTTGGTCCAACTTGTTAATAGTAAAGCCGTTTATGACTATTGTAAAAAGTTCATGAGGAATATTTTATGGGATATCCTTTGAGTAAACGGGATTTTCTAATGATTCGGGAAGTGTAAAACAATACATTAGGCTAAAACTGTGAGAATTTACGAGAACATCGCAACAATTAGTGTCTATATACGATATCTTTAGTGTAATGAAATATTGTAGATAGTATAAATATTGTTGATTTAGTGAATAAAAACCAGTGTAGTTAGTATTCACTGACTGAAAAGACCCGAACGTAGATATATGGGTGATTTGAGAGATGAATGAGTGTAGATGAACGAGTGTAGTCATTGTTACTAATTAATGTCAACTGTTCCTCAGAAAGAGCTGTTTATTAATAATCCAATAGCTAGGGCAATTAAAGAACCCACCGAATTTACTAGGAATCCGAACCACGTGGTATTGGTATGATTTTCAGCTAATTGACAAGTCTGACACTCAGTTCTTCTCTACGCAACATATGCAAATTGGCTATTACCCAACACGGACACCCCAGACTTCTGTATTAGTGTCCACGTCGATGGCAACCATTGAGCGGACGCTGTTTCGATATTAGATGACCGAGTTTAGAATCATCATGTTTGAGTCTTGTCCCATCCAGTCGCAGACAGTGTGTTATCAATGTAATTTAAAATATTATACTATCAAATATAATAGTTATATAAACATTTTTACGGAATACGTCAATTACCGACGGCACTACCTAGGTGGATAATTGTGCACTACCGGTTTCTAGGCCAATCCAGTAGGTCCTGTAAGGTGGCAGTTAATCTGCCTGTAGGTGGAGCCAGACCTTCCCGAAACGGCGCCCAGAAGGACCTAAAACCATTTCGATTGTTCTAGAACAATCCCCAGCGTAGTTCGAGAACCTGCTATAATAGTTCGTTTTATATACACAGCCCTCAACCGAGGAAGTCAGTGTCTCAGCTTCTAGAGTCGGCCCCAGTGGAAGAAACAGTGTTAAATAGTGATAGTGCACGAACTGTGACAGAAAATGTGTGACTAACTCGAGTGTGATAGGCCTAAGTGACATTAATCTTAGTAAATAGTAATAGTGGTATGATATTAAATAATCGTCTGTCAGGTAATATAAATCTGTACATCGTGTAGTTTGTAGTTTAGTCAGTGAGAATAAACTTAATTGTCATTGATAATAAATTGAAGAGTGAGAATAAAAGTACAGTTAGTAGCCACAAAATGGCCCTGTTGACCCGTAAAAATATCAACAATAGATAAATTTAAACTATTTCTTGCCTGGACACTTGAGCGCAGCCATTACCACCTGGCCTAACGCCATTAGCAGCTGGGATCTCTGAGTATTACCCGGCCATAAGTGATATTACCAAGCCCCACATAATGGAGATTCGGTTAGTCCTATTAGATCCACCTTGTTTGCTGCGGATGGCTGGTCTCGGTCAATATCGAACGACAGCTCATTCACAATGATAGTTCTTAATATTTTTTTAGAATACGAGTTTATGATATGCTAGAATGGAGAAGATTTAATTTAATCAAAAATTATAGATGGAGAATGTTTATAGTATAAATTAGAGAATTACTTGGGGGTACCGTTGGGGAAGAGAAGGGTGTCTTTATGAATTCATTGTCGAAACAAAATATTATTAAAGCGATGTTGGGGATTCATAATATTAATTTAAATTATGAATTTCAGAGACAATTAAAAAATATTATTTTCACTAAAAAAAGTTTCTAATTTAATGTAGACACGACTCATAATTGTGCAAGACCAATCAAAAGTAGGCAATACTTGATATTATTCTACCGGAGGCGGCTGTAACCAGTACATGTTTCGAAGACTCTTTGGTTCAACGAAATTGAATGAAGTCACTGTTAACCCTGACTCAATAATACTTGGTCATCCACTGAAGAATGATCAGGTGGTAGGACATAGTTACAATAGTAAAGTGAAGTTTGTCTTTGTACAATTATTAACTCTTAGCTTCCTAGCATTGAACATTGCCAGAGTTGAACATCGGACATCAACTCATTTTAATTTGATGATCGGAATCAGATATGTAAAGAATATCAATACGATTACAATTTTTATACGTATAATTTTAACAGTAAAACATAAAGAAAGTCCAAATAGTACATTTTCTAAAAATGTTTACTAAAGAATCGTCATTGTTTCCAGATAATTTTAATTATTTTAAATCTGTAACATTTAAACTCCTTATAAATTCAATTTTATCTTGTTATTTACAATAATTGAAATAATACTTTCATTGAAAATTTTAATTCCAACTAGAATAATAAAATGGTTGGTTGATGTATAATCATATCTTTATATATTTTTCTTTTAATTGTCCACATTAACGTTTTCAGATCCGAATAATAACAAATCTGAAACGCTACTTGAAAAAGAAAAAAAGTTAATCTAATTGTTTGTATAAATCATAATACAATCAAAATTGTTAGCCTATCTTTTGTGTTTTCCCTAAAATTAATATCAAGTTATTAATCAATGTATTACAAATCCTCATTCAAAACAAAGTCACAAATATTTATACATTAAAATTCTTTGCTGAACAGTAAAGAGATAATAATATAAAGTAATTTATTTATTTAAAGTTATTAATTATTATTTTGCGTTGAATTTAAAATTAAGACAAAGGTAAACAAAGAAATGTTTGACCAGAATTGACCACCATACGTTAGCTGTTGATTGCAATTTAAATAAATAAAAGGCTTGTATGCAAATTGCTTAATATTACGTATTCAAATAAAGTTAAAAATTGGCATTCTGATGGCGCAAACGATTGACGCTGTCTCAAATGAACAATGTTACTGAAGCCCCCATAACCTAGAATGTTTCCAATCTTCTAGGATTTCGTATTTCTTACTCGCTGGATGGTAATTGGTTAGTAAATTATTAAAAAAATCTACAGTAACGTGAAACTTCTGTCATTGGGTTACGGATAGCAGAATCAAGGAGCACTTGTGAAGGCTGTAATAGGTTGTGTGATAAATAGTGAATATCTAAGAAACAGATAAATGAAAGTAAAAAACTATATTTTATTGGATTATCAGGAAAATATTATCCGTAAACAAAACAAAAGATTCAACTCAAGAAATATTTTAATTTTTTTACTAAAAATATGTGTTAAGTAAAAGTATGGTCCAAACCGTTTGATGAAGATTGTTACGTCCCTATCAATAATTATCTCAAACTTATATATCAAAAAAAAATATATAAACATAACATAGTTTCGGATGGAACAAACACTTCTAACTAAAAATATGTAAAAAATTGATACCACTAATTTATGTAATTGTTAGTGTAACAAAAATAAGAAAATAATTTAAAAATGGAAAATATAACGAAATATTAACATAATAATTTTAGATTAATTTGTATGAAATTCAAACTAATTTAAAAAAATAGTTAAGGCATCTTAATGAAATGAAACACAGAATAAAAATGAATGATAAAAATAAAGTGGCCTAACAAAATACAGTGTAGCAATGGGATAAGATTAATAAATAAAATGGAGTAGAAATAAGATAGGCGACAAATACAGTCAAAATAACAAAGTCCTAACGAAAGTTGTACATACAAAAGGTGTGTAATCATGTTGTATAAAACCAATAGGAGGTTAATGTTAGGCTATGGGATCGAGTTGTAAAATGAAAGAAATGAATAATAATAAGATGAACTTAAATGAGGAAGATAATATGAAAGTAGATTTGCTACTAAAAATAACTAGTGAAATAAATGCTAAACTAGAGGAAATAAATGCAAGGTTAGATGAAAAAAATGTTGAGGTGAGAAAAGTAAACAATGATGTAGTAGATCTAAACAATGAATCTAATATGAAAGTTAATGACCACATAGAAGAAGTTGATGATAGAATAGGGAATACTAAAGATAATTTTGTTACTAAAACAAAAAGAGTAAATATAGAGTGTGATGAGTACAGGCTAAATGAGTATATAAAAATAAATGCAACAACAGCTGAAGTAGGCTATGAAATAAATGATAAAATGTGTAGGCCTAGAGTAAATAAGGAAGCAGAAAACCAGTTAGGGCACATAAATACAGTGTTAGACAACAAAATAGAGCAAATAAACAAAACCCTAGCACTTGGTAACTTTAAGTTTGAAAGTATAGTAGATGACTTCAAATGTCAAGAAAATAAGAAACTAAAAATGATCAGAAGTAGGCTAGAGGAGCTAAACAAGTTCTTTGAGTTTGAGATGACTATCATAAATAAATACTGGGGACTAAACAAACAAAAGGAAGTTGAAAATAATATGATGGGGGGTGAAAACTTTGATGTAAACATGGAGGACATTGTGAACTATGTGATGAGATACTATAATATCTCATGCTTCTCAAACTTTAAATATAAAAAGAAAAAATTTAAACCAGTGTTCTCGGATAACTACATTTGCTCAGAAAACTAAACTATAAACTCAGCTGTTCACTAAAAAATACTTAGAAATAATAATAAATAAATAGTGATTGAAACAATATAACTTTAATGATAAGGGGGGTTGTATAAAAATAAATAAAGAAAGTGTAGAGATGATTATTTAAATGATAAAATACTTAAAGATGTCATTTAATAATAAACAAATAATAGGCCTAGTTGAAGAATTATAATATTGACAGGAAGGTGAATTTGGGATTGAATAAGAGATTTAAATATAACATTGAAATAATTTGACATTCATGTTAAACTAAGATGATAAATAAATATAATTAATAGTAAAAGTAACTATTAAAAGAAAACAGATTCATAGATGCCATAATAATAAATATATGGTAGGCCTAATTAAAATGTTGTGAAAAATAATAATAACCAGAGAGTTGTTAATGAATATGAAAGATATTAAATGATTTAAATGAAACTTTGATAATAATAATGTGTAATAAATGAATATAACATTAATAATAAAATGATTTTTAGGTGAGAATAAGATAGTTTGAGGAGATGTTTTATATTAGCTCGTTTCATAATCCATGAATGTTTATATTGAATATTTCAAAATAATAACATGATAAATGTGTAAAACTAAAAAGAGGTATGAAGATTTGCTAAAATATATTGTTGTTATAACCCATGTATGCTCATAATAAAAATAATGCAATGCTAGATTCACCTAAAATGAAATAGGTGAGATAGGCCTATCTTGTAAAACTTTGTATAATAACTAGTTAATGCTAAACAATGTTCTAATGACCTGTCAATGTTCATGCTAAAAAATGATCTAAATGATAATATGATATGACTCAAGAATATTAAATCATGATGAAGTAAATAAGGTATAATGTAATACTTTGCTTTTGTAACTCTTGTATGTTGACATTGAATATAATCCAAATACACACATTGTGTATACTCTGTTGAAATAATGAAAGGAGAATTTCTTTACAATACTGTGTTATTGTAATTTGTTTGTACTCACATTGATATGACTTAATGAATATAACAATAATGATTCAAGGATGTATTTAACTAATGTGATTGAAGGAGATTTTTGAAAAATATTTTATTACAATGACTTGTTTCTGTTTAGATTGAAAGTAATCAGATAAATGTAATTCTGATATTGAATAAGATGAGATGATACCTAGGTTTGACTAAGATGTAAAGGAGACTCTTTATAATACTTTTTTAATGCAACTTGTGTATGTTGATGTTGAAATAACTCAAGTATGTACATTGTTTATGCTATTATAGATGTTTATGATGCTTAATCATCATAAGAATTTTATGAAGGGAGAATAGCCAGTGGTTAATAGCAGTACGATTCGAACATAATTACAACTAGTCACTTTCCAAATTCTAAATTCTTTAACGCCAAGTACTCTATTAATCACACAATGGCACAGTGTTACAGTTTCAGGTGTTGGTTAACCTTGACAATAGCGTCTAAAAACTAAAAGCTTACAGTGATCTATAGCATGGCAAGTCCCCATTTACCAAAGTCATGTTACAGACACCCATAGATTAGTACTTTGATAAATAATATGGTAAATAATGAATTTAATATGATAAATATGTGATTGTAAAATTTGATGATGAAAATAATTGCAATGTTTGATGATAATTTTGTGTAAACTTTTATGTGTCAATGATGCAAGAATAATAATAGAAATAATAACTTGATATGAATGAAAAATAATAATAAATATGATTCATTATTAAAATATCAATAATGAACAACCAATAATGAGTTATTAAAAAATTTTCAAGCTTAATAATGATGACTAACTTTGCATATGTCAGCTCGAAATATGTCAAAGCAACATTAGTAAATGTATGAATAAGTAAAGTTTTGTATACAAGTAATATGTGTGTATACACAAACAATAATAGACAATATGAAAAATGATTAAATATGAGTATGTTTAAATATTTGTAAACAATTTTTTACTTCAATTAATTGCTGATGCAATTAAAAACAGGCTATTACTGTAATTAACAGCCTGTGATTGAATTGAGTTATATGTATTATTTAAGACAAAAGGTAACCAAAGTGAAATGACAATCAGGTAAAATGATTGTGAACTAGAACCAGTGACGGCTAGAACATTTTGTGAAACATGGACACGAATGGACATGAGCACCAGTGGTGTCACAGAGGGGGGTCGGAGGACAACGGCATACCATGCAGAGACCCATGACGCGGTGGAGCTGCAACCCAGGAACACACAAGGTGGTGATGACTCATCCTATTGAAGAGGCACGTCCAACTGTCTACACGAGAACAACAACTTGTACATCAACCAGTTGGCCACATAAGACAATCTTTGTTCTGCTGTTTATAGTCTCTCGAGACCTATAGACTTGTGAATCAGATATTCACTGAACTTAATTGTAGTGTTCAAACATTTGAAACTTGGAATGAACACGAGTGCGAACCAGTGTAAAACTTTTCATGTGGACCGTTTCCAGTTTTATAAAAGTGAGTGACTGTTTTTAAGCTTTTGTCAAAATAAGCAATAACTTCTGAAGAAAACCAATATTCTACAAGAACACTTACAATGTTCCAGAACCCTGGCCCATAATTGAACACTATGGTGTTGTAAATGAACTATCCCAAAGTACGTGCAGTGACATCAGACCCACTGGCGTAACAACAACTTGACAACATGTTTCAAACTAATAAATAAAAAACAAAATTTTATGCAAATATGTATTAAAAGGTAATAATAATTAATAAATGATATATAACAAATAAATAACAAAACAAAAAGTATAAATAATTTATAAATAATAAATTTGTAACAATGAAAAGATGACAATTGTATTCAACAGTAATTTTCTAATATGCATCAACAAATATGTAGGAATGGATATTAATTCAAACAATAATGTAACTTCCTTGAAATAATTAAAATGTTTTTTATGAGATAATAAATAATAATAATAACTTGCATCAATGACAAAGAAATATGTAATGTATCTGTTGTTTATTAATGATGATAATACAAATTGCTCTTGTATTAACATAGGATATGATAAATCATATAGATTAATCAGTATTTGTATATAATTTGATGATATGTGTACTATGTATTTCTGATAAAGGTATCGTTTTGTTTGATAACTTTGATTAAGGACTGATGAATTTCATTCCAAATAAATAATAAGTATAATCTGATGACTTATTATGTAAATAAGTTGGTAATTAATGATGTACAACTTTAAGAATTAATCATTTGTTGAATGATAAATAATATGTAAAAAGTTTTAAGGGATCTTTGATTTATTGATCAAGGATAAATGTTAAGATTTAACTAGGGATTGATGATATGTATGATAATATAATGACTTATTGATGATTGAAAATGTATTTGGAAAATTGTTTGTGATTAATGGCTGACTTGATAATGTAAAGATTTGTTTTAGAGGTAATGATTTATTTGAGAATGTTGTGGACTGTAGTGATTAAAAAAATTATTCAAGAAATTAAAGAAAGATAAAAGATTGAAAAAAGATATAGGAACTTAAAGATGGATTTAGGATTGATAACGGATACTTGTATTTAAAGAAGGTTTAATGGGATGAGATAGGATACAGAAATTAAAAAAGGGCAATGGATTGAAATTAGGTTACTGTATTAAAAGAAGGGTTTAAGGAGTGATAACGGATACTTGTATTTAAAGACGGACAAAGGGGTGAAACAGGATTTTAGCAATGAAAGAAGGGTTAATGGAATGAAAAAAGATAAAGGAACTTAAAAATGGGAAATGGATTGATAACAGGTTACAGAATTAAAAGAAGGGTTTAAAGGGTTGATAACGGGATTAAGTATCTAAAAGATGGTTTAATGGTTTGATAATAGATATTGGCATTTAAAGACGGATTAAAGGATTGATGTCGAAGTTAAGAATTTAAAAATGGTCAAAGGAGTTGAGAATATATTTGAAATATATGACAGGATATTGAAAAATGATTGACAAATTAATATAGGATATTGATGAAATACTTAAATAAATAAATGATGATTCATTTATGAATTGATGAAATATATAACATGTTATGGTGATGAATAAGTCATATGATTTTAATGATGATGTTGAAATATAATAACTGTAAGTAAGTTGATAATTAATTAATTTTGAAGTGTAACCTAATAATTGATAACTTATATTTTGTTGATTTTGATATATGACTTATGTATTTTGGTGGATGATTTCATATTGTGAAATGAGTCATTGATTTTAAATAAGAACTTGTATAATTTCTGATGATGTATTGATCTTAGATTTATAATTTTTGAATTTGTACTAGCAAATGAAATAATTTGCTAGTGGAAACTAATCATTTACTAACTAAGAGGAAATCATAATTTAATGATTAATTAATTTTGATAAATACTTGTATAGAACTTAAAGATGTGTTAATTGTTGATGTATGAATTTCAGTATGTAATGTATAATTTTGTTTGATAACTTTGAATACAAGACTGATGGAATTTTGATTGACAACCTGTAATAATTAAAAATACATTAACTTTTTATGAACAATTATGTACAATGAAATGAGTTGTTAAACTTTTGACTTATAAATTATAGAATTGTTAGTTAACAGTTTTGATTTATTGGATCATTGTTTAATAAATGTAACTTTGAATTATTGATTTTTATTGATAACTATGTAGGATGTGATGAATTTTTTGAATTTTTTAATCATAAGTGACTAATTTGTAATTGATAATTTTATGATTTATTGAATTGTAATTGATTGATTTGTATTAATGATTTAATGGACTCATTTTGATAAATATGGATTCTTAAACGTTGATAAGGAGATAATGATGTATTGTCATAGAATATGTAATCTGATATTGAATTATAGAATAGTTAATAGACTTAATTTACTAGATATAATAAATATTGTAAAATGAAACTTATCTGAGAAACAAACGACAATTTGGCGAATCGTGTTTAAAATCAAGATTTTTTGACTCGCGTTACTCACACATCGCAAAAAATCGGGGGGTACTGTAACAGGTCCACCAAATTGATAGGCAAATTAATTAATTTAGATAAATAATAAATTATTATACAGAAGAAGAGGAATTTATTTAATCAAAATAGATGGAGAAGTTTCAAATTATATTAGAGAATTATTGTGAGGAAAATAACCGTGGGACAGACGAGAGGCTCCAGCAATAAATCACTGTAAACAAACCCTTTGTTCAAAGCAGGATGGGTGGGCCGATTCCAAGAATTGCAATCGTAAACATGTAGGAATGCTTCAGGGACAGGAGTAAACAAGTCGAATGGAAAGTTCCACCAGAAGAACACCAGGTCTCTAGCAATTTCAATGTACTAAACAACGTAGACGTCAACTCGTGCCAAGGACCAATCAGAGCAGGGCAAATAGTTTGAGATATTCTCACCGAGAGCGGGAGCAGACGGGGCGAAGCCTCTTGGCTCAATCGGAAATGGATAGAAATCTTGAACCCAAACTACAATATCCGGTACCGGAAGAATAGTGGGGGATAGGACCATGAGGTTGGACGAAGGAAAGTGAAGCGCGGACTCACTCACTTTTACTCTTGCTTCCTAGCATTGAACAGTTCGCCAGGGTTGAGGTCCTCAGGACTTCAACTGATCATTAGTTATGATTGATCAGATATAGACTAACAGTGAAAAGTAATATCTCAATAGATTATCATCTTTTATCGTATATGTGTATTAGATAAACAGTAACTAAATAGGTGCAAAAGTAATGGCCTTCAATAGAAGTGACTACAAGAACGTCATTGTGTCAGATAAGTTTTAATTAAGTTTTAGAATTTAAATTGTAAAACTCTTTAAATTCATTATTTAAATCCTTGTTATATTCAAAGTATTGAGAAGTAAATCATTCATGAAAATTTTAATAACATGTAATAAAGAATAATGTTGTAAAAGAACTTAGTTTGTTTTATTGCATCATACAGTTTTCACCGAATTACCCTGAGAACGACCCTGAGAACAAAAATTAAGAGTTATCATGTTATAAAATAAAATAAATCAAATTTCTGCTACTTTTGTTTTTAAGAATCAAATATTGAATCAATGTGATACAATAACCTCATCAAGGTAGCAAGTCACAAATATTTAATAAATAATTTGAAACAAAAAAGAAATAAATTAAAGAATTCTGATTCATTAAATATCATTAATTAATTTAATCAATGGATTAAATTAAAATAAATAAGGTAACGAAAGCAATGTTACAGATTGACGCGACAACGTGAGGCTTTGTTGTTGCAGATTTAATTAATAATATTAGTTGTTGCAAATTTGCTTAATTATTACAGATTTAATAAGTAAAAAAAGGCAAAATGTTACACGGTCAATACCGAACGACAGCTCATTCACAATGATAGTTCTTAATATTTTTTTAGAATACGAGTTTGTGATATGCTAGAATGGAGAAGATTCGTGAGAATTTGACGTCTTCCAAACAATATACGTAGGATTGCCATAAATGTTTATAGTAAAATACGGCCTCCAGATATACTTGGGGAAGGGATAGCTGTCTTTTATGAATGTGCTATTTAGGTCGTTAAATTCGGAAAATAATATTAACAACTTTGTGATGTATAATATTATTTTAATTTATGATTTCAGAGTAATACCAAATTAAAAAATATTATTTTCTTACTTTAAAAAAGTTTCTAATTTTAAGTTAGGCACGACTCAATAAATTGTCATAAATCTCCATGAAAATGTTTAGGCATCACTTGTACTAGTTATTCTGGAGGCGGCTGTAACCAGTTACATTTTTCGGAAGAGACTACTTTTTAGGTTTCAACAAATTTAAGACATGACATGTCACTGTTAACTTTGATGCTGATAATAGCTTTGGTTATTCCACTGACAGTCTATTCTGATCAGGTGTCCAGACATAGTACAATAGTAAATCATGTTTGTCTTTTGTACAATATTAAATATTAAAAATATATTTGTAACATGAACAGAATGAAAAATACGGACATCTACCTAGTTTTTAATTTGTATGGTACGGACACAGAATGTAAAATACAAACCGTCCTTACAAAATATACGTAACATTTTAAACAGTAAAACAATAAAGAAAATCCAATACTACTTTTTTTAACAAATGTTTCTCACTAAAGTATCGTCACTTTCTTTGTATTCCTAATATATTTATAATATTGTTAATTATTCCTGTAACATTTAGAGTCCTTAGTACAAGTAGATATTTTTTTGTTACTTTTGACAATAATGACATAACTTACTTTTCTTTGGAAAATTTCAAGTTGTTCAACGTAAGAATAATAAAATGGGTTGGTGTGAGCTGGGTATAATCTATTTATTTTTTCATATATCTTTTACTTAAATTAATTGTCACAACTAATTAATTGTCCTATTGCAGGATAAAGTAACAACATTTAAAAAACTTGGTCTTATTTGAAAAAGAAAAAAATGTCTAAATCTAATACTAGCTTTGTAGGCTAAATCCCATATATTCACACCAAACATTGTGTAGCCTATCTGAAAGGTACCGTGTGTCGTTTTGCACACTTTTCATTAACTTACATGATCAAGTTCAGTATTATCAACTCTTAGCTTTAAAGATCTCTCATCTCAAAAACACGCCCGTCTTTTATACAGTTAACACATTCTTACGTTCGCTCGAACTGTATAACTGAGATAATTATTTATATAATTATAATTAATGTGTCAGCCGTTTAAAAGTAAATACGTTTTTTGCGTCCGACAGTTTAAGGCAGCCGCCGAGTTCAAGACAAAGGCAAACACGAGTCGTTTTCGTCCGAGAATTGCCACCATCTGTTATTGCGGTTGATGCAATTTACAATAAATTTCAAACATGGCTGCCCCCACCGGCGGAATTGTTATATTTTCGTAATGTCACAACCTCATGTTCAAAATTGCAGCCATTCTGTGAGCAGCAACGATTACGACTTCTTCTGTCGAAATGAACATAACTTCCGTCTGACTGAGCCGCTCCCCCTCCCTCCCTCAGAATTGTTTCCCCTCTCTCTCTCTCCGACTCCTTCGTTCCTCTCTCTCGCTGGAGGTTGGTAATTGTGTTAGTGGTAAATTCCATCACCGGCAGAAAACGTCTTCAGGAACGCCTGAAGCTCTTGTCTATTGGATTACGCGATAGGCGGGGAATCAGGGAGCCTCTTGCGAAGGCGGGTGAAGTAGGGGGTTGTGTTCGATACGAGTGTGAACATCATAGAAATATCCGATTAAACGAAATAGCTACTATTTTATTCGGATTATCCGAGCGAAAATATATCCGTAAGAGTCTGAAAAACGTTGTCATACCTCAAGAAATATAAATTTTTTGTTAACTTAATAATAGTTTGTGTTAAGTACAAATAAATAAGGTCAACCCTTTGAATATTGGGTTTACTGTGCCTCTATCAATAATTAATTCAAACTGTTATAGGCTATGCAAAAAAAGAATATTCTTATAAAACTATAGTTTACGTGTTCAACTGAAACCACTTCGTAACTTAAAAATATGTAAAAAATATTTACTCATATTTTTAGTGTAATTGTTGAGTGTACAAAAATAAGAAAAATAATTGAAAAATGATAAAATTACCAATATTATTACAAATATTTTTTATTGTTTAGTTGCCTTGAAATCAAAGCTAAAATTTAATAAAAAAAGCTTTTTAGGCATCTGTAACTGTAAATGGAAGACATGAATTGTTGATCAGAAATGAATGATAAAAATAAAGTTGGACCTATACAGAAAATACATTGAAACTAGCAATGGGTTAAGTTACGGTCAACGGAGCTCCACGAATTACGCCAGACTTATGGGTTTCTATTTCGAGAATACGGTCCGTAATAACGATCCTATCGTAACACTTGTTATTTAAAAAGTGAACGCCTGTTGTAGTAAACAATACTTTTTATTTATTTATTTTTTTTTTTACAACAATGAATAATTTAACGTTTCAACAGTTAAATATGTGAAACTTTACAGGTAACTCTTGACGATTTTAAATTACAAAACTCTTTTAAAATGATATCAACTTACGCTCTTTATCTCACTGTAATAAAAAACACGAACTGTACAGTTGAAATATAACAGCAGGTTTTAGCCCGCCGGAGGTGATATGGTATGGCTACTGTAGGTCTGTCGACTTTCCAGCGGTCACCTAATATTTTGTCACTAATTATCAGCTGTTTTGGAGTCCAGTAATTGAGGATCAGTCGGGCCCATCGGAATGTAACCACAGAGAAAAAATAAACAGAGGCCACTTTCTTATGGCCGCAGCGAACGCTTCAGTTGCAGTTATAATAGATTAAACTAATATAAAACTTTACAAATCTGTACGTATCCTTGAGAATTACGGGGAATAAGCGGAGGGACTGACAAGGTATTGGCTTGCTATCGCACGGAAATAACTACACGACACACATTAGATGCGACCTCTGTTTCTTTCTTCTCTGTGATGTAATGCATTCTAAACCAGCAGTAGTGGCGTAATGGCAAATAAACTATTATTTTATGAGAAATCTATGTGTAAGTATGCTTATACAATCAAGGGTTGTATACACCTACCTCTATATTGCACAAAACAAGGTTAATGTAAGAAATAAATATATTAGTATATTAAAAATGATTTTAATGTGATTTCTGAAGAGTACCTACTTTGATTATACGGTACCAATGTCATATTGTTATTTCAGTTTGGAATGGTTGTTTCAATTATTTATAATATTAAGGACGCGCTCTACTTTAGTAGCGAAGCACAAAATAAGGCTTTGCTAGATTTAAAATTACTCAATAACTATAACAGTTTTAATTAAGTGTTGGCATTGTTTGTAAAGCTGAGTTATTGTGTAGCAAGTGGTTTTCTTCAAAAATGTTTTAATTGGTTCTAAAAATCTCTTTTAAATTTACGCAGTTTTGATGTTTTCTGGAAATGTTTGCGAGCTGTAACGTACTTGTAAATTGTTTGTCGAGGTAAAAAATAAGTCTAAAATTGGTAACTTTTAATATTTTAACATGTAAATTAATGTAAATATATTTAATATTTAAAAACACAAAATGCCGACTGGGAGAGAGCGCACCTGATGGAGAAATACGACACTGTGTGGCGTTTTCGACAAAGGAATAGAGCGCACCCTTACTATATAAAGCGTCATGTATGCAACTTTTTTTCAGTTAAATATGACAGTTTATTATTTGTAAGGCCATACAATCTTTAGACACTGTAAGAGTCCACCCTCCTGAGATAAACCAATGTTTTGTGTCACTCGATCAAGTTGGCTAATTGATCTCTCACAAACAGACGAGCGTCATCCTTAGTTACAGGAAGTGAAGAAACGTTCCTCCAGAGAAGGCGAGGATTCGCTAACTAAGTCCACCATATTTTCCCGGTTGTTGAGTCCAGAGTTCAATTTAATCTGGTATGAAAGTCCTCGAAGCGCGAAGGCAAACTTATATTAATCAATAGACGTCAAAACTTTGAGGAACAAGGAGTGAAGTTAAGTCAGTCTCGGCCCGCCCGTCAGACTTGAGCGGAGTTGTTATGTAGATGTACAACAAGGAAGACTGAGGGGTGGGCGGGGGCGGGTGGTCAACAAAGTTTAGTGTATTTGAAGCGCCATTCAAGGGTGGGGAGCCGCCCATCGAAGCGGAATCCAGAGACGGGGGTAACTTTGAAACGTTATTATTTCGGATGTTCCTCTGTCTCTGTCTTCGTTCAATTCTCCTCCGGTCTTTTTTTCTTTCTAGTCGCGTAGAAGAAAGCAATTTAGAGAAAGTTGGACAACCCTTATATTACTGCTGCAGACAACGTTTGGTTTAATAACCAAAGACATCCCCCCTGCCCTTATACACCCCCGCAACGAGGAACTGTGAGTTACTTACTGCTGATTAAAAGTAAGCGAGTAATTCTCGCAGAGCAATTTGGGCCTTTAATCACAACTGGCAATTTGTCTTAGACCTTAAACTAAGGTGAAGCGCAGAGTCTAAGGAATACCTAGACACTTAGCCTTAAATCAACAAAGGATCTTCCACCCTTAACTTGCCACTAGTTGAACACTCTACAAATATCACTGAAATGTTCTAATAACTTTGTAGTGTTGTTTTCAAAAGCTTAAAAAACATCTGTAATGATAATTTATAAAAGTAAACTGCTTTAAAAGCGAAAAACGTAAATAGAGAAGCGCAATTTACTCCATGAGTGGTTAGGTAGTAGAGATTTACAATGTTAATGTTTAGATAAGGGGATAAGAGCGATCTTCCTGTTATTTTCTGAAAATGGCAAACAAGGTATTTCAAGGTTCTTAACCATACCGCATGGATTTATATTGTAATAAGATTAGCAAAAATGTACAGATTTAATAAGAAAAAACAAGTTCAGCAATCTTTTAAACTGATTTATTATTTAAAACTATTACTCTAAGTAAATATAAAACAGGGATCCCAAACAATTTTCACGATTTTGAAAAGAAAACCCTAGGAAAATGAACCAATAGAACTTTTGCGGCGGAAAAACACATTTTTACAACAAAATTGAATAAGAGAACAAACATTTTTACACAAAAAACTATGTATATAACATAAATACGTCGTTTTATTTCCTAAAAATGAGAATGACATACATTTCTTATTACGAGAAATAAAAACGAGATATTTACAACACAGGTTAGATTATTTTATGTTAAGTTAGGTTAAGGTACCCGTTTCGTTCCACGAAAAACGCAAAAAACATGTGTTTATATTTAAACGATTCGGTCCGTAATAAACAATCGTATCGAAACACTTGAAGTGTCAATCGATTGGTGAAGAACTGTTCTAGTGGACCATAAGGTGGTATTTGTACAAAATTAAGTATTTTTATAATTTTTCTACAGTTAAATATGTGAAAATGTACATTTCATCCTTGACGATTTTAAATTTATAAACTCATATCATCTTATTGTAGAAAGAATGTTTTAGCTCGCTGGTTGTAAAATTGTATGTTTACTATAGGACTGTCGACTTCCCAGCGGTGACTTGGCGGTTTGGGAAACGGCCATATTAAGTTAGGTTATGTTATGTTAGATAAAGTTAGGTTAGGTTAAGTTAGGCATGCAACGAATAATAACTGAGGTATTCAACAAACAAGTGTGTTAGAGAAAAAGTTAGGTTAGGTTATTACTGATTCATAATGAGCATATACTAACCTAACCTTCTCTAACACACTTGTTTGTTGAATATGTCAGTTATGGTTCGTTGCATGAAGAATTGGGTGTCATATTCGTTTTTAGGAGGAATATATACTAAAGGTTAATGTAATACACATAGTTTTTAGTATATACTACATTTTTTATTGTTTATTTTGTTAAAAATTGGTATTTCCGCCGAAAAATGCCCATATTCGTGTTGGTGGTGATAGGCCTAATAGTGACTGTTTAGAAAAAGAAAAAAAACATGTGATATTGGGTGGGACACCAATATTCCATATTTATATAGTTTTTAGTTGTAAGTTTTATTCTTTATTTTATTAATATCATTTGTTAAACTTAAATGTAATGTGAAGTTGATTGTTTACAAATAGTTACTAAACAGATATCTTACTCATATTCTATAAATAATAGATGATTAAGTATTTTCTTCCTCACCTCACGACTTAAAAGGTAATCACTATCAACTTAAGATTAGGTCATATAATTATAGTTTTCTGCAAAGAAAGAAGAAAATGTCAACATCTGGCCTAACTAATAAAAAGTAGCTGTATGTTCTATAAAAGATCTAGTTACTTGTTCAACATTCTTCATACTTCTTTCATATAAATTGTTCGAATTGAACAGCACCAACCTCTCTTCTGAATATCCTCCCGTGTGACTTGGCTCGTGAGGGCTGTCGCGGGGTTAGGAGGCAGACCGAGGTGCGCGGTGGAGGGCGGAGTCCCTGGATACCATGCCCAGCCAGGGGCTTGGCCGTTGAACATCCTCAGTTTATCGTAAACACTCTCGTTCTGTACAGAAGCCTGCTGCTCTTTTTGCGCAGCCAGGTTGCGCAGCACTCGGTTGATGGAAGACACCTGTAACAAATTAACGGTCAGCTGATCGCAAACAACTAGTCGCTGTCAAATGAGAAGGCACAACTGGGAACATTGTACGAGAACGGAAATGTGATGTAGATTATTTAGATATGTGACGACTACAGAACTTGTGTGTATTTTATGGTGAATGAATATGAATGATTATGTAAGTGTAGTCTGGTACTAACTAAAATAGACTGTCCTTATAAAGAGTCGTTTATTAACAGCTCAATAACTAAGAAACCTACAGCTTCATGTGGGATCCGAACTGGGTTTGATTTTCAGCTAATGACAAGCGTTATACTCAGTTCTCTCCCCTGCACAACATCTGGATCTTGACCACCACCTAACACGGACAACGCAATTTCCCTATAAGTGTCCACGCCGATGGCAATCATTGAGCGAACGCAGAGTCGGTATTAAGATTACTGAAAACAGAATCGCCTTACCTCCACAATCTTTATCTCCAAGCAGCTGGATTGCAGCACTGTGCTGCTTGTTCCGATTAAATAAGATTGTGCAGAAAGTTATTAGGTTTTGTTTAAAACCATTTATATTAGTTTAAAATTATTTTAGATTGTTTTTATTTATATGATTTTACTTTCTCCTACGTTAGCATAGAGAAAGATTGTGATCGTCCAAAAAATATTTTTTGCAAGTTGGTTTAAAAATCCATTTTAGGGTTCACTGTTTTTTGACAAAAAACTTTTGATGTCTGTCCGTATGTGCGTCTGTCTGTGTGTATGTGCACTTCGCTGGAGACCAAACGGATGCATCAATTTTGATGAATTTTGGTATGAATGTGTATTTAGACAATATCTACAGACAGTTTTTCACTTTTTTGAAATTTTATTTTTTATTTTATGGGCAAAAAACATACAAAAATGGAATGTTTTAAAAACGGCTTTAATGATTTTGATTAAATTTTCAGGAAAGATGTGAATTACAATTAAAAATATTTTAGTAACAACCACATCTCTAATTTGAATAGTTTTTGAGATATTGCAAAAAACATATTTGGGAATCAAACTGGTAATTTTCAAAGTTTTGAATTTTTGTTTACGTTTAATATTAGGGAAAGGTTGTGCCAATTCTTTGGAACCATTTATTTTAAATTGTATTTACTTTTTCTTTTTATCTTCTCGTGGAATAGGCTATAGGAGGGAGGTCTAGTGGTTTTTTTTAACGAGAGCTACGGAACTGAACCCTATATCGCTCCATACCTTTGAATTTATAAATCCCCCCTTAATAACGTGGGAGTATCCTTCCAAAGATACATTTAAAGAGATGGCAAAAAGTGAAGTTATCAAGAGTTTTGGGGTAGGCGGAACAAAACCTATTTGGGGGAGCGCGGCCGGACAAAAGCCGGCAGTTGGTGGTATTGGGCCAATTGTGTAGTGAATGGGAGATCGCATGACATAGGAGAAGATAGCTTGGCTTATCGTGGTTTCCTCACTGACAAGTTCGATGTCCAACTTGAGAAAATATAGAATTGTTCTAATTGCCCGCTAATGTTTTTATTTAGCATAGCTAATAGTGAACTTATTATAAGTACAAATGTACAGATCCACTTTTACAATTTTTACTTTCTCCCAAATGCGTTAGCATTGAGAAATTTTTGTGATCGTCCAAAAAATTTGGTCTAAAATCAATTTTAGGGTTCCCTGGACCTAAAAATTGGTATTTTGAAAAAGGATTTTGAATATCTGTCCATATGTGCGTCTGTTTGTGTGTATGTGCATTTTGCTGGAGACCAAATGGACGGATCAATTTTTATGAATTTTGGTATGAAGGTGTATTTAGCCAATATCTCCAGACTATTTTTCACTTTTTGAAATTTTATTTATTTTTATTTTTATGGGCGAGAAACAAACAAAAATGGAATTTTCACCAAAAAATAATGATTTTGATTACATTTTCAGGAAAGATGAAAATTACAATTGAAAATATTTTAGTACAAATCACATGTACTAAAATATTGACTACCTTGACTAGTTTTTTTAGATTTGACAACAAAAATTTGGGAATCAAACTGGTAATTTTTAGTTTTGTTTTTAGTGTTTAGCATGGTGAAGAGTTTGTGCCAATTCTTTGGAACCATTTATTTTTTAGTATTTTAGTTCGTTAGAGTATTGTTTAATTTGTAATCCTTTATCACTTCTATGCTCAGTCCTCTTAAAACTCACACAGCGCCGCTCAATGGTTGCCATCGACGTTGACACTACTACATAAATCTGGGGTGGTATTCAGGGACTGGATGTTGTTTAGGAAAGTTAACTGAATATCAGGACTATAATTAGCTGAAACATCAATACTACGTGGTTCGGATTCCACGTAATTCTATAGGTCCCTGCTTAGTTCCCCAGGCTACTTGGCCACCAATAAATGACTCATGAACATTAGACCTTAGTTAGCAACAAGACTACACAGGTTATCCAAACTCATACAACACTCATGTAATCCTTCATACTAGGGGACACCCCTGCACGCTACTTGTGCCAACCCCGTCACTCGCTGCACTCGTTACACCTCAGCTAGTAACTTTTTACGACAAATAATAGTAGGTTAACTGTATAACGTAAAATCACAATATTAAATTTATTTACAGTATCTCACTCACACTACTTGCGTTGTTACCTGTTTATTAATATAAATACCCAATACATTACCTAGCCTGTTTCAAACATGTTTATTTCATTTGTATTTGTTTCACAGGTTAAGAGTAATTAGATACATAAAATAACTGCATTAAATTACCATTTAACCATGCCTAAAAACTTTCCTGGTTTAACAGCATGAAAAATCTAACCTCATCAATATTTTTACAAATACTATTGTTTATATTTCAAAATGTGTTAACACTTTTTGTAAATCAATGTTTACATTTGAACAGTTGTTACTCTTCGATTCGTATAAATCTCTCTCCATGTTATTCTTAAGGCTGAAAAACGAACTTTGAGGGCTTCCCGTTTAGGGTGACATATTCCAAGAAGTAATAACTTATTGCACAACTACGAACAGAGGCAACTTTTTTGACACTTCAACCGTTTAAATTGGTCAAGAAATGAAGGAGAAATTGCATTGATAAAAATTGGCTTTACGTATTTATATATAAGGATCCGCCTTAAAATGCTCACCTTAAAAATGTCGGCATCTCATATCTGCCAGAATGACCGTAGATGACAGCACGCCGTGATTTAAGTAAACGCAACATCTCAGCATGACCGTGCTGCAAATATTGCCTATATACAAAGTAGTGCGGCATTTCATTGCATTTTTTATAGCCTATATTGCAGTTTTTTGTTTCGAAACAACCAATATCAACTTTTAGTATAATTGATATATGTATGTTATTTTAAATGATTTTTTAAATACCTTTGCTTAATTTGACGTGTTTTTTAAATGATTTTTTAAATGCCTTTTCTTAATTTGACGTGTTTTTTACGCTGAACATGATTTTTTTTTCTTTCGCTGTGAATCACGGCAATTACGCGATCATTCTACACCAAATATTAACAACAACAAAAACGAATTCGCATATATTTTCATAGGAGGGACGGCCGGCTGGCGGTCAAGGAGACCAGGCACACGAGTTTGGTTATGTCAGGTTAAGTTTGTGAAAATTGTTTTATGGCTTAAAAATACATTAATAATAAATAATTAAACGTACATTAAATGAAAACTTGTTTAAAAAGTCGTTTTAAAAATTTCTTGCAAAACGAGTTTTATGTGCGATGAAATAATCTTAATAATCTTGCTCAATTTTAACCACTTTAAAATATATATATTTTTTTATGAGGTGACTGGAACTGCATAGTTACCCGTTATGTTGGTACCCCAACACCAATTAAATCTTCTAGTATTTTACCACTCCAAAAAAAGCGTACACGTCTGCCAATTTGCACTTACAAAACCGGTACGAGAGTCGATTATGTACGATTAGCAGCAGTGTCGCCCTTCCTGCACGACTGTTGTCGACAGCTGATGAGTGATGGCGATGCCGATGATGCCCGAGCCCTCCCGACTTGACACGAACCAATGGGCCGGCACTAACGCCGCATTTGCGTTTTAATTGAAATACTCGAGGACCGTTAATAATGTTGTTAAATCACTAAGAAAGATAATTATCCGTCGCAAATCCGGTGAATCATACGTGTGCCGTAATCGAATCAGCTGCTTGCCCTCTATACCGGGGCAGGGGGGTTTGAGTGACCAATCATCCCGAACAACGCCAGTGTTGTTGTCAGCAACATTTTTTTAGGTTATGTTAAACATTTTTAAGTTGTGTTTGGTATCCACGTATAATTTGGTGGCTCGATGATGAAGCTACTTCAAGACCCAAGGTTCGAATCCTTAACTGAGCTAACGGTCGGTGCTTAATTTTGTTAAATCAATTTCACGCACAGCCCAGCAGATACACGTGAAGTGATGAATAAAGTTAAAAAAAAAGTGCTGTGATCTTATAATTATCTTAGTGTCCTAGGTATGAGACGCCAAAACAACTTTGTGCTTATTTAAGAATCTGCAGAGGCTATCGGCCATTTTGGTATTAATCCCATTAAAACAAAGTTACTTGCGTATCCATATTTTTTCGTTATTTACTGACCAAAATTTGTGTTTGAGGTGTAATTTTAAACGTTATCATATTGCGCGTTGGGTTTGCTTTTGATATTTTGCATACACACGCCTAGTTTTGAAAAAATGGGTGAAAATAAAAACATCAAACTAAATATTTTAAAAATTTTGCTCTATAAAACTAATTAGGATTTCGGAAAGTAATTCCAACGGAGACTTTAATTCTTGATCAAATGCAATTTGTTTGACAACAATCTGAATACAAATAACTGTTTAATTTGGATATGCGTGATCGTATGTCCGGTTCGAAAATAACATTATTCCTGAGGGATTAAAACCAACATGGCCGACAGTCTCTACAGACTCTGAAGGCTAATATGATTGATTTCATGAGTGTAGAATGAGTGTAGATAACCTGTGTAAGTGAATTCGACTTATGCTCAGAAAGAGCTATTATTAAAAGCCTAATATCCAAGGCAACTGCGTGGAATCTAAATCACGTAGGCCTAGTATTGGTCTGATTTCGGTAGCGTAGTTGGTTAAAGCCCATATTTAAGCTAAAAGTTCTCAGTACGATCCAAATCAGAATAAACACTTGGATAAACAAATTTGATTAGCTTGTTAATTTGACATTGGGCAGTTAATTAATGGCACTTCCTACGTAGTAGCCATCTCAGTTTGTAACAATGACTACATTCGCTCATCTAAACTTATCACACTTATTCGGAATCCACATTTGCCTAAATATTAACGATCGGCGTCTTAGTACAAAATAAAATAAATACATTTTTAGAAAATTGACATACAGGTGCTAAGGTCTCTTCCCTAGACAACATTCGGACTTTGACTACCACCCAACATGGACACCCCAAGTCTCTAGTAGTTTCCACGTTGATGGCAGCCATTGAGCGGACGCCATGTCGGTATTGGAGGACCGACATGGCGTCCGAATTGTGGCGGGCCATTTTCACTGTGTCGCAAATGTATTTTGAAAGATTATTTAAAATCTATAAAATATAAAAATACCATAAATTTTTATCAGGAAATAGCACAGAATACTAAACAAATATTTTTAACCTTGAAAAAAATTTATGTTTGTTATATGTCAAATAATTAAAAAAAAATAATTGAAAACGTTTGTAAAAAGGGAATATTAGGCCATACCTAGGAAATAAACAAAATATTAAAAATTGTACATTCAAATGCCAAAAGTTGCTAAAATTTGTTTACTTTTAGAAAATATTAAGGGTTGAATAGTTTTTTTATAAAATTTATTTTAATATTTGTACATACCAAAAAGCGTACCAGCATCAGCGTAGCGTATTGCGTCTGCAAAACAAAGATGATCAAAACAAAAGTGAGCTGATCAGAAATATAAACTTGTCCTCTTTCCAATTGTTACCTAGATATCTTCGCTACGTTAGACCGAACGTACTAAAGGACGTAAAATACGACGAGCGTGCGTGTCGTTAAAAAAAGGAAGGCTGCCATTTTGAGTGTTAATAAATATTAAGTTCATCAAAGATGATACAAGAAACATACCCAAGAAACTGACAGTTCACTCGGTACGAATACACACTAATCAACACAATTAATAAACCAGAAGTCCCAGAGTGAAGCGGTCACGTGTCGGTAATGGATTGAGTCGAGTGTAGAACAGTTGTTTAGCATATTGATATGATAAGGCGGTATATAATAGTCAACACTGACTGTAGAGCAAACACTCGGGGAGGGTCTGCGCCTACAGGGAATGGTAGATGATTAGCTGGAACGTTCTTCCACCCTGAGTGAGGGGGAGAGATGTACAAGTGGATCTACACTGCCAGAGTCAACTGCACGTGTGTACAATCCAAACAGTTCAAGAACCAAATTACGTTCAACTTTCGTAATCCTGCTCAAATTGTTTATGTCTGAAATGGTTAGATTAGTTACCATTATTATTATAAACAATAATGCAGCATGATTGGGATTTAGTTAAAAGCATGACCAATAGTGTTAATAAATCATTTTAAAATTATTTTATTTCAAAATTAACTTGCTACTTCTAGCGAAAGTTGTGAAATCTAGAACTAAATCCCTTTAAGTGATCAACTGGGCGCCTGAATAAAACCCTTAAGATAATCATAATTATTTTAATATAAAAATAATGTTTACAAGTTTATTCGTGGTGACGAAGATATTTTATTGTTCTTTCATTATTTAATCACTCAGAATCTTAGGCCATAAACGCTGAGAATACTCTATATCAATTTAGTGTACATGTAAGCATACAGAAGTGCATCATTCTAAAGAAAACATAACTGATCTAATTGTAGAATAAGGAAATTTTGAGAACATGGTTGATTTATTTTAGTGACGTAAGATTTTTTGAATTTTTAATTTAAGTTTTGGCACAGTGAATTAACAGAGGCACTCTACTCTAGCCGCAGCCAATGCTTAAGCAGCAGTTATAGATTTCAACTAGTATATATCTAATTTATACGTCTGTGGTAATAATTAATATGTTTATCCTTTACGATTTCCGGGGAATAAGGGAGCGACTGACAAGGTGTTGACTCTGTCACGGCAGAATGGAGAAATAATTAATAAACACACTAACTCGACATACATATTAATTCTGCATACTATTGATGCGACCTGTTTTCTGTCTTCTCTGCAGTTTAGGTGTATATAAGTAGCGTTGTCTTCTTATAAATTGCATATTGTACATTTTAGGGGGGAAAGTGGACAATTGATTGCTTCAGAACATATTCACAATTTTAAGTGACAATTATTAAAATGCATTTTGTACAGCCGTAAAGCTAATGCATTTTGATCACCTTAGCGTACACACTGCGTCGGAATCATTTTGAAAAAGTCCATATAAAAGAATGATCAAACCCTTGCAACGTGAACAGATCACAAAGTAAATTATTTACAGAACAGAAGAGAATCAACACACGTAACATAGTAACAACATGTTCCGGGCGAATTGAATAGTGGGGAGGGGGAGACAAACAACCTAGACATAGACCAACAAACTGGGCTTTGATTTGTATTCCGGTTGACAAGGCCAAATGGCGCATCCCAGGCTGACATCGGTCCATCTTTAAACAGCCATCGACAAACACGGATGTCATTCCTTGAATGGGTATTGTTTAGTAGAACGTACCCAGTTACTTTTTTAATATTTAAATATGAAAAAAATGAAAAAAGACGCTTGACTAAGTGTACAAAAGCTTAACCCAATAGTTATGTATGTACAGAATGTTCCTTTTAAAAACACAACCCTATTTACAAGTTCAGAAAATTAAGGTTTAAGATAATTTCACGTTCATAGGTTGGTATCCCTGGTTCTCCTCCTTCTTTGGCTATTAGTCGATTTACATTGTTGCATTGTTGTTCACTTTATTCGGGTTAAGTGCAATGTCATTAAATTGAGGTTAGAAATATGGTATGAGCAAAGAACGAGGAGCATTTATTGTGCAGGAATATTTTTTTCGTCAAACAAACATAAACAAGCATGTAATGAAAATCATGCAAATAGTAGTAATAAATGTTAATAATAATAAAATGTGTTACAGATATAGGTTTTGTTTGTCATTTTTATTTCAAATCATGGGTTGCGTTTTAAAAACACCCTGTATTGGCTGCATTTGTGAGGAAAACAACAATTGTCCTAATGATTGTTTCTGAATCGCTGATACAGAGTGGTTGACGCTGGTTTTCACGTGACAACATTAGCTCATAAACTGTCAGTCTAGTTTTGTAGTCGCTTAAGATGGAGTTCTTGTTTCCGTATCGGGGAACGTGTGAACACACTTCCCGCCACGTACGCTCAACGGTACGAGTGAGCGCTCCGGTGTCAGGGTCAATGCCTAACATAACCTAACCTAACACACTCGCCACGGCTGGCTGGCCATTGTCACCGGTACTGAGCACTTTATCATAACGACCTCCGAAACCTGTTATTAAAATAATTGTTTGACTCCAACGATTAAAAATCTACAAAAAATTGTTTTCATGGCAAGTTGTTGCTTGTTATATGTTTTTCCTATAACAAAAAATGTTAGCTAGAAATATTTCACTAAATAATGAACCTTCAACTGGCATATTGATTGGACTAGTGGTTATTAGTCTAACTAGAGTGTATTCTTGACTATTATTTTACACACAAGTGCGATATCATTATTATATCAAAAGAAGAATTAGAACAATGAACACTCTAGTATTTTATTACGATAAGTGCAATGTGATTAATAAACTAGGCTACAGTTATCCATTTGCTTTTTTATTGCAAATTAGATCGTATACATTAATAAATGTGTGCTATAAATAGACGTGATAATTTTTTTACTCTCCATATCCCCTTCCCCCTCCCTTATGAATACACTATTTGAAACTACACCATACAACACTTCTAATACTTGACGTTCGTATTCAACTTATGCGAAAATGACATGAATCCCATATTTTTCCATTTATCTTCAGTAGTATGCCTAAATGGGGGACAAATTTAAATTATTTTCTCGCACTTTTCATTCATAATGACAACATTTTATATAGTATTCAATTTTCCTGAAAGAAAAATAAAAATTATAACGTCCTTAACTTAAATTTAGAGAATGTTTGAATATACAGATAAAAATATACTTTGTGAACATTATTTATTTTGTTCTTAATAAATGCAGCGTAAATTTAGATGAAAGTTTACTATTTTATTAATAAGTAGATAAACCCAGTCTGCTTTGCTGAGGCTTAGTCTGATACCAACTTGGTATTAGTCTTTAATTTTTACTTTAGTTATTAGAAAAGAACTACTGAAGTAAAAAAAAAAACTAAAGTAATTTGCTGTTTTCTTAATTTTATCTTAAATAAAGTTACTTGCCGTTGTTAATTTACAACGGTAAGTAACTTCTACAAAATTTTACTTATGTTTTGTAAACAATTAAGGGAATGTAAATTTTATTTGGTTTGGTTCAGTACTCTTGGATTGTTCACTTTAGGTTTTGTTTCTTATTTGTTTGTTTTCATATTTTTATTTTGAATATTACTTTACTTTGTACTTATTGGGAGTTACTATATTTGTTTATACTATTATGTAAATAAAATAGCTAAACTTGTTGTGAAACTGACTGCTGATAAATTAATTTAACAACACAACTTTTCTCCAAACAGGCAGGCTATGCCTTGGAGATAACATTTTCCAAAAGCAACAAAAACACATATTCTGATCAAAATTGTATTACATATTAAATTTGCTATCTTTTAAGTGTTTACACACACCTTCTTTTCTTTGATTTTGACTATTCTATTTTTTAAAATCTATTTTTAAGTAGCAGTTAATGGTCAACCTGTGCAATGCAATATTAATTTGCTGTAATCTCTTTATGTAAATATACGTTGTGTTTCTGTTCTTTAGATAATGTTTTGTGATTGGATACATTTGTATTGATTTATTTTGAATGATATATATTATATTTTTTTAAATAAATTATCAATCAATCAAAAAGATTCATACTAAGCTGTTTGTAAAAATCACACAAAACAGATAGAAGACAAAACGGAGCGAGATAGACTATGTTAAAACGACATTTCTTGTTAGTTCTGACCTTTGTACATAACTTCGTGAAGATTGCTGCCCACTTACGGAGCATCCTGAACACTATTTTGCCTTAAGACTGTGTTAAAACGACATTTCTTGTTAGTTCTGACCTTTGTAAATAACTTCGTGAAGATTGCTGCCCATTTACGGAGCATCCTGAACACTATTTTGCCTTAAGACTGTGTTAAAACGACATTTCTTGTTAGTTCTGACCTTTGTAAATAACTTCGTGAAGATGGCTGCCCACTTACGGAGCATCCTGAACACTATTTTGCCTTTTCTTGAGAAGTAAAATTTAAATTGAAAGTAAATTTTACACAATAAAATATAATGTGACAAGTTTTTTTGGAGATTGTAAAATAAGTACTTCAGCTGCACATTTTATACCCTTGAAGGTCCTTATAAAAAACACTGCCCAATAAATTTAGTATTCAAATTGCACCCTAGATCGTACAAAATAATCATATCCCAATTGAAATCCATTTTTTCGTCTTTTATCAAGTGATCTTCGGGAACCTATTATAGAGTGAATAAATGTTGACGAAAGCCTGCCTTACGCACAGTGAACACATTCTATACAGAAGAAACCTGGATTGCGGAATAAGAAAATAATGCTAGCATTGTGGAGAGATTGGAGTCGGTCGGGCCGGATAATGGCTGGAGCTGGAGTCTGACCGCTCGCTATTGTGACTGGAGTGGAGTGGTCCAGATTACTGGTAATCCCTCTCTGGAGGTGAAACCGCCCCCTGACCCCACCTGGGTACAGGGCTGCTCGGTTGTACGGTACGATGTAACGAATAACAGCTCACTGTAGTTTCTTACTAGGAGATACAATTTTACTAACTTTAGGTTTTGACATGGTTACGGCAGATAATTCATATTTCAGATACTTTTCAGAGTGCGCATATTTTAGGGTGAGTATGGAATACGAGTGTAGGGTGAGTATGGAAGGCCTATTTAGTCTGGTTACTAACTTCGTTTGATTTATGCTCAGAAAGGGTCACTTATTAATAGCCCAACAACCAGCGCAACTAAGGACCTATAGCTTTACTGGAACTCGAACCACGAAGTGTTGGTCTGATTTTCTGCTAATGTACAAGCTTTACACTAAGTTCTCTTTCCTAAACAGCATCCGGACACTGCCTACCTCCCAAAATGGACAACCCAAAACTTTTCTAGTAACGTCTACGCCGATAGCAACCATCGGTATTATGAGGACTGAGCATGGAACATATAGACTATAATCCCAAGTAGTTGGGTTACAGCACTTCACCACTAGTGCCGACTATAAAATTAAAATTATTTCTTTTTTGAAGTTATACTTCTTTGCGCCCGTTAGACACTTTGGGATGGGATGTTGGTCGAGAAACCGCGTCACGCTGAAAATTAAGAACAAATTTTTAAGAACTATCGATTAATCGATTGTTTTTTTTATTTAACAGCTGTTAATCAAATAAATCAATCAATTAATATAGCTTCACAAGAAATCAAAACATAAAAATATAAACAGTATAATTTTGACATATTTAAAACCCACAGCTGATATTCTTTTTATATTTGACTTATTATACCTTCATGCATCCTGCTATTTGATTAACATTGAAACTTTAGAAGTCCAAGGGATGGAGCCCTGAGGGATTAAAGAAACGGGAACAGGACAGAAACCTTCCCTGGGATATATAGAACAACTTTCCCAAGTTTCATGGTGATCGGCTGGACGGTTTGGTAGCGCATAAAGGATAGACAGACAAACAAACATACATTGGATTTTATATATATATAGATAATAGAAGGTCTACGGTATAACTTCCCCCGTCTGGTCCGACGCAGACAATGTTTTTTTATTGTTATTAAGAACTTAACTCGTCAGTTCACACAGACCTTTGTTACTACTTCATTACTTAGCTATTACTGCCTAAACGTGACAAGTATTTTTTTTACAACCTTTGAGGAAACATTTCCATTTTGAAACCTTGTTTTGGCGTTTAAAAATGTTGTTCCTGACGAATATTTTTAAATGATGCAAGATTCATACGCCACAGAGAAGAAAGGAACAGAGATCACACCCAATAATGCGCTTAATGGGTATCGAGTTATAAAGAGGTGTCGAGTTGTTAGTTCTACAGTTCTCCGTCCAGATCACAGCACCAGCAGCATCGTTGTCACTCCCTTGCTTATTTCCCTCCCCAACTGAAGGATGGACGTAGTAATTATTACTACAAGCTTATAAATATTTACATCAGTGTCAACTGCCATTGAGACATTTGCTTTGCACATAAGAAAATGACCTTTGTTTCTTCTTTACTCTGTGCATTGGCTAAGTTTTCACGGGGGCCTTTTCACCTCTCGAAAACGCCCAAAATTATGGGTTTCTATTTCAACTTCAAATGAAACTATCACGATGTTCTTTAGCCTCGTATCTGTTGATGCAATCATTGAAAATAAATTCTTTTTGTAATCTATATGTTTAATTAATTGTACGCTCTTTATCAATCCATTGTCATTAACTTGCGGAAAACTTGACTAGCAATTCCCCGGCCAGGTCGTACGAGATGCGATTACCGCTCGCCGAGTGGGCAGATCGGTCACAGATGTTAGCCGTACCATGTGTGTGTTGTGCAGAGGAGTGATATAAATGGATCCTGTTTTTGAGAGTCACCCTACAAACTTAATCCCATCTTGGAGAGCATCCACAATGCCGCCAGATGCAGCTGATCGCGCGCGATTCTTCGCGGCCGTTCGCGCGGAAACCGGGCAGCGGGCGACTTGCGTAAATACCCGACGCGCGCACACGCACACCCGCGGCCCGTATCGTGTTAAATAGCCCATTGTACACGATCGTGGGCTTGTCCCACGCCTCGTTCCGGGGGTGTTGAGGACAATATCGAGACGTCGTACTACAAAAGAGAGCGACTTTACCTGTATCAATTAGGGATGTATCGAACTATCGATATATAGCAAACGAAATATCGATATAACGACAATATCGAAAGAAAAATATTATACCGCGTAACCGATATATCGACCTGTTAATAGTCTAATGATTTATCTGTTTATAGTTATGCATTAACTCTTATGTCATGTCCAAAAACACCCTCATGTTTAGCCGTCACTATCTACAATAGCCTACTGAATGTAAAAATTAAATACATTTATCTACACGAAACAAGTTGTGGTCTGTGGGGTGAATGACAAAAAATCAAAATATGAATAGTTATACCTTTAATTATATAATAATAATGTAATAACTTTTTATTTTTGTTCTTCACATTTAAAAAAACTTCGACCCACTGGTCTACAATACACTACATTTTAGTGCTTTAACATCGCGTAAAACACTAAATAAAGTTACTTAATTATTTCAATGCATGTTGTGTACACATAATTTAAACGTGTTTTTTTCCGACACTTAATAATTTTGAAGAGAGAGAATAACGTCAATATTTAGTGATATAATATATCGGACCAAAATATCGATTATCATCGAAAGAAAACGTCGATATATCGAAACATATTTATCGATATTTCCGATTTATCGATATATCGTTGCCATCCCTAGTATCAACACCTTGTTAAAGAGTAAATAAAGTAATTTCTTGAGTTTTTTCAAGGAAATAAGTGCAAATAAATAGTAATTAGATAACATATTTGTAAATTAAAAAATAATTAATAAAAATTATTTATCTACAATTAAAAATTAATATTGCATAACAATATAATGTAAAATTTTTGTCAATATGTATCCACAATTAACGCATGTAAAACTGTTTAAAAATTGTTTATCTATCGTATTAGTGTTACGTTCTTTAAATTGTTCTGCTTAATAGGATATCAGCTGATATCCCTTGCTTCACTACGGGGTGGTTCTCTACGCTTGCTTACCCTCCCCTCTGTGGTTCTTTCTAAACTATCACATCAATATAAAAGTCCAACCTGCTGCCTTCCTCCTATATAAAAACGTTTTATAGACTAGAAAAGCCTATTCTTTAGGGAGATACAAAGATCTGGAATCGTGTCAAAGAAATGACATTAAACATTCCACAATGAAGCCTAATTACCCAAGTTTCTGTGTCATATTTACTTTTTTTTTAATTTGTTTGAAATAAATTATATAACGTATGCCAATGTTACTCTTGTGGGAACAAGGGAGAAGTCAAGGTGCTGTTTCTACCATTTAGGAATGGAGTTTTGAGAAATCCTTTCTTAGCGGGTCTCTATGATGAAAAAACTTCCCTCCAAATGCCATCAGTATGTTCTGTGGTTCCGAAGATTTGATGATGGGTGAGTAGGCTACATTGTTTTTTGAGATAGTTAACTTTTCAAACTAAACTCCTAATCTGCTATTAAAATTGATTACAGTCTCTTTCAATATAAATAAATATTTGATCTGTTCTTTGAAATTTAAGATTCTTCAACCGTAATTACAACGTTTATTTATTTTTATTTATTTATTTTTATTTATTTATTTTATTTATTTATTCATAAGACGCCGATCATCAAGATATGGGCGAATATGGATTTCGAATGAGTGTGATGAGTGTAGATGAACGAATATAGTCATTGTTACAAACTAAGGCCGACTATTCCTTAGAAAGTGTCAATAATTAATAGCCCAATGACAAATGAACAGCCGGTGATTATCAGCTGATCCTTCTCAAAATGTATTGACTCTGATTGGGATCGAACTGAAAACCTCTAGCACATGAAGCTGGGATTGAACCAACTATGCTACCGACCAATTATTTCAACAATATTGTTTATTGTTTAACAAATCAATAATTTATTATCATTGTGCGATTGGCATGCTCGAGTTGCGACAGTTACTACTTGGACCCCAAAACGGGATGCTCGAGTTGTGACAATCTACCTGAAGCAGTACTACCTACGTAGTTAATAGAGTTGCGAAGATGAAATGTTCTGAAACTAACTTTCCATATAAATAAATACTCAATGTAAAAGAATTAAACATTATTTAAAATTTACGGTGAACTCTACGTTAAACATACAATATTTTTTAAGTTGTAAATACTGTCTGTTCTTGCATATTTGATGATGAGGTACAATAAATAAGACTTCAATTTTCACCCGTTGAAGATACTCCTTTGTCCTATTATTTGTGAGCTAATGATTATCAAGCCTAAAGATGTAGACTTTCGTGTTTTAACGATTCTATTATAGATTCTACCCAGACGACGTCATTTCCCCATTAATGTGATAAAATAAAATAAAAAATGTTTTTCATTCAATATTAAACGCCGTATAAGATAGGCCTATATCAAAAGTCATGAAACGTTTAATGTTATATTTTATTTATTTATTAATCAATATACAATTTCTTGGCTTCAACAAGTTCCATAGAACTTCTTGGTGAGGCCCATCAGTATGTCAGAAAAATTATAAATATGTTTTTACTTTTGAAATATTTAATTACAAACAATAAAGCGACTTGCTAGGTTTAGAGCAGGCACAGAGCAGGCACAAACGTACAATTGAATTAAATATGATATAATATAAATTATACATGTTACGTCATACAGTCTACGAATGAATATTATATAATATAAAACATGAAAAGGTAAATTCTGTTTGAGACTTCAGTAATACTATTTCCTTCATAATATAGTTTTTAAATGACGTATTAATAAATTATTGGTAATTTTGCCGTTAATTCACTACCACTTTTTTATCACAATTCGGTAAGGTTAGTTAAGGATATCAGATTTACATCACAAACTGGTAAATCTTATCACTTACCGGCGAATGCTCGTCGCGATAAGATAAGGCCAACGATATTGGATTCCTAGCGGATAAGGAATACCACAGTGGACGTAAAAATGATTGGGGAACAGTTTTTTAGCATATAATATTTATCAAGCGGTAGTAAATTAACGGAAAAGATCCAATTATTGTAATTAATTATATTACAGTATTTAAAGTATTTTAGAATTATTCTAAAATATTACTTTAGACACATCTTTCGTTCTCTTTTATCGTTCCCTTATAATCAAAATATTTTATCTTATTTAGAAAGTGGATTAATTTTAATTACATGTTTGAACTTGTAATCCACCATTATAAATATGGTTAAGTAGATAATTATTCTGTTCAACAATGATGATAGGTAAGTAAAAAAAAAAAAAAAAAAACATATTTTACAGCCAAGATATTGGATGGTTTGCAGAGTTAAAGTAGGTTACACTATTTTTTTCTGTCCGCCGCTACAACCCATCGGTCATCGCACCCCTGCACTATGTAAAACACGAGGCCTCGCGTGAATACAATGATTAGCCGTGCCGAACACATCCTTTGACCGGAGTCACTGGAGCGGCCTGCTCTACAAGATTCGCTGTAACAACATTATACCAAGGGGCGGCTGATTGCGACCTATTTATTGCCTAATAGGGGACAGACATTTGTTGGCCAAGCGGTGATGCCGGGTGATGTAAAATCACCTAATATCGGATTCCCTCCCCTTTCGCGAACAACCCTCCCACGCACACTCCCCTCGCTGTTCGAAATTATGTTCTGGAATAATTTTAATCTCCAGAGTTAGTTACAGACCCCGGTGGTGAGTAGTGAAGTTTCCCTCGAATTGTGAGGATATTTTAGTTTTCAAAATGCATATTGCTTTTGTGCAATGCTACATTACTCATCATTAAGACCCTTATCGCAGAGATGAGAGGCACATGAGTGTAGATAAATGAGAGGCACATGAATGTAGATAAATGAGAGGCACATGAGTGTAGATAAATGAGAGGCACATGAGTGTAGATAAATGAGAGGCACATGAGTGTAGATAAATGAGAGGCACATGAGTGTACATAAATGACAGGCACATGATTGTAAATAAATGAGAGGCACATGAGTGTAGATAAATGACAGGCACATGAGTGTAGATAAATGAGAGGCACATGAGTGTAGATAAATGAGAGGCACATGATTGTAGATAAATGAGAGGCACATGAGTGTAGATAAATGAGAGGCACATGAGTGTAGGTAAATGAGAGGCACATGATTGTAGATAAATGAGAGGCACATGAGTGTAGATAAATGAGAGGCACATGAGTGTAGATAAATGAGAGGCACATGAGTGTAGATAAATGAGAGGCACATGAGTGTAGATAAATGAGCGGCACATGAGTGTAGATAAATGAGAGGCACATGAGTGTAGATAAATGAGAGGCACATGAGTGTAGATAAATGAGAGGCACATGAGTGTAGATAAATGGCAGGCACATGAGTGTAGATAAATGAGAGGCACATGAGTGTAGGTAAATGAAAGGCACATGAGTGTAGATAAATGACAGGCACATGATTGTAGATAAATGAGAGGCACATGAGTGTAGATAAATGACAGACACATGAGTGTAGATAAATGACAGGCACATGATTGTAGATAAATGAGAGGCACATGAGTGTAGATAAATGACAGGCACATGAGTGTAGATAAATGAGAGGCACATGAGTGTAGATAAATGAGAGGCACATGAGTGTACATAAATGACAGGCACATGATTGTAAATAAATGAGAGGCACATGAGTGTAGATAAATGAGGCACTGTAGATAAATGAGAGGCACATGAGTGTAGATAAATGAGAGGCACATGAGTGTAGATAAATGAGAGGCACATGAGTGTAGATAAATGAGAGGCACATGAGTGTAGATAAATGAGAGGCACATGAGTGTAGATAAATGAGAGGCACATGAGTGTAGATAAATGAGAGGCACATGAGTGTAGATAAATGAGAGGCACATGAGTGTAGATAAATGAGAGGCACATGAGTGTAGATAAATGAGAGGCACATGAGTGTAGATAAATGAGAGGCACATGAGTGTAGATAAATGAGAGGCACATGAGTGTAGATAAATGAGAGGCACATGAGTGTAGATAAATGAGAGGCACATGAGTGTAGATAAATGAGAGGCACATGAGTGTAGATAAATGAGAGGCACATGAGTGTAGATAAATGAGAGGCACATGAGTGTAGATAAATGAGAGGCACATGAGTGTAGATAAATGAGAGGCACATGAGTGTAGATAAATGAGAGGCACATGAGTGTAGATAAATGAGAGGCACATGAGTGTAGATAAATGAGAGGCACATGAGTGTAGATAAATGAGAGGCACATGAGTGTAGATAAATGAGAGGCACATGAGTGTAGATAAATGAGAGGCACATGAGTGTAGATAAATGAGAGGCACATGAGTGTAGATAAATGAGAGGCACATGAGTGTAGATAAATGAGAGGCACATGAGTGTAGATAAATGAGAGGCACATGAGTGTAGATAAATGAGAGGCACATGAGTGTAGATAAATGAGAGGCACATGAGTGTAGATAAATGAGAGGCACATGAGTGTAGATAAATGAGAGGCACATGAGTGTAGATAAATGAGAGGCACATGAGTGTAGATAAATGAGAGGCACATGAGTGTAGATAAATGAGAGGCACATGAGTGTAGATAAATGAGAGGCACATGAGTGTAGATAAATGAGAGGCACATGAGTGTAGATAAATGACAGGCACATGAGTGTAGATAAATGAGAGGCACATGAGTGTAGATAAATGACAGGCACATGAGTGTAGATAAATGAGAGGCACATGAGTGTAGATAAATGAGAGGCACATGAGTGTAGGTAAATGACAGGCACATGATTGTAGATAAATGAGAGGCACATGAGTGTAGATAAATGAGAGGCACATGAGTGTAGATAAATGAGAGGCACATGAGTGTAGATAAATGAGAGGCACATGAGTGTAGATAAATGAGAGGCACATGAGTGTAGATAAATGAGAGGCACATGAGTGTAGATAAATGAGAGGCACATGAGTGTAGATAAATGAGAGGCACATGAGTGTAGATAAATGAGAGGCACATGAGTGTAGATAAATGAGAGGCACATGAGTGTAGATAAATGAGAGGCACATGAGTGTAGATAAATGAGAGGCACATGAGTGTAGATAAATGAGAGGCACATGAGTGTAGATAAATGAGAGGCACATGAGTGTAGATAAATGAGAGGCACATGAGTGTAGATAAATGAGAGGCACATGAGTGTAGATAAATGAGAGGCACATGAGTGTAGATAAATGAGAGGCACGTGAGTGTAGATAAATGAGAGGCACATGAGTGTAGATAAATGAGAGGCACATGAGTGTAGATAAATGAGAAGCACATGAGTGTAGGTAAATGAGTTGCTTATTTTACTAACTAGTGACAGTAAGGTCGATTGTTCCTCAGAAACCATTTATGAATAGCCCAATGAGCAAGGGCAATTAAGAGATGTACAGTTTTATGTGGGATCAAAACCACGTAGATTTGCTCTGATTTTTAGTTAATTAACAAGACAGACACCAATTTCTCTTCCCTAAACAACGGCTGGATCCTGACTACCATCCTACATGAAACCAAAACTTTATAGTGTGATATCAAGCTTTCACTTCAAAGATTCGATAATCAACGATATCCACTGATGGAATAATGCCTCTATGTAATAGATAATGAGTCATGGTAAACCTGCTAATATCATTGCTCCATGTCATCAGATTGCTAATAGCTATAACATTTCTATAAGTATTGGCCCCATCTTAAAAATGCAGTTTATGCAGAGCTAATTCGATAAGTGGCCGGTAGATCGTACGGTCTTTTCTTACACGCCTGGAGAAAGAGCGCATCGACTATATTATATATGTCTTTGTAACATCTATATCTCAAATCTCTAAATGTATTCTCCCAAATCCTCAAGGATAAACGAAGTAATCATTACTACATAAGTATAAAGATGTACGTTAGTTGTAATCTTTTTAAAACTACAACTGAGACGTTCGCTACGGCCGTTAAGAACGCGACCTGATTCCTTTTTCTCTGTGATACACAGTAACCACAAGTAGCCACATGAGCACCAGTGTTCACACTTCACGTTCCTCTGATTACATTCACCCCTTCCGGCCTAACAAACGCAGTAAGCAATGATGCAGTCAGAGGCGGTCGTCTCGGACGGGTAAGCGCGAGCAAAGCGGTCCCCAGAGAGATCCAGTGGGGCGGAGGCGAGTGACAATGGTCTCCTGCGGTCTGAGGCATCCACCTCACTGACTCACTTAGGTTGATGAAACCAATATCACCACTATCGAGCTCCTAGCATTGTCTGGGGATGATTTAAACACCCCTCTCTCACTCCTCGGGAGGTGTGGGAAAGTTCGTCTGCAGGTTTCAAACAATGATCTCAATTATCGACATCGATTTTTACGCAAAGTCATTAAAATATTCAAGCTTGATCACACCATTAAATGAACCAATAATTGATTGTTGACAATACTAATTCAAAAATTAAAATTCATTGTATATTAAGCGGATTAAAATTAAATTTGACAAAAATTCTAAAGTAATGAAGGTTAAGTAGATTACCGACGGAAAATAACAAAAACAAAACAAAACAAAAAATCATCTCAAAGATCGCTTTCTGAATCTGTAGTGGAAGCAGATGAATCGTTTCTGATACATGGCCTTTGATGCTGTTCAACGTGATATTCAATTATATTGGTCCACAAATTGTGCAATCTAGTATTGCAGTCACTGTATTTACATCTGAACACAGATTCTCCTATATGTCCTATGTTGTATCGGGAAACGTGTGAACACACTTCCCACCACACACGCTCAACGGCATGAGTGAGCGCTCCAGTGTCAGGGTCAACGTCAACACCCAACCTAACCTAACACACTTCCCACCACACACGCTCAACGGCATGAGTGAGCGCTCCAGTGTCAGGGTCAACGTCAACACCCAACCTAACCTAACATACTTCCCACCACACACGCTCAACGGCATGAGTGAGCGCTCCAGTGTCAGGGTCAACGTCAACACCCAACCTAACCTAACATACTTCCCACCACACACGCTCAACGGCATGAGTGAGCGCTCCAGTGTCAGGGTCAACGTCAACACCCAACCTAACCTAACATACTTCCCACCACACACGCTCAACGGCATGAGTGAGCGCTCCAGTGTCAGGGTCAACGTCAACACCCAACCTAACCTAACATATTTCCCACCACACACGCTCAACGGCATGAGTGAGCGCTCCAGTGTCAGGGTCAACGTCAACACCCAACCTAACCTAACATACTTCCCACCACACACGCTCAACGGCATGAGTGAGCGCTCCAGTGTCAGGGTCAACGTCAACACCCAACCTAACCTAACATATTTCCCACCACACACGCTCAACGGCATGAGTGAGCGCTCCAGTGTCAGGGTCAACGTCAACACCCAACCTAACCTAACATACTTCCCACCACACACGCTCAACGGCATGAGTGAGCGCTCCAGTGTCAGGGTCAACGTCAACACCCAACCTAACCTAACACACTTCCCACCACACACGCTCAACGGCATGAGTGAGCGCTCCAGTGTCAGGGTCAACGTCAACACCCAACCTAACCTAACATACTCGTCACGACTGGTTTTGCACCATTTATCATAACGACCTTCGAAAGTAATTATCAAGGTTATTTTACATTTTCGACATTTAAACATGCATATGTTGTTTATAGGTTTGATCTGCTGCACATTCTATTGTTGCGGGCCAGACCAGTTCGGTAACACTTCGCGAAACGCCTTTAAATTGTGATAATTTTATAATATGGTGGTTATTTGGCTCCTTGGTGATGTTAGAAACTTCTAATATGGAATCTGGGTGGTTCCAGATCACGTTATGGAATCTTCTGGATTGCAGTGGTAGCTTATAAAAATATTTGTCAGTCTTTAGTCAACTTTTTTATTTAGAGGGCTTATTTATGCAGTGAAACGATAAGTGCTGAACAGTGACAGTTCATGTGGAGTGGAAGATATTGAATGAACATAAACTAGTGATTTATTTTCATTGATGAGTGGTTTATATTTAAATGCTAAAACAGTGTATTGTAATTTATATTTGTCGGTATCTCACATTGTGTAGTTAGTTAATGAGTGTAAAGAAAAGAAATGGCCAGTAGCCACAGAGGGGAATTTCCTTATTATTTAGACCTCTAACCTAACATAACCAAACCAAACCTAACATACTCTAACCAAACCTAATATAGGCTCCTAACATAATCAAACCAAAGTAGTGGTAGTGAATTAATGGGTAAGGTCGAGTTTCTAATAAAAAGAGAAATAATTAGGCATATTCAGATAATATGGTCTTCTTATTGATAATTAATTGGTAAAAAGTCTTTTAATTTTCCCACAGTTCTATGAATAAAGTGAATCTCACAAGCTTTCAAATAACTGGTTATAGTAATAAGTATTTAATTTGATTCGATAGATTAAAATTCAAGCCAAGTAAAATTGTTGCTTAAAATGAACAAGCTGAAATGGATCAAAACAGTCATCTAAAATTTCATTGGTGTATTTAAGATAGTGAAACGACCAACATGAGGAGAAACTCAGTTGCGTTGAAAACATACTGTTGAGAAACAAATTTACCCCAACGTTCTTATTTTCAGTGGACATTTTCCTGTCCTGTTTTTCCGACGCAGTGGAGCGGCCAGTGGGTCCCGGGACCGCAAAATGTCCACCGTGGATTGTGTGAGTCACAAAATATGCAGGCCTGGGGCGTGTGTTTTACTGGGCTCGAAATTTAAACGGAAGAAGATTTCAAGGGGTGGGACAGATGGGAGGCAGCACATTACACATATGACCAGTTCTGAATGGCTCCCTCCCCCGTCCCACCCTCGCCCTCCAACACACCCCTGGAGACCGCTTGTTACCGCAACACTGCCTTATTTACTGCTGTCTTAAAATAAACAGAGGCTAGCTCATTGCAACCTCAACACTGGTAATGAAGAGCTACAGAGGTCTATTGTTTGTGACACAGACTGTACATCAAAAGGCCAAGTTGTGTGTGTACTGACTGTACAATGCCGTTGCTCAAACTAGAGACACACGTTGATAAATAAAACGACAAAGGTTGGTCATATTTGTAAGACTTTTCAACATATTTTAATTTTTATATGGGGTGGTCTGAATATTTCAATGTTTATAAGAATAATGTTTATAAGTATACCTGGACTGTTCTAATTTACCTATTTATTTGTTAGTTAACATTGATAGTCACAAAAAGACAAAAAAATATTTTCCATCACTTTTGGACATGGTTTATCCTGTTTTAATGTTTACTTTTGTCAAAATTTTGTAGGCATTTTAATTTCGTTTCCTGTTGGAAAGTTATCAGGCAACAGGGGTTTTAATTGTTTGTTTGCAATAATTATAATTAATGATTCGTCTATTTTAATTCAACAAGCTAATGTAACTGATTATGTAGATACGATACCTATTTATACATGAAACCAATCTTATCTTTACACTTATAAGATATATTTGCTTACAAGAGTGTAGGCAAGAAATTTGGGGTGAATTTTCGATAAAGGTAAATCTTAGGCATAAAGATGAAGTCTTAAGATTAGCGTGATTTATAATCTTTGTACCACAATCAAAACCTACAGAATGTCAAAACATCCTTTCGTTATAAGTTTTATCATTGATAAAGGCCTATATTACAGAGAAGAAAGAAATAGAGATCGCATCCAATAGTGCGCTGAATGTGTGTCGAGCGGTTCTTTCAGGCAGATAGCAGGACTAGCACCATCTCAGTACCTCCCTTTATTCCCCTAAATTCTCGAGGATTAATGTAACAATTATGACTACAGATATATAAAGATGTACATTAGTTGTTATCTAACTATAACTGCCAACAAGACGTTTACTGTGGCCTGTCTAGTTGTAGTTTTATTCATTAAAAGTTCATTTTTAGGAGTACAATACATTTTTTATAATTCTTAGACAATGATTATATCTGATAGAATAAGTCGAATTGGTTTTATCTTACGAGTTTCAAAATAATTTCTTTAAAGTTTTAAGATATAGTATGCAATGTAGGCCTACAAACGATACAGAGGTCACTTTCTTATGGCCGCAATGAACGCCTCAGTGGCAGTTATAAATAGATTGATAAAATTAATGTAAATCTTTATATGTCTGTATTAATAATTACTAAGTTTATCTTTGCGAATTTGGGGTTCTTAAAGGAGGGTCTGACAACGTGCTAGCCCTGTCATCGCATGACAAACTGGAAAAATAACTACTCGACACACTTTCAGTGCAGTATTGGATGTTTCCATTTCAATACTAATTTTGAAATTAACTCAAAATAGCCTATAACTAGTATATAATTAAATACCACTTTTGATTTCTTTCTTTAGCAAAAAAAAAAACATCGTTAATCCTGGTCAATTTACAATAAACAAGCCAATAGTTGAGCGAGCGCCAGGGCCCAGCGGCGTGGCGCGGCGGGAGTCAACAAATTGGCAATACAATTGGCTAATGCCGGATTGCGGCATAACTCGACTTGCGACGTAAAAACCAGTATTAATTATGCAGTTGCGGTGATTGGGGCGAGTCGCGTGTGGGAGCGCGTTACACGCTCGCTGCGCGCAACTCTAACGCGGTTAAAAACAGGCTGGTCACCACATCGACGTGAATACCTAACAATACCCTCCCTCAACCCCTCGCGTCATGACAGCAATCAAGCATTACATCACGGGGGAGGAAGGTGTTGGATATGTTGCCGGTAAGATCCCATGCAAGACTTGCGTGGGAATGCGGTTAGAAACAAATTGTGGATATGTTGTCTCTCCTAAAGGAAAACCCGGCAAATAAGAACCGAAGACGTACTGAAAAATGAGTATTTTTTCTATTTAAAAAATATTAAATAAAGTTAAGACTAAGATTAATTTGTCTGATTAGATAATATATTTTTAAATTCATAAGTTTATGGTGAAATATAGGCTGAGACAATTATTTTTAAATTTTATAGGTTCAGGTATTGGCCTGAACAGCTTCGTAGGGCTATCAGAATATACATAAAATATGTTAACATTTGATTATTTTCATAATTGCTAGCCTATAACCACTATATGCGACCTCTTTCTTTCTTCTCCGTGTTAGGACGAAGGGACTATAAACGTTAGTCCTTAAGTCGAGTGGATATCGTTTATGTACATATAATATAGTTTTATTCCAATTCGTATTGCGTATCTGCAACTGTAAAGCAAACACCAGGTATTTTTGTTGTTTGCTAGTTGGTTTCTTCTAAACTTCACAAAGAAAATCCGTCTTCACATAGCGCGTTTTTAGGCCATTTACTTATTATTGGAATGGCCACAAGATAATAAACAGTAAATATATTCTTGAAATAAACAATAAGTATAGTGTGGGTGGGTGGGTCATCACCGTTGTACGTGCATGGGTGAGTGGGAGGGTCATCACCTATGTAGGGCCTCCCTACGTGCATGTGTGGGCGGGAAGCGCATTAGACTTGAATAGGAACACTAAACTTTGATTATTTATCAATAGCGCTTAATTGTTAATTTATTAAATAATTATTTACTAGGGGACACCCCAGCACGCTTCGCGTGCCAACCCCGCAACTCACTGCGCTCGTGACACATAAGAAGAGTTGTTAAAAATTTGAAGTATTGAAATAAATTGTGCCTAAATCAAAGTAACAAGAATTTTACTAAGGCTAAAACGCAATAATTTGAATTCGTTTGGTATTTATTGCATTTTAATGTCATACCATAAAAAATGTTGCTTTGTTTACCCAAGTCAAGGTATATTTTATAAAATTGGCCTACTGTTAAAACTGTTACTGCCTACTGTTATAAAGAAATAAATTCAGTTTCTTGGAGCAAATATTAAAAGAATAATCGAACAGCAAATAAATTACTTTTAAGTTTAATTTGCCACCCACAAGAGATGGTGGGGCCATCTGTGAGTGGGTAAGACATTCATTTATAATTTCAAATTAAAAATAATTGATGAAATACAATTTATACAATAGTACAGTATATGGATATTCATCTAGGGAGTATTGCAAGGTCCAATGTCAATATATAGGCCTAATTTTTACCATATTTTTAAGAGTCGGCCTATTATTTCTTCCTGTTAATGTTTTTAATTTGGATAGTATAAAGTTGTAAATTATATATGCGATGTATAGGCAAAATAAATAATATAACATACAAATAATTGATATAAATAAATAAAAATATATTATTATTTAACTATTCGACTCGACATAAAGCCAGATGTCCGTATACAACCAGTTTTGCAGCTATATCATTAGCAGTGAATGCAGTATTGGCGAGTCAGCTTGGCGGCAGATATTTCATTATTGGTTGAGCATTTCAACCAATTGACTGTTGACAATTCACTGTTTGTGCACGCCGCGGTGCAGTCCTGTACACAGCCGGCGCATCAGCCGCTGGGGAAATGTGATCAGTTTTTAGCGTCTCTCGTCAACACGGCAAATGTCATTATGGCTTCAACTACACTGTCGTTGTAGGCATACAGCCTAATACAAGCAGGATTAGCCTCCGGTATTTAATCAAATATATTACAAGGTTGTAAAAAACTGTTTACCAGTAAAACTAAACCTGTACACAAATATTTACTGGATTACCAGATTGATTTATATGAACCTGTAAATAATATAAGCTCCCTCGACACATTGGAATGGATTATAGGTTATGGTAGGCCTGTTATGATTGTTGTCTATCAAAACACTAAAAAAACCATTGTACCAAATTGTACATTTTCATTTCCATTATTTTATTTTATCATGCGTTCATTGGTAGGCTATAAAAAACTAGTTTAGAATTGTGTTTGTTAATTTTTATTATTTACATGAAGAATGAAAATAGTACCTAGTTTTTTACGTTTTAAAAGAAACAAATGAGTTTGAAGCTTCGAACGTATAAAACACGTTTCCAAACATAACCTAATTTCAATACGTTATAGGCTTAAGTAGACTACAAATCTTTTATCCATGTTGTGTGACTAAGTATTTTATTTTAGGCCCTTACAATAATAATTTATAGTAAGTAATAGTCTATGCTTATAAAAAATGTTTTCAGGTATAACACTGGAAACTCTACTGGAAGGCCTACACGCGTTGAAAGTCTCTGCGAGAAATTATTTCTTGTTTAGAATAAAAGCATTGTTTGTTTTCATTTCTTTACAGAGAATATTTGAGTTGTATAGCAACCATAAATTGCCCATAGACAGTAAGCAAACTGTGGGCTTTCTTTTGTCTTCGTGGGCTGTGGGGTAATCACTAAATACCCTTGTCAGATAGCAAACATAACCTCCAAATTGCCTAAAACTACGTTCAAGCTCATCCTCTTACAGGGCTGTGTTCAAAAATGATATCACAAAATCGATAGAAATAATTCTAATTCAATCTAAAATAAGCGTTATTACCTATATTATTCCTCAAAAGTAGGCTAACTTATTAATAGTTTTATAATTTACATAAACTGCATTATTTATATATGGTTACTTTGCGTAGAAATATTCTAATTAAAAAAATTAAGGAGACCTAAACATAATAATCAGTACGTTAAATTTTGTTTTATCTAGGCCTATGTCATTTAGGTTATGTAGGCTATAAGGGTATGTTTATTTTTTGTTCTCTGATTAGGAAAGTGTTAACAAAAAAAGTAATTATGTTACATTTGCACGATGGTATAATTGTACGAATTACTATTACGAGGAACTCGTCAACTTAATCACCCTCAAGTGAGAAGGTAAACAAACAATCTGAAGAAATCGCGCGGGAACTGATCAGCTGGTAAATACCGTCGTCGATAAACAATCAGTGAGGTAGTGTCTGGCGACATCCGAGAAACGGAACGGAGCGCACAGCAATTACAGGTGAAAATCAATTATAATCCGATCGAGTCGGCCGTGGCTTGGCGTGGAGCGGAACGGAGGAAGCGGAGCGAAGTTGTGGCTTTGGCGAGAAGATGGCGGCCGGGCACGTTTCGGATTGGCTCGCATTATAGATTGAGGGGAGCCTCTCCCCCTCCAACCTCAAGTACAGTCTGAACAAATAACACAGGACACTTCACTTCACCTATTGATCACCGCCGGCAATAATAGACCTGCTTTTTTGTTTGTTTGGCGTAATTAAAAGATGGATTGTGAAGAGTGGTCTGCCCCCACCCATCGGGTGGTCTTGTGAGTGTACTTCAACCCCTGATAATTAACCACAAATTCAGTTCACTGCGACCCCTGACTCTTGCCTTCACTTCACTTCACGGAGAAATTAGAATTTGTCAATCGTTTGAATACGGTTAATTTGGATAACGAACATAATAATGATTTCATTTGAAGGTGTACATTAAATGTTAGAAAAAATCTTATAATATTTTCCTATATTAGTAATTTATTTATATTTATTTGTTGGCTATTTTAATTATTTTGATTGAAAAAGCGTGTATTTTTTTAGATCATTATTACTTCTTGTACTTAGCGGATTGTTTTTAAACCCAATATTTTTTTTTTAATACAACTATTTTATTTGTTTGTCTTTGGAATAAAGTGGACACCTTGATGATGTGTTTTTTCATTTAATTGCTTGTTTGTAACTTTTTGAAATCCGAATAATTTTGCTTCAATAATTATATATTGATATAGGCCTAATCCTAGACATAAATTTCTTATCGACACATGTTAAGATAATATATCCCCAAAGTCATATATTATGATAATTTAGGCATACGTTAAACATTTACAATTGTAATAAATACATTGATTGATTGTATGTTTTCGGTAGGCCCTACATACAACAGGAAAGCAGTTATAGATGTTATTACAACAGTTTCTATGTCCATTTCTCTACAGACATAATTTATATTTTAATTGAATAGCCCTTATGTTGTCAATGAATAAATTATACATATATAATTTGTTACCACATAAGCAGTATAAAATTCAGTATGTAATACAATATTTTATAGGTTATCTAATTTGTATAAAATATTCAACGCAAAAATCTACTGTAGAGCCTTCAAATGTGATGACGCAATTCCGAGGCAAAACAGCGAAGCGGGATTTGCATACGTAACTAGGCGCGTAGGGGACAAAGTAATTTGTGCAGAAGGGACAATAGGCCTGCTGTAGAGCTGAGTCTGGTGGATTGTCTAATAAAATATTTTCATGCTCACACATTTTTTGGTGCCAAGATTTTTTTATTATACAAATAAATATTCTAATTTCCATGGTATAACAATTTTAATCTCTCTTGTACGTAATTTAATAATTGATTCTGAAAGTTCTGAAACGCTCTTTTTCCTGAATTGAGGAGGATTTAAAGGTTTAAGGCATCCGTTTCCTAAACTGCCAAGCCATCGCTGAGGAGTAGACAGTCCTTACAGTAGCCATACAATCTTACCGCCAGCGGCCTAAAACATGCTGTTCTACTTCAACTGTACGGTTCGTGTTTCTTATTACAATGAGTTATAATGAACACTGTATGATTATTAAAGGTTCAATCCATTGGACCATAGGTTGATATTATGACATTTAAAACTGTCAAGAATGGCGTGTAAAGAGTTTGATATGTTTAACTGAAGAAAATTATAAACACTCTCAATTTCTTAGAAACCCCTAGTTATGGTCCACTAGAACAGTTCTTCACATATCAAAAGATACTTCAAGTGTTGCGATACGATCCTTATTACCATTTGAAATAGAAACACATGTTTTTGACGACTTTCGTCAAGCGAAATAACTCTTTAAGATTTAGTGGAGCCAATTTTGTATGTAATATACATAGGCTACGTCATTCAGTAGGAGGAAAATGACTGTTCTACTCCAGTGTTCTACAAATACACTTTATACCTTGCTATTTCGAAATCACTACAGAGATCACCCCTGTATGTACGAATGGCAATGATATATCGGAAATATCGATAAATACGTTTCGATATATCGATCATTCGATAGTATCGGTCATATCGATATTTTGAACCACTATATATCCGATATATCTTATCACTAAATATTGACGTTATTCACACTACTCACAATCATCACGATTAAAAAAAACACATTTAAATTGTCCCTTATGCGTACAAAACATGTATTGAAATATTACAGTAATTTTATTTAGTTTTTTAAGTGAGATTAACGCACTAAAATGTAGTTTATTATATACTAGTGGGTGGAAGTTTAGTGTTTTTTAGAAACCTTATGGCATGATTTAATGTGGAAAACAAAAATAACAATGTTATTAAATTATTCTTTTTTAATTAACATATTAATTAAAAGTATAATTATTCTTATTTTGAATTGTTTTTTTTCATTCAACCTCACAGACCACAACTTGTTTCGTGTAGATAAATGTATTTAATTTTTACATTCAGTAGGCTATTCTAAATAGTGACAGCAAACATGAGTGTATTTTTGGTCATGACGTAAGAGTTCGTATATAATTTAAAACAGATAAGTAATTTACAATTCAATATATCGGTTACCAGATATATCGATAGTTTCTTTCGATATTATCGTTAGATCGATATTAGGTTTGCGATATATCGATATGTTGAAAATATTTACCATCCCTATGTCCGCTAATGAACAATGATTGCAATTGACCTTTACATACCCATTCGGCTTTGTCGTTGCCAGATCAGTCTTGTCGACGAGAAGAATGGATGTGGAGAGGCTCTAGTTAGAGAAGAATGCCAAGTGAAGTCGTGTGCGAGACCATAATGATGAATCCAATTATCTCGCTTACCGGCGAGGTCGAAACCTCCCCCTTCCCCGCACTTTACTCCAAATATTGATTTGTACCCAGAAATTAGGCTGATTATTTTCTTCCTTCCATTATTTTACATTAAACTCTAAACATTGCCAGCTGGTTTTAGACATATTGAAACTGAGCGGTTAAATAAAATAAAATTATCGTGAATTAACTTTTGAACAAATTTGGTACAAACATGTGCTGGTATAAACACCAATATCACCGTCCGAGTATGGGTTGGTGAGTGGGTGAGTTTATATCCATCAATTATTCATTACCTAGACCAAGATCATACAGATATGGGCGAATATGAAGGGTGGATGAGTGAAATCATTGTTACTAACTAAGGTTAACTGGTCCTTAGAAAATGATATTTATTAAGAGCTCGTAAAGGCAACTAAGTGAGCCTTAAGCTTTACGAGGAATCCGAACCACCTAGTATTGGTCTGATTTTCAGCTAACATACAAGCCGGATACTCAGTTCTCTTCCCTACACAACATCCGAACCGTGACTACCACCCAACACGGACACCTCAGACTTGACCAGTAGTGGCTATGAGCGTCATCATTTACGTGTTTTATTTATGATTTTTACTAGTTCTATCTATTTAACGAGGTTGAAATTTGTAGTTTTTCTGTAAGAATGAGAACGTGTAAGGTGTCATTCTTTAACAGTTTTCCATCTGTGCGATATAATTTGATCGGTTCGTAGTTGGTTAGGTTCCAGCTTGATAAGCTAAAGGTTCTCAGTTCGATCTCAATCATAGTCGTAACAAATTTCGAAAAGGATCAGCTGATAACCACCAGCTGTTCATTTGTTATTGGGCTATTAATTAATTACACTTTCAAAGGAATGATCAGCCTTAGTTTGTAACAAAGACTAAATTAACTCATCAAACTCATTCAAAATCCAAATTCCCTTCCCGATCGGCGTCATAAGAATAAATAGTTAGATATCCAAAACTTAAATATGGTTTTATTTAGCCTATTTATTTTTAATGTAAACATACAATAAAAAGATGTAAACATCTCATCCCAGGATATAGGGGTTTGAAAGTTATTCACCAAATACAAAAAAAGTTAATACACCTTGGGTGGAACATTCCTACGTGGTTCTCCGCTCCCACGTGTCTGCGTTCCCCGACACTCCCTCTCCTCCTGGGGGTGTATTGACGGATCTCCCTCAACAGGGGGAATAGCCGGCGTTTTCCCGATATTTTAGATTTGCTCGAAACTTTTATTATTTACAATTTTGTCTAAAGACGTGTTGTTTTTAGATTTAGTAATTAAACCTTATATTGCAGTTGTTTTTTTAATTTAGGCTACAGGATTAAGAATATGTTAAAATTCCACATTTTAAATTTAATATCACAAATACCATTTGATGAAAACATATCAAAGTTGCAACATTTCTTGTATGTAACTCATCTAATTCATAGTTCAGTGCAAAGACAGTTAATTAACATAACGGTCGACTTACTATTGTCACAAGTTGTTATCTTAAATTATTGCTAATATAATCATTAACATCCCTAATATACGAAATGATGAGCCCAATTTATTATATCGTTTAATAGTATTTTGTAGACAATATTTGGACTTTGTTTGAAAATGTTAATAATGCTATAGGCCTAACAACTGATTTATTCTCTTAAATCTTAAAAATTATTAGTAACAAGACTACAGTGTTAATTTATATACATTTTCATGAATTACAGTATTTTAATCTATACATTTTGAAGTTCGGAGTTTTAAAGGTTAAAATGCATCAACAAGTTAACATGAGTAGGCCTACATATATTATGTTGAACAAAAATTAGGTGTTTGTTTATATTTTCTACCAGCACGAAATGTACTAAATTCATTTGTTTAAAGAGGCTAAATCAAAGTTCTAGTTTTTTTAGGAACATTAAGATACATGATAATTTATCATGCATTTACTTCATTTAGGTTAAATACAAGGTACCGTAAATGTCGACGATGTTGTTTTTGAAATACAGATTATAAAATCAGATTTTGTTGTTTTCCAAAACGTTCCTTCGTCGTTCGTGACGTCAGGCTCGGGCAGCCCGCGAGAGGTTTGTCTCCACTCGCACGCACACACGCGCACCACCCCACATTCGATATTTAGGGGAGAGGGATCCACTAGATTAAAATCTGGCCAAATTATACTGGATGTGTATTTTGATATAAAAAGTGGAGGCGCCGAGCCGGGGGCGCGAGCGGATCAAAATGGCTGCCGCTCGGCCTGGGGGTGATTTCGACTCATTTTCCCCTTGTGTTTGCCCTTTATGGGTCCCTGCCCCCTAATCGCCCTTCCTTACCTCACTTTGTTACGTTTTATTCGCTTATAAGTTTGTATTTAAAATCTACTTTGGTTATTTTAATTTGCATCCGGTTATTTATGTTTTCAAATAGCTTATCTATTGTAGGCCTATCTTGTAGACTCTAGCTGACTTTTTTTGGTAACGGATTTGTTAGTTGTTTCATTTAGTTAAAGTCTATTAATATTTTAAACGTTAATCAAGCTGTGCATATTTTAAGGCAAACATAAATGACTACATGAGTCAAGATTTTACATTTTAAGATGAGTGTGGATGATGTGTGTAGTCTGGTTACTAACTAAGATTGATATCCTCAGATATTAACATTTAATAAAAGTCAAATAGCCAGGACAACTAAGAGACCTACATCGTTATGTGGAATCCTAATCACGTAGTATTGGTCTAATTTTTAGCTAACTGACAAGTCTCAATTCTCTCCCCTACATAACATGCGAACACCCCAGACTTCTCCAGTAGTGTCCATGACGATAGCAACCATTGAGAGGACGCCGTGGTCGCATTCAATGTCCATAACATTTTACCCCGAGTAGCTAGCTGAGTTACACAGTACTAAGGCATGAGTACAAGCGTTTTAAATTTTAAATAATATAAATTTGATTATTTTATTTTTATTCAAAATTAGATTAACGAACTACTATCAAAATTCAGTAAAATTAGTCTTATACGAAGATTTAACTAGTTCCTAAAAGTCCAAAGCCACTCGCCACTGTGAGCAGCTACCAGATGATCCTTGGATCTGAGTGGGATCGAACTGGGTAAACCAAACCTCGGATTCAGGCTAATGAGTCAAAAAGCCTCATTACAATGTAATTCTTGTAATATTACAACACTGTACTTGTTTTGAGATTGTCGTTGTGACTGGGGCCAGTGTCCCAAACTTTCTCCGATCTCCCACTACCACAGAAAACTCAAAATCATCAAAACGCTTAAGTTAAGATCTATAATATGGAAATATCTCAAATTGTAACACTATCATTAAATATCGGTGGAGCCATTATTTTCTTTCACAGAATCAATACTAATTAATTTTTCAAATTAAATGGTCATGTATCATACATTTATAAATACATTATATCCTTAGGCCAAGCATGTAATAGGTCAAGCAGAAATACATTCTTCTTAGACAACAAGAAGGAATATACGTACTTCTTTTTTGTTCATATTCTTACATTCCCATACATTATGTCCAACTTAATCGTACGTTTAATGGGTTGGCCTATAGTACAGACACAACTCCTTGTAAACCACACGCCTACCTAAGACACAACATCTTGGACCTTCCCATCCTAAGACAACTTTTTGGAGCCACCCATCCTAAGACTACTGCCTCCTTGTACTGACCCATCTAAGACACAATTCCTTGGACCCACCAACTCGAAGACACAACTTCTTGAACCTACCCATCCTGTGTAACTCCTTGACCCCATCTACCCTGAGACACAACTCCTTGGCCCCAACCACACTGAGACTCAATTTCGTGGCCCCAACCACCCTAAGACACAACTCCATGGACTCATCCACCCGCCCTTGGACTCGCCCATTATAAGAGACAACTCCTTGAACTTACTCACTCTAAGACACAACCCCTTGGACCCACCCTTATACACAATTCCTTTGACCCACCTATCCTAAGACACAACTCCTTGGCCCCAACCACCCTAAGACACACTCCTTGAACACACCCACCCTTATACACGACTCCTTTGACCCACCCATCCTTAGACATAACTCCTAGTACCCACATATCCTTAGATACAACTACTTGGACCCACCCTCCCTAACACATAGCTCCTTGGGACTTCCCTCCGCCGCCCATTCCGTCACAATTACTTGTATTTATGTGCCTTTCACAGGAGAGCCGATGGCCGTTAGGGGTCGGCCACACAGCCAGAGGGCTGTCTGTCAAGAACGTCACCAGGCCCCCTCAGCCACACCGGCCATTCTTCAACCCTTTTTTGAATTACTGTAATGCAAATCAATCGGTTTGTTTTTCTATTTGTTGTGAATTGGTTTGGTCTTTTCTTGACAAGAGCTCTTGTTCTTGTACCGGTCGGTTGTCGCATGCATAGAACAAAACCTCCCCCTTATTTAGCCCCCTATCCCCCTGCTCACCCAGCCAGTCAGCTGTTCTCACTGATATGTGTGGGGTTGTCCTTTTATGGTACTCATTTATGTAGATCAGAATTGACAATGCTTATTGAATTTGATATTGTTTTATTTATCTTGTCTGTTGTTGTATTATTTTGAGTTTGCAATTATTGTTCAAATTTGTTAACGTTTTATTTATCTTGCATGTTTTTGTTATATGATCACTATATATTTCATTTTATTAACGGCAACACCAATTTCATACAAACAATACATAATACGAACCTAAATTGCTGTTTAATAAAGTAAATTTAAAATATCTCCTAAATATAATACCACAATAACAACTTATACCAGACTCGGAACCAAGTCTACAAACAAAACTAGAAAAACAAAATAGTATGCATATAAATCCATTAAGAATATAACAAAATAAACAATAAATTAACAAAATCATTCACTAGTAACAAAATAATACATTACTAATAATTAGTTTAACAAATAATAAATAGTTACTGTTTGCAAGTTATTTGTTAGCATTGGATTGTTCATGATTGAAACAAACACAACGTTGCTTCTTAAACGCTTTGAAGCGTTGGAAATCCCCAATATTATCTAACAAGAATAGATAGTTTATAAAAATAACAAAATAATATTTGGCAGTAAAAGTAACACAAAACAGCAACAACAATATGTCACCAATTCAACAAAAATAATAAACACGCCATAAATATCTCGTAAAATGTGAAAACAAAACCAAATCTTGATTTTGTTTTTAAGTTTTGCAGTGTATATTTTTTTGAATAAGACCCGTTAAATATTCTTTTTGAAATAAAAACTGTGTTTTGAGTTACCGATAATATGTTTTAATATTTATCACGCGGTCTCTAACAGTTAGGGAGCATAGAGAAGAAAGAAACGGAGGTGGCATCCAACAGTGCTATCAATGTATGTCGAGTAGTTATTTCTCCAGTTCGCCGTGCGATGGCAGGGTCAGTATCTTGTCAGTCCCTCCCTTCATTCCCCCAAATCCTCAAGGATAAACGTAGTAATTATTACTACAGATGTATAAAGATGTACATTAGCTGTAATTTATTTATAACTGGCATTGAGGCGTTGTCTGCGGCCATGGGAAAGCGACCGCTGTTTTTTTTTCTCTGTGCATCATGTCTTGATAAAAGGTACCAGGATTAGAGCTCTAATTGGCGTGTAACTAACAACCGTCACGCATCACGCGTGTTAACAACGGCTAGCTTGGTCGAACACACGACACGGTCAAGAACTAGAAAACATGAATACCACCATATCGTCATCACAATCAGTGAGGTTAGGTTAGGTTAGTGCTCAATGTGAAAAATGTAAACATGTAATCGTACAAATAACCTTCAACAAATTATAAATATAGGTTTGAATAAATTAAATAATATCGTCAAATGACAATATTTCACGGATAATTACTTTCTGTAACAATAGCAAAAACAAATCAAAATAAAATTATTTGTTAATAACTAAGCGAAACAATTTAAGATACGATAAATAATGAAAGAACACTGTTTATATGCAGCATTCACAAATTGTATATAAAGTCTAGCTAAACCCAGCCACACTTTGCTTTGGCTTAGTACATTGTAACTAGTATAGTCTTAGGTTTTACAGCTTTAGTTGTTAGTAAAATAACGGTTTAGTTTACTTGATTTTATCTGAAATAAAGTAACTTACAGTTGATTTCATAAACGATCAATCATTTGGCCGTAGTAATAAACTTACAGAATATGATTTTGATATAAAACGCACATAAATCAGCTGATCACAGTAATCAGCTGATCGCAGTAAGCAGCTGGTCACAAAAACACTTTTTCAGCACTGACACTTATTTTCATTTGTGAAAAATGTAGGTAGGTCGGGAAATACTTGAGAGCCCTCTTCCCGTATACATTGTCATCAAATAAAATAAAAATTCCTTCGTTTTTTACAGCATTATATAAAATTGGGACTAGCATAGGAACTAAATTTATAAAAACACTGCTATACATAAATACAATGTTATGTAATATTTTTAAGTGAATCCATTCACCACTTTTCTAAGTTTGTGTACACAAACAAACGGAAATTTGCTTTTTTATATACTGTATAGTTTTTGGATCTAGAAAGTATATTTTATTGATTCATATAGATAATTTTTACTGTTATTCCCCTTTAAATAATGTTACATACAAATTCCCATATTATTATAAGATCTGTATCTTCCTCATAAAAACCACAATGTGATTTTTTATTGTTTTATATTAGAACCTATTTATTAATAATCTTTATAAAAAATGATTAAAAAAATAATTATGTTCAAAACTATGTATTTTACTATTATAATAAATAAACTTATTTATACTAAATCAAAATAAACTCGTGTTTATATATATATATATATATATATATATATATATATATATATATATTTATTTATATTCGAATAGGTCTCCATGAAATCGTTTAGCTCAGAAGAATATAAGATATCTTGATTAGAATCACATGAAAGCTTAAGAGCCAAGAATGGTGGGGAAAATGAAAAAATCTTTTAAATCTTTGGCCTCTGCTTCACTGGCCTTGAAAGATCCAATGAATTTCATCACTACTTTATGTTTATATTGATGTAAATATTAAATATTTTTATCGTGGATTTAAAACCATCTGATTTATTTACACCACAAAAACAGGTTTAATACAACAATATTTCGAAATATTTTTCCTGTTGCTTTAGTAGTCCATATGATCTACTAATACTAATGTAATCACAGACCGAAGCCGAAGGCAGAGGTGTCACGAGCGCGGCGAGTGAGACTTACTACAAACCTACATTACGTGAGTCGAGGTGACGAGTGTAGCTACAGGTGTGGTTGGCACGCGAATTTTAATATTCCTATTATAACAATGACATACTTAATGTCGTAACTTTATTGTTATTAGTGGACTGTATTAAGAAAACTACGTATGCTATTAAATAACATGTACTTGACATTAATTGCGTCATGATTTATGTTTCAGAAGAAGAAATAAATAACAGAGGGCTACACACTACAGCAGGTACTATGATTGACCATTCTCAATCCAGTAGAATCTGGCATAACTTTAGGGCATGTTTCTTATCCACCAATGGAAAGTTGTTCATTACTAACACTCATATTCGCAGATCGTAGAGATATAAGCGAATATGAGGGGTGAATGAGTGTGATGAACGAGTGTAGTCATTGTTACTGATCCTCAAAAAGAACTATGTATTAATAGCCCAATATCCATGCAAATATGGCACCTACAGCTTTACGTAAAATCCGATCCACGCAGTATTGGTCTGGTTCTCAGCTAATTGACAATCCTGACACTCAGTTTTCTATCCCAGGTAACATTCGAACATTGACTACTACCCAACATGGACACCTCAGACGTGTCTAGTGTTCACCATGATAGCGATTATTGAGCGGGTACAGTTTCAGTTTTAATAGGACTGAGTATAGCACCTAACACTTACGTGACAGTGCGTAAGATAAGTCCCATCCTGGCCGTGTGGACTGGAGGAAACAACTAAGCGTTAAAGGGTAATGAATAGTTCATTTGTCTCTCAAAATAATTTACTACAATTATAAGTATAGTAGCACTAATGATTTTATATTAAATAGACTACATGTAGGAATGGCAAATATTTTTAACAAATCGATATATCGCAAACCAAATATATCGATCTAACGATAATATCGAAAGAAAATATCGATCTAACGATAATATCGGGAGAAAATATCGATCTAACAATAATATTGAAAGAAAATATCGATTTAACGATAATATCGAAAGAAAATTACCGATATATCGGGTAATCGATATATTGCATCTGTTTAAAGATATACACTAACCTCTATGTCATGACTAAAAATACACTTATTTTACTAGTCACTATTTAGAATAGCTAACTGAATGTGACATTTAAATACATTTATCTACGCAAAACAAGTTGTGGTCTGAGGGATTGAATGAACAAATTCAAAATAAGAATAATTAGAGTATACCTTTAATTACTTTGTTAATTATAAAAGAATAGTGTAATAACATCGTTATTTTTATTTTCCACATTTAAAAATGCGGCTGATATCCAGTTGCACCGGCGGTCAAAGGAATTTCCACGGGTCAAAACATTCCTCCGTCCGAAAAGTGTCTAATTGCACCGGTGGTCAAAATCTACCCACCTCACTTATCCCCGCTGCAAATTCCTTCGACCGCCGGAGCCGGTGCAATTGGAAGGCCCCTTCCTTCCCCACCCCACTACATTTCTTCAAACATAGTTTATAAGTGTTTAACAATTTCGCAATGGAATATTCTATCAAACACTTGCCGATGTTTCGTGGCACATACTAATGGTAGACCATAGCAGGTTCTAACTAATAAATATGGTAACTATGTATTTAATGTTTAATTTTGTGTTTATCCGTGGCAACACTAACATCTAACCTAACCTAACCTAACCTAACCTAACCTAACCTAACCTAACCTAACCTAACCTAACCTAACCTAACCTAACCTAACCTAACCTAACCTAACCTAACCGACTCATGACTCATGTCATAACAAAGGGTGTGGAATTTGGCACGGTCAGCTTGGGGTTACTGTACTAGGAATCCGGCCTGGTTGGACTTTCCCGGCTCATGTCATAAACAAGGGCCTCTGGTGCAATTGGAACACCCCCTAAAAGGGGCTCCGGTGCAACTGGACACATCAGTTTGGGGCCGATCCCTGACCCCGGTGCAATTGGAAATCTCCCAAAAATGCCGTTAGGCTTCTTATAAACAACAAAATTCCACCCACTGTTCTATGATAAACTACATTTTAGTGCGTTAATCTGACGTAAAAAATTACTTTATTATTTTAATGCCTGTTTTGTATGTATAAGAAGCAATTTAAATGTGTATTTTTAGAATCGTGATGATTTTTGAGGAGAGAGAATAACATCAATATTGAGTAATATTATGTATCGGACCAAAATATCGATACTGTTATATCGATACATCGAAATATTTATCGACATTTCCGATTGTATATCCGACATATCCGATATATCGATATATCGTTGCCATCCGTAGTAGATGCGAACATAAATACATAAAACTCATATTTATGGTCTGGGAATGAAACGATCGTTTCCCTGTGTTTGTTGTAGAGCCTCTGTCAGTGTACGGGGTGTGTAATGTCAACCCATTAAGGCGATATTGTGGGGTAACCCGATACAGAGAGCCAAGCCCCCACCAGCTGTAATACGGCTTTGCCCCGCGGGGCTTCTGTCAACATGCACACGGCCTCCGACCCGACCCGACCCTGTCCACTGACGGATTCCCTCTGTCTCTCTAAGAATCTGGGGGATTTGTGTCCCTTATACTTCTCCAGGAATTGCGTTTTAATATTAACCACTACAATGCAGAAGGGTATAATTGGTAACACGTGGAAAGTGTTTGATATGATTCCAGCCATTTAGTGATCAATCCTACATACCCACTCTACTCTCACTACTCAATGTACGACTAACGACTACGAAACCTAATTTTAAGTAACGTAAGACTCTTGCAACTTATGACTCTGACAACCCTTATCCCAAGAGTGACTCCTTACAAGTCTGTTTTCAAAGTCAAAACTCCTCTAAACCTAATATTCATTATTCATTGTTGAGATGCCGATTGACATGTGCAATGAGTGTAGTCATTGCTATTAATTTAGGTCGAATATTACTCAGAAACAGATATTTATTAATACCCAATAGCCAGGGCAACTAAAGGACTACAGCTTTACGTGGCAGAACCACGTAATGTTAGTCTGATTGTCAGCTAACTAACAAGCCTGACACTTAGTGTGTCCTCTTCCCTAAATAACATTTGAACCTTTACTGCCATCCAACATGGACACCCCAGACTTCTCTAGTGGTTTCCACGTCAATGGCAACTACTGAGCGGACGCCGTGTAGGTATTAAGAGGACCGAGCACAGAACCTGTCACCTACGATCTCCTAAACAATTTTCCCCAAGCAGCTGGGTTACAGCACTGCGCCACCAGTATATGTAGAGCGTAAATCTACTAACAACTCACCCTACAAGACTTACAACTCTGATAACTATTTACACAAAATACGGCTTAGCACAACTCTATAGGAGAAACCTGCTTTGTGAGAAATAGCTTTGTGAAAATTTAAGTACACTAAGATTTGTTTGGCATTGAATACACATCCTTAGTAATATTGCGAATCGGAATAGAAAATGTCAATGTAATGGTAAAAACGTAAATAATGTTTATTTATAAATAATGAATGGGTTTTCTTTATAATCATACAATAAACGTATCAATCAGGATGACCACAGCTCTGATTTTCAAAAAAAGGAGGGTTGATAAGCTCTGCTCAGTCGGGAATAGGCTACAGTGATTTTCCGATAAGCCGATTATCCTCTCTTCCGGTTCCTTAGGGATGTTTCATGCAAAGGAGATAACAAACTTTTAATATTAATTATTCATTATCCTCACAGTAAAATCAACAATTTAGTTTAGTCTACATTACAGTCGCATTTGGCCTTTCGGGGAAATGATTAGCAACGGAGATATTTCTCAACCCAGAGTAAAACCCAGGGTGTTGGGTCAATTGAAATTGTTTAGTTAAAATTGACAGTCTTTTTATAAGTAATATATTTGTTAAGGGATATATTGTCGGACCTTTTCCGTTACTTCACAATGACTACATTTTTTATCGCAATTGCGGCCAGGTTAGGTTAGTTTCGGCAATTAATACACATCCAGATGTGTATGCATTGGTTTAGGTGGCTACTAAAGTTGATCACAATCTGGTAAATCCAATGACTGACTTACCGCCGATTGCGGTCTCCGTGTGTAAGTCCTTGGAAAGTGATAAGATAAGGCCAGTGATATCGGATTCCTAGCGGATAAGGAATTCCACAATGGATGTAAAAATGATTGGGTAACAGTTTTTATAGCAATAAATAGTTTTTGTCAAGTGGTAGTGAGTTAAAGGAAACAAAATAAAGTAGTGGTAGTGAATTAACGGAAAAGACCCAAATTGGCTCTTCAAAACGTCCGGAAAGACATGGATATCCCAGACTAGTAGTTCCACGCCGATAGCAACCAATGAGCTGTCATGACGGTACTGGAGGAGCGAGGGCTGGGCACGAACTGGACAACATTCCCAATTTTAAGGAAGGGACAGAAAAGGGTCTCCTAATCTCCGAGCACGAACTGGACAACTTTCCCTGCCAGGTAGAGAGGGTGGTATGCAGGAAGGATTAGAAAGGATTAGATGCAGCGGGGGCCAAGTGCGCAAAGAATGTAGCGGCCGTGCAGTGACCTAACCTAACCTAACCTAACCTAATTATGGTGTCCAGAAATTATGGTAAAATATTTTAGTAGGTATATTATTGTAGAGGTGTAGCTGTCCGCAAACTTCGTGCCACCCCATGCGACAATACACTAAGCAGTTAATGAGCTCGCCAACTTTCACGCAAATCTGTTTGATAGTTTCTGAGTTTCTGTTATTCTTATGGGGGATATTTGTTTACAGACTTTACATGAGCGAGCAGTTTTCAGATTGTTTGTGTGCGCTTATTTAACGCTAGATTAGGCACTTCGGTTTTCAAAACGTCCGGAAAGACATGGATATCCCAGACTAGTAGTTTCCACGCCGATAGCAACCAATGAGCTGCCATGACGGTATTAGGGGGAGCGAGAATAGAACTATCACCTACAATCTCCACAACCCTGTCTCCAAGTACCTAGGTTGCAGCACTACGCCACTAGTGCAGACGTGTTAATCTACAAAATATTATTATATTTATCATAATATAATTCAGTAAAATTGAAACAACCACTGTCCTCCCTACCGGTTGGGAACAAGATCGACTTGCTTGGAGGAATTTAACTTCCAGATAATTGGAAATTTTATTTATCTTATCTTACTTAATATACAAAGTCCAAAAAACATGTACTCGCAACGAAATCTACCGAACTATTGCAGATATTTTGATGAAATTTGGAGGGTAGCTTTTGTGTCATAGAGACCTACTAAGAAATTATTTTTCGAATTCTATTTCTAAGGGGTAGAAACATCCTCTCAAAGTTCCCCTTTTTCCATTACACTAACATTGGCATTAATTTAATTTAAAATTATTTCAAACACATTATACAAAAAGCATTAACATGACATGCTTTTTGGTTTTCATTGTGAAGTGTTTTAGGTTATTTTGAAAAACTCTAACATGATTGCACTACTTTGCACTCACCTAAAGTAAATTTATAGGGGTTTCTAGACTATACCACTTTGCTATCTAGGAGAACGGCAGCAGACTGAGCTTTTATATTGATATGATGGTCTACAGAGAACCTAGGGACGGCAGCGATATATCGGAAATATCGATAAATGTTTCGATATATCGATATATATATCAATATTTTCTTTTGAATATATCGGCTATAAAAAAGATATATTTCCTATATATCATATCACTAAATATTGACGTTATTCTCTCTCCTCAAAATCATTACGACTCGAAAAAACACTTAAATTGCCTCTTATGCGTAAGTACAAAACATTTATTGACATAATAAAGTAAATTAAATAAGTTTTCACGTGAGGTTAACGCACTTTGGTCTGGTTTATTATAGATCTGTAGGACAGTAAATGAAGTTGTGTGTGAATTGGCAACGCTGACTCTAAGATGCCTAGCCTACAAACCATTATTTAATTATTCTTTTATAATTAATGAAAGGTATAATTATTGTTTTGAATTTTTTTCATTCAACCCCACAGATCACAACTTGTTTCGTGTAGATAAATGTATTCATTTTGACATTCAGTAGACTATTGTAGATAGTGACGGCTAAACACGAGTATATTTTTGGTCATGACATAAAGAGTTCGCGCATAATTTTAAACGAATACCCGATATATCGATATAGTTCTTTCGATATTTGGTTTGCGATATATCGATATTCGATATATCGGTATGTTGAAAATATTTGCCATCCCTAAGAGAACCACGGACTAGTAAATAATGTTTAACCAGTCGTGTTCTTGTTTCTACATTTAACAGAACATGTACTCACTGATGGGATATTGTCGTTGGTGCAGACGCCCTCGGAGAGGAGTCTGTCTCGGATCTCCCAGGCGAAGATGGACGGACACTCTCTCTTGTAGCCGGCGATCTTACTGACCACGCCGTTGGTCGCAACCCTGGGCTTGGACCCTCCGATAGCGCGGGGCTTGATGGATCCGGTCTCGTAGTACCTGTACACAACATAAATAAAATTAACCGTAACGTTAAATAAAAACAACATTTTAAAAGAATAGAAGCTGTCGAGAATAAAATACTACAGAGTTGATGTACCCTACTACAGAGAAAAATAAAAAGAACGGAGGTCACTGTGAACGCCTCAGAACCAGTTAGAAATATATTACAACTAATGTAAATCTTTATACGTCTGCAGTAACACCATTGTGTGGCAAACTCGAGAACTAACTACTCGATACTCCAACTCATCATACGTTAAGTGCTCTATTGGATGCGACTTCTGTTTATTTCTTCTCTGTGGCCCCACTCTTTATAATCAGAGGGATTGTTTACCAAACAACTCATGCAAGTACTTTGAGAAGTCCACGGGGGAATTAACAAAATACCGAAAAGTGTTTTGCTAGGTATTCATATTTTTATTTCTTACTAGCTGTTTACCAGTGCTTTGCCACGGGATAGTTATGTTTTTAGATTTTATTAAAATTCAATGTAAAATTTCAGTTTAAAGTATATATTTCATTTGTTTTTATCAAACAGCTGATGATTATAACTCAATTAGAATACCACTGAAACTTCAGATACCACTGGGGCGGAGCCCTATAGTCGGCTGTGAATAAAACCATGCCAGAAACCTTCCCAGGAATATACTCAACAACTTTTCATTGCGATCCGATGAATGGTGTAGTATTGCATAAAAAACACAGATTTTAGTTTTTTAATTTAAATAGAAGAAAACGCCAGAAAAAAACAAGAATCTTGATTTAAAATCAGAGGCCGACATTGCAACAAATTTTCCCATGTATCTATTTGAAAAATATATTTAGGTTTGCTCAATGGTAGTCTATTTAGTAATAAACAAAATATACTAATTGGGCCGGACAGTAAGTGAACTGCATGTTATACTTAGCGTATTGGTTCCAGCATCAAATGGTAACCATTCCACCGCTGAGCTGTCTTACTTCACGAGCTCAGCTGAATGTTTTGTTTACTATATAATGGTTTACTTAAACCTTTCTAAACTCGATTCGTTGGTGTTAATGAAACCAACCGAATCGTTACTGCTGCTGACGTAATGAGCGGGGCTTGTCACTACACTGCCATCTCGCTAACTACCGACTTCCTAGTTGTCATAAAAATGTTTAAATGGAGTGACCCAGTGGGGGAAGAGTAGTTATTTCTCCCACTTCCAACACTCAGCCCACCTCTCTCGCACCAGAGCATACAGTAAGTCGCTTTCCAAGGGGCATATGTATAGTGAAACGTTCATTCTTTTTAAAAATCACATTTAAACATTTTAAAAATTATATAGATTTAAGAATACAACTATTTTCCCATGCATTGTATTCATTTCCCTAAAATAAAATTCTGGCTTCATTCTACTGATCACAACTTTACTACTAACTAAAGGTCCTCACCTGCCCAGTATCTTGGAGACACAGCCGTTGCTGACCTGCAGTATCCTACTGATGTCACAGGGCCGGGCCCCGGAGTGGGCGAGTTCCACGATCTTCTGTCGCGTGGAATCGGGCAGCGGTCGTCCGTTCACGTAGACTCCTCCTAGCTGGTTGATGCCCGAGTGTCCCGCTGACGAACAGCCAAAGAGAGAACTCTGAGCCATCGCTGCAGCAGTGCTGCAGTGGTCTTCTTCTGGCGACAAACGACATTCATCAAGAAAGGGTGGACAAGGGAGCAAATACAGAGAAGAAAGAAACGGAGGTCGCATTCAATAGTGCACTGAATGTTATGGAAGTGTCGAGTTGTTACTTATACAGTTATCTTTATGGATGGGAGGGCCAGCGCCATTGTCAGTCCATTATTCCCCTCCGCATCTTGATGAAGGGTAAACTTAGTTATTATTACTACAAATTTATAAAGATTTTCATTAGTGATAATTTCCACTGAGGCGTTCGCTACTGCCATAAAAAGTGACCTCTGTTTCTTTTTTCTGAGAAATAACACAGCCAATTTTGGTTCGTTAAAAAAATAAATATGAACATTTTCAAACCTCATTATTTAAAATCTTGTTCAACATTTTTTTTTCGAATCCGTCCATATTGCATTGCATTAAGCAATATGGACGGAATCCGTCCATATTGTTGCGAATCCTAACAAATGCATTAAGTATTAAACTTGGGAAGACACATATGAATTTAAATGAAAATAAAAAGAAGTTTAGAGGCTTTTACAAGTCAACTTAAACTTAATTTTCATGGTTCAATTGCAAATAAAGGCAATGGAACATTTCAGACAGATTTCAACTTTTTGTCGTAATTATTTTAGCTAAAGAATAGATTACTTATCATTTACAAATTATGTTTTTTATTATTATTGATTGCAATGTTATTTTATTACTAGAAAATGTTGTTTATACATTAAATATATGTTGGTTAATTCTAATGTAATAAAACCAACTTATACTATCCAACATATTACTATACACCTGTTAAATATTAATATTTTACCCATAAATCATAAAAATAACTGCCTTGGTTATAACAACACTGTATTGCTTGCATACAGTCTTTTGATTCGTTGAAAGTTGTTAAGAGTTTCAACTTATTTTTTTACTAACTATTTTTTTCTTTAGAACATTACATTTATGGTGTCATCTGAAAAAATAGTAAGAAGATTGCGGATTAGTAGTTTAAAATGTAAACTAGAAAGAGAATAAGTTCCAGAATAGACCCCTGTGGAACTCCAAAAGGAATAGGTTGTGAATCAGAGATGATCCACTTGTACCGTACAGGTATAGAGTGGTATTACCCACACGCCCACCCATATACGTGGGGTGGTACTGACCAAACCCCCCCCCCCCAATACACGTATAGTTGTACTAACCATCACTAATTATTTGTCAGTGACGAAATTGAAATTCAAGACGTTATACTGCAAGGAAATAAAGAATTTTTTAGACATTTTTAATTTTCAACATCTCTACACAATTTTGTCAAAATTTCAAAATTAATAAAAAAAATATCAAACTACCTGTTGGAAACGAATGTGACCCAATTAATTTCGAACTCTGTCGCACTGTTATCTGATCCTGGCGGAATGTGGAGGCCGAAACTGTGAAGGACCTTTGAGGATATTTTTTACAGGTTAAAACTGGAGCCAATCAGAAAATAGCATCTCGGGTATCGAGTGACGAGGGGTCGTGGATTAAAGTCCGCCGCCCCGACACTACATTAAATTCCTTTTATAAACGTAATCTCCTTAGCCGTCGATATCCATCTGCAGCCGCCACCGTCAGGTGGGGCAACTACTGGGTACCCACCCACCCCCACCCTCAGAGTGGAAGGGTCAAACTGATTGGAGTGATCAGTAGCACAGTTTTATGCGATGTAAAAAGCACAGCTTATTTGTTAGAAAATATAGTTTGCCTAATGTTTCAAACACTATACAATCAACATAAAGTTTATGTTTAAAAAAGACCACAACTTTCAAAAAAATGTGTATAAAATGTGGAAAATTACGATCGAGTGTATCCCTGTACAAATGCTTCACAAAGCTTCACTGGAACGATTCTCTGTTAAACCTGGTTTCAGTGCATGAGTTAGAAACGTTTTACATATCAGCTCTAGAGTGTTCTATCTAGAGTTTATGGAGAGGACCATCGAGCAAGGCGGTGCACCTGAACTGGACACTTCCCAAATCTTAGGTAGTGAACCGTAAGACTAATGAGGAATGCATTCCTTCTATTCTAGTGTGTAGCTTACTGAAATACTTATCTCATCCTTGGTTTAAATTTAGACTTCAGTAAATATAACCTTCGATTTGGGCTCCCTGAACTCCAAAATTAGTTATGTCGTCTGAACGTCTATAGACGACTTCAAGACCCAAAGAAATTTTTGTGTGTTGACAAAATCTTTTTCCGACGTGTAAAATAAATAATTTTTAACTGGATAAATAGAACATTAAAAAAAATTTATTCAAAGAGTTTGTTTAAAACACGTATATAGAATCTCATTAAGTCAATAGATTTCCAAACCCATTTCAACAAAATGTCACAGAAACTTCCATGTTTAACGGAAAATGTTCAAATCCCCAAAAATATAATAAACAAGGTGATTCGCGAAAGTACGCACAAATTACATTAATAATAATTTATACAAAACCAAGTAAAATTTTTGTATAAACATAAAGTTTTAAAAATCCTTTTTTATCTTACATACATTTTATTTGTATTTTTTTCACAAAATGATAATTAAATGTGTCTTTAAAAGTAACAAATACACGAAATAGTTACAAGACAACAACAGTAATACAGTAGTAATTTCTAAGTTACAAAAAATTAGCAAAATGTTATTCCCTAAACATTCTTTGAGTAACGTTTGTAAAGATCGGATCTGTGAGAATTTAGAAAAATTAGCATGTTTTTTTGGTAAACAACTTATTTATGATAAAAAATCTTAAAAATAATTACATCAAGGTTTAGGAAATTAAATTGTGCAACGTTTTCGTACCTAATGTGTTTGTACATTAATTAGTTATTGAGATAATTAAATTTGAATACTAATAATAGCCACTATTTTCAAAATAAGTAAATTTAAATTTATACTCCTTCTAAAACTCGTTACTATTATCATTGATTTTATACACAAATGGATTTCCCATCCAATGTTAAATTTTGAGTCTCAAAATATCAGCTGTTTTTGTGGTCCATTGTGGAGCGCTAGTGTAGTCCCATGTAAATGTAATGCAGTTTAAACCAGCTGTGGTTGCGGGCCACACAAACTAACAAAATTACTGGCACAGATATTCCTATTAGATGGTTTATCTATTGTAGGTTTATATAATCAATGCTATTATATACCAACTAGAGAAATTGTCCGCTTTCTCCCTAGCGTGGGCCGGTGCCCAGATCATAAGGATTAGTGGAATCCTTTTTGGTTGGTGCCCAGTTCGAGTGCGCCGGGGCAAGGTGTACACCATGGTTCATGAAACATCACACCAGTCGAAGGTGCTCAGCAAGTCATGTAGTGAACAGCTAACTCTAGGTTAGATGAACTGCACCTTGCCGTACACTAATACTATGGGTTTCTCATCAGACATTTCAGTGAACAAGAAAGTTATAATTTTTCTTTTTGCTCCTACTTTACCACTCCCTTAGGAGAAACCCCCAAATCTTGAATAGGCCACATCATATTATTTAAGCTTTTCCAATTATTTCAGACAACCGCAAATAGTACAGTAAAATATGCAAAGCTAACTTTGTGATTTTGACCTTTCATCTGCAGTCATTGAAGACGAATTTCAGAATCTAATTAAGGGTTATGTAATATTGTCGGCTTGAAATATTGGCACCGAGGAGTAACGAGCGTGGTCAAAGACCTAACTATTAAAACCAATCGCATTCTAGTTCAGGATAAATATCTCATATCGTACTTCGTTTAATCACTGATTGATTGTGTAGTTGTTCATTTAAGGTTCTATTACGAATCGATCAACATAAAAAAGACAGCGTGCTGAATCATATTTACATAAAACTCGACCAGGAAAAACGTGTTTACATTGAATCACTTCACAAATTGTTTTGCGCGCAAATTTAATGTACAGTAAAAGAATCCCTTTGACGTGTTGATTATAAAATATTTAAATGTCCTTTGTGAAATGAATCGGAGGGGAAAAACAGAATCCACTACGACAAAGGACATAATATTTGTTGAATAACATTTTAACAAGCAACATTGAGACTCACGGGGAGAATTACTTAGGCTATTGTCTTTATTGAGCGTTCGGCAGCACGATTTGGCAACGCTGCTAAGGAAATGATCGGATCTGGCAACGTCGCCTCCACCGCTGCTGTAATCGCTTTCCATTATTTCCCGCGACTATTTTCCCCCGTAATTGTCACCAGTTGTTCCCGCCTTGTTGAGTCGTAGCAGCTTTTGTTAAAATTCCGTTTAAATGAAAATAACACATTTTGCAAACACTTTAAGTGGACATTTGATGAGACATAGTACAATTAAGTTGAACCCAAAGGCCAAACAAGACTATGACTATGACATATGTAAAACTAAATTGGCTTTACATTCTACACAAACCCATTGGAGTCAAACCTTTTAGTAAGTAGAGCTTGAAGTGGCCATGTGTTAGTAACACTCCACCTTCTGCACATCTCAATTATATAAGTTACTAACATTGGATATTAATTCAAATCGTTAAAATAATACAATAAAATATAGACTCTAGTTTTCCCGACTTTGAGCTTTCATCCTGATTTTGTGAGAAAACTTAAAAATATAATAGATAAGATTTATGGAAGTCATTTGTTAGAAATCCCACTACAAGAGAGTATTGTTCTTACATACCAATTTCACCTTAAATAATTTATCTCCTAACATTTTTTTGCTGAAACTTTTTTAGAAAACCAATTATGAAGTTGGTTTTGAAGTAAATTTTACTTCTTAACCTGTTTGTTATGTAATATATTTTATAAAATTAACTAAGGATGTCTGTTTATGATTATTGAAGGCGTTATCTTCACTATATGAAGTGCCATAACTTCAGTTACGTGATGATCATATTACTTATAAATCAAAAACATTTTATGTATCTTATAGCAATGCATTCAGTTGGTTAAAATTTAATTGTGTAGCCTTGATTATACATACAAATCAATGGTTAAAGTCAAGCTTGTTATTCCAAACGAACTAGCTGTATCAAAATCAAAGTTAAACTAATTTTGAAGGCACCAGCTGTTTTCTGCAAATATAATTTATTATTAATGATATTATTTAAGGAATAATCGGGTTTATTGTATAGCTAAAACACGTTCACTTTTCTAAAGCATACTCATTTTCAACTCCTCTTAGACATTTGGCACTTGAAAAGCCTCGAGGCAGTAGATCAAAGAAGAAGATGAAACTAGTTTTATGCATGTTTTAGTATATACTTTGAAAGATTTTAAGGGCAGGTACACCTGTAGTATTCCTTGTTCTTGCGACAGCTTTCATGCAAAAGAAAATTAATTTCACGATCTAATACGAGGCTCTTAAAATAATCTTTGTTCCTGGTTACCTCAATGATAGACATTTCAATTGGTCTTTTCAACATTATTTAAGACTCTTACGTTAGTTATATACTTGTAATACAGTAACAGGTTTTTTGTTCTTACATTGCCCTATTTAGTTAAGTCCTCGTAGTTCTGTATGATTGCCATGTATTGAATAACGCACCTATTCGTCAATCTTTTAACCGTCTCTTCTGTCATTCTAAGGACAATAAACAAACAGGACAAACTCCGTCCAAAATAGTTCCATTTATTCCCAACATTATCCCCGCGACTCTGCAGATGAAAAAAACCGTCCATGAGACAACCCTTGATGGGGCCGTGGGGGAGGGGACAAAAGAACGATTACCCTGATTGTGATCGCCTCGGCTTACCTGCGGTTTATAACACCTGGCACCCCGCTCCACTTATATCTCAAGCCCTTCATATTTCTATAGTCATGTGGAGAGCCACAAGGGTGTCTTCAGTCAACCCTCCCCAACACCTGGCTTGGCTTGTTGATGGCCCTTTTGTACTTTTAGTATTATCTAATTTTTGATTGCGGTTTTACAAATCACTATCGAGAACAGATCTATACTTCCAATGAGCTGATTTGGAAGGGTTGACAAACCACTAACGGATGGACATCAGCATTTCAGATCATTATTTTAAAGTGAAGTCCGTGGGGTGTATTTTAGTGATCACACAATTTTACCTTTAATCAAATTAGTCAAAGTATACAATTATTAAATCCCAGTGGTTTGTATATGTTTCGGCTGGTGGAGTACAGAGGTATATTGAAAGAAGTTTATAAACCTACGTTCTATTAAATAGGTTCGGAAAAGGCGAGTGAATATCTTTTCAATGGGCATGGGTTTAATATGACAAAAATGGAAGTTAAAACGCTTCAAATAGAGTTATACAGTAGGTTTAGCTGTATTTTTCAAGGTAGCATTAGTTCGTGGATATTGAAAGAGTGGGAATATAAGAATGGGCCACGAACTTGATATTATATATGTTCATTGTAGCCATATACCTGTTAGTAACGTATGTATGATGGATGGGTGGGAGAGCATCCATTTTATTATATAATTACTTTTATGAAATGTACAATAAATTCATGTTTAAACTTCAAAATCAAACGTTCAATGAAAAATATTTCAAAGTCACTCGGCGTTAACATTTGAGAAAAATTAGAGTATTGATAATTACATAGAAGTACAGCAGGGAAGTCCAAAATTACAAAATACCTAGACAAGTTTGAAGAACCATTTGAATGGGAACCATGATTTATATATTTAGTGGAAAAGATATACAAAAGATCAATATCTTTTTCATTTTACGATTATGCAAAAATTATAATGTTAACAATTACGACTGATATTGGAGTCTCTGCTTTTGAGCATGCTTTTCAAACAGATAAGTCGAGTGGCGTAAAGCATGACAACCTTCAGCACCGTAACGGTTCGGTGGTAGTGCATGTGACGTTCGCGCGATAAAAGAGGAAAAGCGGAGGTAGATTCAATAAGAACGTGTCCGACGCCATCTTGACTCCGCATATTGACAAACTTCGCTAACCCCGACTTATCCGTAAATACATCTGAGAAAATTCCATATTGTCAAGAGCGCGTGGGAAGGAAGGGCTGCAGCAGGCGTCGACGTTCTTGATTGACAGATCCAATTTCATCCCCCGTCGTCGCAATCAAAACACCCCTATTGTCGCGGGTCGATACGTTCCTACGTTCCGCGGAATGCCATACCGACACCGGAGCTGCATGCGCGGGTGGCAGACTAACACTTGCCTGGATGCCTCCGCTTTTGTGGTCTCAGTACGGAATCATCATAGCTGATCCTATTTGGAATATCTGTCAAATATATGAGGAAGTTTTTAGCATTCATGTCCATTTGAATGGGTAATATAGAGGAAGTGAATGTGACATATTACGTATTAATTCTTATTAATGTAGCATCATTGTTTTATGGAAGGTAGAGGGGGGGGGTAGGAGATAGCACTACAACGCTTAAGTGAATGCTATTACTGTTATCAAAATTGAATTAAGTACATTATTACAATTTATATTCAATTTTTATAGTGTAGGAAATAAATAACTAACTTCAGCCTGAGTAAATAAATTAAACTTTAATTTGTGCAAAAAAAAAATATATATATAAATATATATTTGTGCATAACAATGAGAATTCAATACATAATAAAATGTGCTAATTAGGGAATAAGTAAGATTGTAATGAAAAATGCGCTTAATTTTAATAAAGAATAACAAATTGCACGGAAAATAAAATTAAAATTTCACAGTTCAACTACATACTTTTCGATCACACAGAGAAAAATGAGATTTGTTGTGTCTTATTGGCTTATTTGGTTAGAAAAAAGGGAAAAAATCAGTTTTTCTGACCTAACAAGACAGTGCTGTAGTTTGATTTTTATAAATATTTTATTTCACAAAAAACTAAGATAAATAATCATAATATGTATTGGTTGGGTTCTTGTAATAAAAAACGAGCTTATTTAAAACAAAATAATACTCAACATTAGAACAAAAGTGTATGTCCATTTACACGCTATGTACACATGCAGTGTACTCAAAACGACTAGGTCCAGGTTGTGCTGTAGTTAATGTTCAGGTGTTGTGTAGGGAAGGAACATGAGTAGCAGTCTTATCATTAACTGAAAATCATACCAATACTACGTGGTTCGGATTCCACGTAAATTGTAGGTCCCTTAGTTACCCTGGCTATTCAGTTATTGATAAGGTTCCCTTTCTGAGGAACAGTCGAACTCGGTTAGTAACCAAACTACACTCGTTCGTACTAATCCTAGACTGATATAATCATTCATATTCACCTTAAAATACGAACAAGGTGGGGTCGGCGTCTCATATCCGAATAGCGTTAAGTAAACTTAAACTTAACTTAATTGGGTAAAATTTATTATTGTAAGAATCTGTCTTACTTAATTTAATCACCTCACACTACATATTGATTGGGTCTCCCTTTTTTCAGAATTGAATTTACTTCATTTAGCATAAACTAAAAATAGTGATGCTAAATGGATATAGAAGGTGGGAAAAAATATAGAAACGCTTTTGCGCTATTTTTTCATGGATAATCGATTTTTTTTTACTAATTGTGTTCCATAAAGTATCATTTTGGTCAGAATAATTTACTTAAAACTATTAAATAGTGGAGAAATAATATTGCTCAAATTAGTTACTTTGAAATTCAAATGACCGCTTATCTAGAAAGGATAAACCTTTCGAAGTCCGGTTTGCGGAAATTAATTTCTCTTGAATAGACATTTCATTTGATACCAAACTCGACCAAGGATTACAATGAAGATTTTCGTGCAACTCCTCTTTGGCCGACTCCCAAAAAATATATAATGTCGCTAATGGCGTCAGAAAGTATGATCTTTGTAGTATGATCATGACTGTGCAAGATTTCACTTTTACAAGTGAAGTAATACAAAAGTTGTGAAAGCGTTTCCAAATTTTTTTTCCACCCCGATGCATATATCGTATACGTTTTTAAAATTTAATTATTTGTATCAATGCATAAGTAAATTTTTAAGTTCAAGTAACAAGTAACAATACTACATGACTTCTTAACTCGGTGCGACTTCGGTTTAGCGATTGTTACACCCTCCTTGGGGCGGATTCCTTTCAGCCCTCCGAGGTCATACTTTCCTTTATCTGCAGTCTTACATGCGAGCCACAAAGCCCATGGGAGGACAAAGGACCTAAGGAGGATCCACGACGCTCCTTATTGTGGGCGAGTGCCGTCCGGTTGAGCGCGCACGTTGTCTGCCGTCGCTAAGCAACCCCGGTCCATGGCAACAGCAACGGTGTATCATCATTAGGAACATATGATCGCAAAATGGCGCGCGACAGCGACGGCGGCTTCGTTTCATCTCATTTGTAATTACAAGATGCCACGCGCGTGGCGCTTCAAAGGCGTTGGAAGTAGCGGCTTAACGCATGCAGATATTGTCCGGTGATTGGGCCCTTAATCAACTGTCTTTGAGGGTCGGCTTTGTTGCACTTTATTGGTTCTCTATGGGCTCCCTTCAATACACGACGCGCCTGGCCCGTTTGTGGAGTGCGCTTAAGTGACGACTAACCGCTTGTCTCTCTGTGACAGTGCTAATAACAAATAGTCACTGTTGTGTGTGCTTTGTATATTCAGGACAGTCGCTTTGCATATAAAGGACAATATACGAATAAATAAAAAAATAAATAAATAAAATAAAATATACTAGAAACATAACCTAAAATATTTGAAATAAACTTATATTTACACTGGCTCTACAAACAGGTAACGTTACTATCACGTCAAACCTTTTAATACTTTAATAATTCATTTTTAGGACATTAAATAAAAATATTTACTAAAAATTAGATGTCGAAAACAGTTTTTGAGTGAGTAATTAGCGATTTTTAGTATTAAACAGAGGCCATCTACTTACATCGAGCCGTGGCTGTTAAGGTTATAGGTTAGGATAGGTTATTACAGTGTAGAATAAACTTGTATTGACGTGTTTTGATTCTCGCAAGCCACTTTTCAGTCTACCTGTCCTAAAGTGATGTGAAAACATATTCTGTAATATAATAACAAAACCTAACCTATCTTTAACTGCTGTGGTGCGATGTAAACAGGGAGACTCGGTGAATACTAAAGTACTACTAATGATACTAAATATATGTTTGCGACTACTAAAATGTAACCCAAGTGTGGTTTTTAAACATCTAAACCAAGGTAGTGTAGGCCTACATGTCCTGGGACACAGATACTGCGTAAACAAGTTGAAATGTCAATGAGAATGATGTATGTAACTGTAAAATCAAGACAATTGAATGACATATGAAGGAAGCTACCCTGTACTTAAATTAGCTTTGGTAAATAACAGTTAATATGTAAACCTATATTTTCACGGTTAGTGATCATACACCCAAACCATATAAACTACAATGAATTTATTCAAAGAATAAAACCCCTTCCTATCTCATTTAAAAAATATATAGTTTTTTTAATATTTACGGCAAAACACCATTTTACGACAAATTGAATGGTGCTACAATACAATATAAATCTTAAATATTCATAGATAAAACTAGTTGTCATTTTAGATCATTAACAGATTCTTATTTTACTTATGTCTGGTAATATCCCCACATATATACAGAGGCAACTTGAATTATTATGAGCTGTCGTAATATATCTGAAATATTATGCAGTTTCATCATAATATTTACTATTTATGTATATAATAGTTAAGGCTCTAATAGTTAATAATAAGCTTTTTCTGTATTTCTGCTATATAAAATTGTAATATTAACCAATCACTCGATGTTTGGGGAAATTGTACATAAATTTTTTAATTAATTCTTGATTTATATAAAAAATTCAAAATAAAATTAAAAATGAATTCTCTTAACAAATTTATTTGTTTGTTTGTTTGTAGAATCGTGCTTGTTACGCAAAACATGTTCAAGCAATCACAGATAAAAAAGAAACAGAGGTCGCTTCCTTATGGCTACAGTGAACACCTAACACCTAAGTGGCAGTTATGTAGAGATTACATATAAAGCATATCTATGTACATGTGTAGTAATAATAATAACTGCGTTTATCCTTAGTGATTGGGGGGGGGGGGGGAATAAGGAGTGACTGACAAGGTGCTGACGTACCACCTCATTGCAAACTGGAAGAAATAACCATGTAACACTCTAACTCGACACTAGGGATAGCAACGATATATCGATTAATATGATTCGATAACATCGGCCATATCGGTCGGTATTTATTGACGCAATTCTTCCTCATCAAAATCATCACAATCCGAGCTTCTTATACGTAAGTTATTATTACCTACATTATTCTTTCATAATTATCATAAAAATTAAAGGTAAAATTATTCTTATTTTGAATTATTTTCTTTCAAACCCACAGACCACAACTTGTTTCGTCTAGATATATGTAATTTAATTTTTACATTCAGTTGGATAATCTAAATAGAGACAGTTAAACATGAGTGAATTTTTATTAGTCATGACATAAGAGTTAGTGCATAATTTTAAACAGATACATCATTTACAATAATACTATAATCGCATTTGTATTGGATGCGCCCTCTGTTTTGTTATTCTCTGTGAAACAATCCATCATAAATAAGAACCTCAAATTTCTAAATTTGTTCACTTGTTTTGATAAGAGGTTGAAATTGATTTCATCCCTCGTGTTCAACAATATCCCAAGACTGTGAGGTGAAATACAAAACGTGAAGGGGCCAAAGCCATCGAAAGGGCATGCAAAGATGGCCTTTGACGACACACGACCAATACCGTGGAAACCAACACAAAGTGGGCCAATCTTTATCTTCCTCTCAGTTCGATCCAAGCCAATTTCCTCCCTCTCCAGACCATCTCCTACTTCCGTCCTATCGACAGACCGTTTCTCCCCTTCTCCAGGCAGTTCTCGTCTTCGCCATTAGTAATGCAATTTTACTAGTAACATATGTTTTATAAATTAAAATGCCTGTGCGCTAAATATGGAGTATAGGGCCGATTTTCACGATGTTTTTCACTACTAAACATCAACCACACGAACTGGAATTCACGAAAATGTTTTTAACGGAAATGCAGATTAGTTACGATAAAAATAAAAAAATTTTTACACCAAAACGATAAAAATAAGTTTTTTTTTTCAATACAATAATGTATTTCACGTACAAGGAATTCTTACCATTTTAATTTCTAGTCGTTTTAACTTTTTTCATTTAACCAATTAATAAACCTTAGTAATATTTATCCACACATTTTCCGGAGTTAAATTATCCAAATTGTTTCGTGTTATATTGAAATCAATTATTTATTCATTAGCCAAATAAAAATAACTAGGGGACACCCCTGCACGCTTCGCGTGCCAACCCCCAATCTCGCTGCGATCCATACACCTCGGCCTTCTGCCTCGGCATGCGACTTTGACTGCAAATAATAATAGATTATCTGTATAACTTAAAATTACATTATTAAATTATTTAAAGTATTCTACTCACACTACTTACGTTGTTACCTATTTATTAGTATAGGGTATTACTTAGCCTATTTCAAACGTCTTTATTTCATTTGTGTATTTTTTTAACAGCTGAAGATTAAACTCTTAATGAGCAATAGGGTAATGTCAAATACATAAAATAAACATGTTTATTTATTTACAAAACATCTGTTATTAATTTACTAAAATTAACCCAATGTTATTCTTATGGAATAAAGGAAATTTTTAGAGGCTGTTTGTGCCTATTAAGAATAGAATTTCGAAAAATCCTTTCTTAGTGGGTCCCTTCGATATTAAAGATCGAAAACTTCCTTTAAATTTTCGTGGAAATCCGTACGGTGGTTTTTGACTTTTTGTGATCAGTCATTGAGTGAGTGGTATTTGGCTGTTATAAATATATAGATTAATAGTTTTGTAAAAGTCAAACTTATAGTTGCCCATGTGTAAACACTGGTTTGTTCAGTTGAATACTAGCTTCTTAAATGTTTGGCCTTGTGCCTTGTTAATTAGTGTATAAAACAGCTGGAATATTGCATTTGTCTTACTAACAGCTGGAACATTTAATGGCATATTACCATAGTATAAAACACACTAACGTTAGAAACCTCCCTCCCATAATATTAACATGTCAACTTTGAGGGCTGATTGGGCGGGTTCTTAAGGCGGTTCACAAAACTTTTATTTTTCCCACCATCTACAATATCAGAGGTTTAAAATGAGCCCTTTCCGAAGGCCGAAGGTAAAGTATAACGCTTGGAATTTTGACGCAACCGGTTTGCCTTTCTTTCGTAAGGCAAATTAATTATTATAATAACAATTAAATATATAGATTATTATTTAGGAAATTTTCAAAGGTTTACGAGCATATAAAAAAATATTAAATATGGTACTGAATATTTGGCAATAAGATAAACTTATCATTATCAAATTGTTAACATGAGCTATGTCGTAAAAAAACTAAATAATTATAGGGTAGTATTTTTACTAATATTTTATAGCTACGATGTTATTGGTCTGTTTTAAAGTTTAAAAGCAGGTTAGTGTAGGATATTAATCTAATGTTTATATTAAATAAATACTTTATAATTCAAAATAATCTTAGCAATAAATTTAGTATCCTAACTATAGTAAATTTAAAAAAAATTACATCAAATAAAAATGTTTACAACATTGGACATTTGTCCTGTATGAATTTGTTAAATTCGTAGAAACTACGAAATGCAAAAAATATCGCTGAAACAGCGAATATATACGTGTTGTCTAAGAGAAAGTTTTTAAAATTCAAAATTGCCAGCCAAAACTCGCTGAGCTGTAAATGCCCGCGTGACATCGAGAATTAAAAGCCGAAATAATCCGCGAGTCGCAGTCACGCATCCCCAATCGGCAGCGACACTAACGAACCGTCGGGATAAACGGGAGTGCGAGTAGAAAAAACGTGTAAATAAACTGAGCGGGATATAAATATTGATATCCGCAATGATTGGGGGAGGACGGTGCACGGGTGCAGCATCCCTTGCACTCCGTGTGTGCCGTAGCTAGTCTGGCGTGTCCGTGTTGAGTGGTAGTCAGTGTTCACATGTTGTGTAGGGAAGTTAAGTTGTGAGTATCAGGCTTGTCAGTCAGCTGAAAATGGGACCTATACTACGTGGTTTGGATCCCACGTAAAGCTGTAGAATATGGTTCTGATTCCCCGTAAAACTGTATGTCCCTCTATCACTTTCTATCACCCGACAACCATTCCGCACACTATTGGATGCGTCCTCTGTTCCTTTCTTCTCTCTGGCTCACACACCTAACCCAACCTATGCACCAACATTATGTAGCGTATAATTTGATGCAATAACCAGTAAGCTAGTTTATTTGCCTATTTCTCCTAAGCGCCTATACCCTCTGCACTTACCTTCCTGCTATCGAAACACTCCAAGAAAAGCGCCCTTCCTCAAATATTTTGGTAGATGTCGACTATATTCGCCATATTCAAGCCCTTTGGCTCAGTTGGATGTCATTTGTTTTGTTATTTTAAGTTTAATAGTAGCCATTGATAAAGATTATGAATTATATTTCTTCGGTATATTACACAAATCAAGCTCTCAGACATTGTCATGTTTTATAGCTCAGAATTCATAGTTGAAATAAATAAATGGTTCCAAAGAATTGGCACAAAATTTTCCCCATTATTAAACACTAAAAAAATTAAAACTTTGAAAATTATCAGTTTGATTCCCAAATTTTTTTGGACATAGTTAAAAAAAATAGTCAAACTAGAGATATGAGGTTTTTACTAAAATATTATAAATTTTAATTCACCTGTCCTGAACATTTGATCAAAATTGTTACAGCCGTTTTTTATAAAATTCTATTTTTGTATGTTTATACAATTTCAAAAAATTTGGAGATATTGGCGACATTTACATAGCCTACCAAATTTCATAAAAATTGATCCATCCGTTTAGTCTCCAGTGCACTGCACGTACACACAGATAGACAACACCAATTTTTTCGAAAAAAAACCAATTTTTTGGGTTCAGGAGTCCCTAAAATGGATTTTTAGATCAAATTATAAAGCATTTTTTTGATGATCACAATACTTTCTCTATGCTAACGCATATAGGAGAAAGTAACAATAATCTTTATCACACAGAGTAAGTGTCATAGTATTTTGAAGCCTGTGGAAACATCGTGTGAAGATTGGGATTCAGTGTTCATAAGCCGGCTGATCTGTAGAATGTCATCATTTTAATTTAAAAAATGATACACTTGGAATTTCCTAAACAAAACATCAGTCCAGGCGGACGCACCCACTCGCCCTTTCCCTCCAGAGGACACAAAGATGTCATTATAGTATCTGGTTTAAAAACAGGCCAAGTCTTGATTGGACCGGGCGCCGCCACCAGATTTTGAGTGAGACGCGCTATCTGACGGGTACATCTTCAAACCTTTGAGGGCCGCCGCTGCGCCGGGTCCGACAAATTGGACCGCGACAGTTCTATTTGGGGCCTGCCAAAACCCAAAACAGCCCATTGTCCGGAGCGGGGACCCCACAGTGCGCTGTCACCGATGCGCTCCTCAATCGAGGAAATGGGCAAAACAACAATTATTCCAGACAAAATGGCCCTCCAGGACAGCTGAGCGTCTTGAGATGACAATGATAAGCATGTTTCCCTGCACTATAGGGTGTCCTCCGATACAGGATTAGGGGCAAGTAACAGAGGAGGGGGAGCGGAATAATACAGCGGAACGAAACTGCGCCAAATAATAATAGGAAAATACTTCCACAAATTTATTAAAAAGAATTAGTGGTGCAGTGTTATAACTCAGCTACTTGGCGACAAAGCTTTATGGAGATTGTAGGCGATCTATGCTCGCCTTTTAATACCAACACGCCGTCCGCTCAATTGTTGACATCGCGAGGACACAACTAAAGAAGTCTGGGGTGTCCATTTTAGATAGTAGTCAGAGTCCTATGTTGTTTTGGGAGAGAACTGAGTATCAGGCTTGTCAGTTCAAATTATACAAATACTAGGCCCTACGTGGTTCGGATTCCATGTAAAGCTCGATGTCCCTCAGTTGGCCTGGTTATTGGGCTATTAATAAATGGCTCTTTTTAAGGAACAGTCAACCTTAGTAACAATGACTACACTGTTAATCTCCACTCATTACACTCATTCGCTCCTCATATTCACCCATGTCTCTACGATCGGTTTCTTAATAATGTATAAGAGTCATAACTTAAAGTATTTACTTAATCTAATGTTGTTAGATCTAACTTGTCCTGCCTTGTTCTTGAACTGACGCCAAATTCTCATTTTCACCTACTCCGTTATTGATGCATGAATATTTTTATCTTATGAAATCAGTGTTCGATCAAGGTATGTTATTAAATCCATATTGTGTGGGAGCAGATAAGCTTCGTAGAGATAAGAAGAGCAGATTAAGCTAAGCTAACGATCATTGTCATCTAACTGCATGACGATTCTATAGCTTATGTAGATTCTAAGACTAAATATGCAAATTTGCTAAGTTTCACACACAGACACACGATATTGTGAAATCCCCCACTTCCATGAGTTGCCGGCCTTCGGCGAGAGAAACCAGACATCTACTAATCTGTATTGGATATCTTGCCAGCGAAACATTTGGCATGGTCACTCCACGTGAGAAAAGTATACAAACAAACTGTGAGGTGATGCCTGAGTAAGTTAAAACCACTTCTGGCGTTATGGGAGATCCAGTCGAATAAATATAGAATGTACAACCACTACATCAGTTATAAATGATAGACGTCCAAGGGCTCACGAAGAATTCAAGTACCTCCTAAAGGACGAGGACAAAGTACTCCAAATCAAATCTTATCAGAAAATTACTTCTTAAGAGGCATTCGCCAAGCCACCGATGGGAAGCTGATAGCCCTATGGTAGACATACAATATTAAGCTGCGTCTTCACCAAAGGTAACAAAAGATTGTTTGTAGAATACTAAAAGTTGCTCTTCTCAAATTTAGTAGAACAAGTGGAAAACTTGTTGCCAAAGAATTGGTACTCGAAAGGTTTAGGCAGTAGTGTCAAGGATGTCGGACGAAGAAGATACAACTATCTTTGATCTTTTCCGACTCTCCACAAATTAGTGGAAGATTTGTCTCTCCTCAAGTGGAAGACAGAAAAGTTGCTTTTTTTTGTAGAAAAAGCAACAAATTGTTACAACTTATGAAAAACTTTGTTGAAGACTTTGGTGTAAACGCTGTTTTGCCGTACAAAGGCCAAAACATGCTGTTCTATTTCAACTGTACCGATGTTTTGGCGTTTTCGTAGAGGGAAAGGCCCCTTCTCACGATAAGCTGCAAAAATTTGTGTTTCTATTTCAACGATTCGGTCCATTTTAATGATCGTATTGCAACACTTGAACTGTCATTTGATAGGCGAGAACCTATTCTAGTGGACCTTAAGCTATTGAAATAATTTTTTCACATTTTTTCGTAAATATGTGAAACTTTAAATGATTATTTTAAAGAAAACACTCATAATATTAACGGACCTTAAATAATACAGTATTCACTATGAAACACTGACCCACCCATACACATACAGTGGTACTGACCCACCCGCCCACCCGTACACATACAGTGGTACTGACCCACCCGCCCACCCGTACACATACAGTGGTACTGATCCATCCATACACATACAGTGGTACTGACCCACCCGCCCACCCATACACGTAAAGTGGTACTGACCCACCCATACACATACAGTAATACTGACCCACCCGCCCACCCATACACGTACAGTGGTACTGACCCACCCATACACATACAGTGGTACTGACCCACCCGCCCACCCGTACACATACAGTGGTACTGACCCACCCGCCTACCCGTACACATACAGTGGTACTGACCCACCCGCCCACCCATACACGTACAGTGGTACTGATCCACCCATACACATACAGTGGTACTGACCCACCCATACACATACAGTGGTACTGACCCACCCGCCCACCCGTACACATACAGTGGTACTGACCCACCCGCCCACCCGTACACATACAGTGGTACTGACCCACCCGCCCACCCGTACACATACAGTGGTACTGACCCACCCGCCCACCCATACACGTAAAGTGGTACTGACCCACCCATACACATACAGTAATACTGACCCACCCGCCCACCCATACACGTACAGTGGTACTGACCCACCCATACACATACAGTGGTACTGACCCACCCACCCACACATACAGTGGTATTGACCCACCCATACACATACAGTGGTACTGACCCACCCACCTACCCATACACATACAGTGGTACTGACCCACCCGCCTACCCGTACACGTACAGTGGTACTGACCCACCCATACACTTACAGTGGTACTGACCCACCCGCCCACACATACACGTACAGTGGTACTGACCCACCCGCACACATACAGTGGTACTGACCCACCCATACACATACAGTAATACTGACCCACCCGCCCACCCATACACGTACAGTGGTATTGACCCACCCATACACATACAGTGGTACTGACCCACCCATACACATACAGTGGTACTGACCCACCATTCACATACACATACAGTGGTACTGACCCACCCGCCCACCCATACACATACAGTGGTACCGACCCACCCGCCCACCCGTACACTTACAGTGTTACTGACCCACCCGCCCACCCGTACACATACAGTGGTACTGACCCACCCATACAGTGGTACTGACCCACCCGTACACATACAGTGGTACTGACCCACCCGCCCACCCGTACACATAGCCTACAGTGGTACTGACCCACCCGCCCACCCGTACACATACAGTGGTACTGACCCACCCGCCCACCCATACACATACAGTGGTACTGACCCACCCGCCCACCCGTACACATACAGTGGTACTGACCCACCCGCCCACCCGTACACATACAGTGGTACTGACACACCCGCCCACCCGTACACATACAGTGGTACTGACCCACCCATACACATACAGTGGTACTACACAGAACCGCATACAGTACCCATACACAGAACCGCACAGTCGAAATAAAAAACCATCTTTTGGCCCGCTGACGGTATAATTGCATTGCTAATGTCTGGCTGTCGATTTTCCAGCTGTGACTTGGAATTTTGGAAAACAGCCACCTTAAGAATTAGCTTAGCTCTCTTGATGCAACTCTTACCTTCGCCGCAAGAGTGTCCCAAGTAGTACATACCTCAACGCACTAGAGTTTGTCAAGATGGCACCAGAATTTGGCTTTTGTTGCTAGAGACAGCACAACTTCGGTGAAAGAGAGAAAGGGTATCTCGAGACAAGATCGTTACCACTCTCGGCTCTTAAGACGAGTACAAACTGTCAAGGAAGCTGACTTTGAAAATAGAAAATATTTTCAATGCTCAAAAACAGCACCATATTCATCAGCAATGACAAATACAAAATAGGGATTTTTTCGTTACTTCACTACCACTACTTTTTTGTCGCAATCACGGTTAGGCTAGATTATGTTAGGTTGCTACTAAATTTGATCACAAAGTGGTAAATCAAATTATTGACTTACCGCCGAATGCGCTCTCCATGTGTAAGTTTTTGGAAAGCGATACAATGACAGAGATATCGGATTCTAAGCGGATAAGGAATACCACAGTGGACGTAAATATGATAGGGGAACAGTTTTTAGAGCTATAGAATATTTATAAAGTGGTAGTAAATTAACGGAAACAAAATAAAATAGTGGTAGTGAATTAACGGAAGATTCCAAAATAGTTTCCAAGAGGATAAACTAAACCACTTCTTTGAGAAGTCCACTTTGCCTCTCGATAAGACAATATGGCTAACCCAGATTTGTAGATATTTCAGATACATATAGATAAGACAAGCTTTGAATAAGCTGAAACGTCATAAATGTGAGGCTCTAGGAAAAACATGGCCCACTAAAATTTAAACGTTGGTGTACAAACAGCATCCTTACCCACCCGCCCACCCATACACGTACAGTGATATTGACCCACCCGCCCACCCATACAGGTACGGTGGTATTGACCCACCCGCCCACCCATACACGTACAGTGATTTTGACCCACCCGCCCACCCATATAGGTACGGTGGTATTGACCCGCCCGCCCGCCCACACATAAACATTGGTATTGACCCACCCGTCCACCCACACACAAATATTGGTATTAACACACCCACCCGCCCACACATAAACATTGGTATTGACCCACCCGCCCACCCACACACAAACATTGGTATTAACACACCCACCCGCCCACACATAAACATTTGTATTGACCCACCCATACACGTACAGTGTTGCTGACCGACCCGCCCACCCACACACAAACATTGGTATTGATCTTTTCTATGAATTGTTGGTACTTGAAAACTTACGAACTAAAAGATCTGGAATATGGATAAGTAGAAATATCTTAATCGTTTATATATGGCATAAAAATATTATTCATGTTTCATGCTGTGCTGTTTTTGCAGTCCCTTTTCAAATTTGTGTGGACGATTAAGCTTAAAGTTTTGTCTTCTTACAACCTCTAATTCAAAGTTAGATCCGTATTTTAAGGGTTCGATTTGCACGTTTGAGCTTTTATTGGAATTTTACGTTAAATGCTGTTTTGACAAACATTCCGACAGTTTATTATTTGAAAATACACTTACGTCTAGTTTACATTTGATCAAATAATAATATTTGACTCATTAATAAAACACTAACAGTTGATTATTAATATTATTTTATTTTTTTGTTAGTAAACTCGACCAGTTTCATTTGTAAATGTTACTTATATCGACAGATTCTTGTTAGTTTTTACCGAGATAAGTTCGGAAAATTAATATACATTTCTATAGAAAAAAATTAACTGATTTAGGTTTTGTATAAAAAAATAATCTAAATTTAATCAAAAAAATCACGAAATATGATATAAGTCGTTGTGTGCAGAAAAAAGTACTCGTATTAATAAGGTTTGTTCGGCTGGGATCAGCACAATTGCATTAAGATACCGTAATCACACCAACGGTCACGACAGTTTGGAACACGACAAAGCGGCACGCAGACTAACCTAGCCACGGAAACACGACAAAGTGTCACGCGGACTAACCTAGCCACGGAAACAAGACAAAGTGTCACGCGGACTAACCTTACCACGGAAACACGACAAAGTGTCACCAGGGCTAACCTTACCACGGAAACACGACAAAGTGTCACGAGGGCTAACCTTACCACGGAAACATGACAAAGTGGAACGCGGACTAACCGGTCCAGTTTGTCACAATTTATCGTTTATACACTTTAGTCGAGGTCCTTGGAAAGCAGATGTTAAATTTGAATTATCTGAAAGGGGAAACTCTAAAAAGGAAATACCGCTAAATCGGGGCATATGCCCCTAAGAGTGATGTCTATGATTTCTCGCTTCTTACTTCCGTTTTAGATATGTGTGATTAAACCTAACTACTGTAGTATTTAACTATATGTTGGGTCTGTCTGGCCCGGGGTGTTGGTACCAATAAATAAAACTAAATTTATAACAGTCACACAATATTATTTTAGACAATAAATATAAAACAAGGCTCTTAATACAACAACAAAAAATGCAATATCTTGATAATTTTGTAAATTAATTCAAGTTACAGTGCGAATTATATTAAATCATGAATAATAACTTAAACTTAAACAACGCATTGCATTTAGTTTTGACAAAAAATAGATAACGTTTTATAATATTAATTTATCATAAATTTATAAGTTTTTGGGAATATTTCAAAATCTAGACTCAAGATTGTTTTTACTTTACAAAACTATAGGTACAATTTTTAATTTTTAGTTCATTACCGTACCTAAAACCTAATTAAGTGTTTACTTAATTAAATTGTTTTACAATATTTATGTTTTATTGATGTTTAAAAACACTATTTGCTTAGTTATTGACGTTAAAAAAATCAGATGTCATGATCAAATACTGTAGTTTACCTTCTCTATTTTCACACTCACACTTCAGGGGGCATTAATACTGTTTAAGGGTCCACAGAGGCTGTCGGCCATGTTGGTTTTAATCTTATAAAAACAATGTTATTTTCGAATCAGACGTACGATCACGCGTATCCAAACTAAACAGTTATTGTTAAACGGATATTTCCAAATAAATTGCATTTTATGGAGAGTAAAATTGCGCGTTGGAATTGCTTTGCGGATTCCTAATTAACTTTATAGAAAAAGAAATAAAAAATATTTAGTTTGAAGTTTTTATTTTCACATAATTTTTAAAAACTATGCGCATGTATTCAAAATACAGAAATCACACCCAACGTGCAATATGATAACGTTTAAAATGACCCCTCATACACAGCTTGTGGTCAATAAATAAGGAATAAATATGGATTGGCAAATAACATTGTTCTTATGATTTTAAAACCATCATGGCTGACAGTCTCTGCAGACCCTTAAATTATGTTGGCTAATCTACTATCATAGATTATTAAAGAAATATGATTGAACAGTCCGTACCATACTCACCCTTGTGAGGCATCTTCCAGAAGGCGTCGACGCAGGAGGCGGCGTCCCTGGAGGCGGCGAGACTCACCGCCCCCGCCACTACGTTACTGAGCAGCGTCCTCGAGCCGGGCCGTCCGTCCCCCGCTGAAACACCACACACAGCTTGTATATGTTGGTAGGCAGTGTAGTCATGCGTGAAAGGGTACTACTTAATTGACTTTCTTTGGGTTTAACAACAGTGAGATGAAATACAGAGAAACTCTACAGAGAAAAAGAAACATGTCAGTTTCTTAAGGGCGCAGCGAACGCCTCAATGGCAGTAGTAATAACTACGAGATGTACATTACTGAGGAGTTCATTTCTTCTCTGTGGTTAATCTAATTATGATATATAGCCTACGTAATGTATATATAATAAATAAAGTTAAAATTTGTTCTCGTTGACAGTGATTGAAATTTTCCAGCAGTGATCCCATCGTATACTTACACCGATACTTGTCACCCCCTTCTTGTACGAGTATGTAACATCATTAACATAATGTGATAGTGGATCACTCCACAACAACACTGGACGGTCACACTTTGTTGTTTCACATTAGTGTGTTTGTCGTGTTATTGTGTTCACCAACCGTAATGTAGATCAGTAGATCACTCTACAGCAAGACTAGACGGTCACACTTTGTTGTTTCACATTTAGTATGTTTGTCGTGTTATTGTGTTCACTGACCATGACGTAGTTCAGAAGATCACTCTACAGCAGTACTGGGCGGTCACACTTTGTTGTTTCACATTGTGTGTTTGTCGTGTTATTGTGTTCACCAACCGTAATGTAGATCAGTATATCACTCTACAGCAACACTAGACGGTCACACTTTGTTATTTCACATTTGTGTGTTTGTCGTGTTATTGTGTTCACCGACCGTAATGTAGATCAGTATATCACTCTACAGCAACACTAGACGGTCACACCAATGAATACACACTCTATAGAGTGTGTATTCATTGGTCACACTTTGTTGTTTCACATTGTGTGTTTGTCGTGTTATTGTGTTCACTGACCATGACGTAGTTCAGAAGATCACTCTACAGCAACACTGGGCGGTCACACTTTGTTGTTTCACATTAGTGTGTTTGTCGTGTTATTGTGTTCACCAACCGTAATGTAGATCAGTAGATCACTCTACAGCAACACTGGGCGGTCACACTTTGTTGTTTCACATTGTGTGTTTGTCGTGTTATTGTGTTCACCAACCGTAATGTAGATCAGTATATCACTCTACAGCAACACTAGACGGTCACACTTTGTTGTTTCACATTAGTGTGTTTGTCGTGTTATTGTGTTCACTGACCATGACGTAGTTCAGAAGATCACTCTACAGAAACACTGGGCGGTAACACTTTGTTGTTTCACATTGTGTGTTTGTCATGTTATTGTGTTCACTGACCATGACGTAGTTCAGAAGATCACTCTACAGCAACACTGGGCGGTCACACTTTGTTGTTTCACATTAGTGTGTTTGTCGTGTTATTGTGTTCACCAACCGTAATGTAGATCAGTAGATCACTCTACAGCAACACTGGGCGGTCACACTCTGTTGTTTCACATTTAGTATGTTTGTCGTGTTATTGTGTTCACCGACCGTGACGTAGTTCAGAAGATCACTCAACAGCAACACTGGGCGGTCACACTCTGTTGTTTCACATTTAGTATGTTTGTCGTGTTATTGTGTTCACCGACCGTGAAGTAGTTCAGAAGATCACTCTACAGCAACACTTGGCGGTCACACTTTGTTGTTTCACATTACAGTGTTTGTCAAGTTATTGTGTGCACTGACCGTGACGTAGTTTAGTAGATCACTCTACAGCAACACTGGACGGTCACACTTTGTTGTTTCACATTAGAGTGTTTGTTGTGTTATTGTGTTCACTGACCATGACGTAGTTCAGAAGATCACTCTACAGCAGTACTGGGCGGTCACACTTTGCTGTTTCACATTAGAGTGTTTGTTGTGTTATTGTGTTCACTGACCATGACGTAGTTCAGAAGATCACTCTACAGCAGTACTGGGCGGTCACACTTTGTTGTTTCACATTTAGTATGTTTGTCGTGTTATTGTGTTCACCGACAGTGACGTAGTTCGGTAGATCACTCTACAGCAACACTGGGCGGTCACACTTTGTTGTTTCACATTTAGTATGTTTGTCGTGTTATTGTGTTCACCGACAGTGACGTAGTTCAGAAGATCACTCTACAGCAACACTGGACGGTCACACTTTGTTGTTTCACATTTAGTGTGTTTGTCGTGTTATTGTGTTCACCGAAAGTGACGTAGTTCAGTAGATCACTCTACAGCAACACTGGACGGTCACACTTTGTTGTTTCACATTTAGTATGTTTGTCGTGTTATTGTGTTCACCGACCGTGACGTAGTTTGGTCTACCCTTTAATAATTAACATCCTTGTTTTATTCATGTCGTTGTTTACTTAACTAATATAAAATAGACGCGCCGCCAACCGAAATTAATTTATTACTTTCGGTCGGCGGGCTGTTAAATTCAATTTGTGAGTTCGTTAAACAATTAATTGACTTCGACAATTATTTAAATAGTAAATACTGTCAGCTCCGCTTCCATATTTTCCTTCTTTTCCACGAATTAAAACTATCCTCGGTAACATGTTTGCACAAATACATAATGCGGCACTTAATTACTCGAATAAATTAAATTTTCGATTTGTTTGGGTTCGAGAACTGATTGGATTCGTAAATCGTATGAAAATATTCATTTATTTCTACAACTCATTTGTTGCCAAATGATTACGGAAAGTTGATCCCGTAGTTATTCAAAATTAATTACACGGTTAATGGCCAATGGGACGATTTTATGAAACTTCGTTCAGTAAATATTAACTTGAACAGTTATTAACTTGAAACTACTGAGTATTAAAGTAAATAAATATAAATTTCTAAATTTAAATATGTTATTTTTAATCAATGTACGTGTGTTATAATTTCCTTAAATATTGTATTCAAGTTTACTTATGGATTTTCATAAAAAATATGAAGAATGATTTGAACAAATTCCATACCGCAATCATCAGTTGTTCTAAGTTAGTATTTATACTTCCAAGAATGTTTTACCACCTAAAATAAGGGTGGTCCCATATCCAAAAGGGCAATATGGCCTCGGTGTTGGGGTTATCTGGAGCAGTTTTAGGTTTACTCTGTTATTTAGATTAAATTAATATCCATAAACCTAGATCAAAATGCTTTAATCTAGTATCTGACGGTGTATCAACAATTAGAATCACCAAATTTGATGATACATTTTTTAAATCTTGGGAAACCAATAGAAACAAAAACCTTTATTATATGTATAAACTAACAAAATAAAAGCAATAAATATGAATGAAAAAGCAAAAATTAAGTGAATTAATGCAAATATTTTTTAGATAGTCTGACTTTTTTTGTATTTTTGGTTGTAATTAAACTGCTTTGTAATCCTATTCCATTGTTTAGCTGTTATAATATGACAAAGTGAAGCAGTTGAGGTTATGATAATATTTTTACTATACTTCTGTGACAAAGACGCCTGTTCAAACACACCGTTCACCGTGAAAACATCGTTGTTTTTAATATTCATACGTGTAAGTAATACAAACCTTAGATACGTACCTACCTGTTTAATTGTTCAGTTGTTTTTAGTTGGAGAAAGCGTTTTACAGCTTTTATCACAACGAAACGAGCGTAGTAATTATAATATGCCAAAAGTCAATTTTTGACGTAATTGACGTAAACAATATTGCCACGTGAAAGAAATCAAAGTGTGCAATTTTAACTGGCCAGTTAGGGCTATATCAATTATTTTACTACAGCAAACATTTTTTTTTTGACATCACAGCCTACAAATGTCCTCTTTCTAGATTACTTATAATAACAACAATTCGTTGATCAAGTTTAGTTTAGTTGATCGGGTAGTTGCCTGGCACGCGAAGCATGCAGGGGTGTCCCCTGGTCTTAAATGAAGTAAGTTACAGCTGTTTTCGTAAATAAACAATAATCTTGTCACAGTGATAAACTTACAGGATATAATTTGGATAAAAATATGCACGTAAATCATCTGGTCACAGAAGCACTATTTCATTGCTGACATTTATTTCCATTTGTGTAATGTAGATAGGTCGGGAAGTGCTTGAAATGCCCCGTTCTCGTTTACAATTTTAGGAACTAAATACATAAAAACACTCTTTTATATAAAAATGCACTGTTCGTAAACATTTCAAGTGAATTCATTTTCTACTTTTCGTGTTTTGTGCGGAAAAAACAAACATACGGAAGTTTTATTTTTACGTAAAAAGATAGAAAGAAGTTATAATATTCAACGTAAACAATTAAAAGTTACGAAACTGGGAAACCCATTGTACCGAGGAAACGAACATGAAGTGTCCCAGTCAACTGTCGGACGTGAACCATCAGGGCCGAGCTGATGGCAAACAAATCTGACTGATGAAAAAACTGCGATCGATACTTCAATAAAGTGCATTAAAAACGTTATTCCCATTAGCGGGAATCTTGTTCCCCTAATCCCCCTCTGTGCAGCTGCACTGCGTTGCACTTAATCGGCTAATAAAGCTTAAAAACTGAATGCGCTCATTTTATTTCGACGCAAATCAATTACCGTTTTAATAGTTTATTTTCGCGTCGTTGTGAGTTAACACAGAGGGGAAGGGGGTGCCCCCGGGGCAGATTGCTAGCTCTCTGCTGATTTCACTCGGGACCATGTGTTTAGGTAGATCAGCCGTGAAAAAACAAAAAAAAACTGTTTTTGCTGTCGGAGTACCGATGTGCGACGTAAATGGCTATTTTATACCTGACAACTTTAAAGAATTAATTTACCGAGTTTTATAAATAAGTTTTAGAGAACCACTTATCCTCCAAGTAAGGCTTTGATGAATATTTTGATACTCTGTGTGCCCCTAAATGCCATTTTAAGAAAAAGTAAAATTAAATCATCAGGTGTTCTAGAATTATGTATATAAATATACTAGCCAACAGCCCTTTCTTCGCTACGGGGTGGTTATATACGCTTGCTTACCCGTCTTTTTATAGTTTCTCTCTAAAAAATCACATCAATTTAAGAGCCTGCTGCCGTTTTCCTAGACAACAAAAGTTTTATAGTCTATAAAATCCAAAAGTTTACTTTTGGGGTATGCAAAGTAGTGCAATCATGTCAGAGTTAGTTGAAATACATTATTTCACAATTAAAATCAAATTAGCCAAGCTTGTATATCACCTGTTTAAAATTAATTATTAAATCAGTAATAATGGAAAAAGGGAAACGTCGAGGGGCTGATTCTACCTCTTAGGAATGAAATTCGGAAAATCCTTTCTTAGTGGGTCTCTATGACTCAAAAAGCCAAACTTCCCTCCACAAATTTCAATAAAGTCAGTTCAGTTGTTCCGGAAAATGCATGATAAGTGAGTAAATCGTATTTAGATTATATAATTTGTACTGAACATCGCTTTTGGATTATATGTATAAAGATAAAACTGGAAATACTTCATGGCGGTGGTGGAGATACCATATGGCGGTGGTGGAGGTACCACATGGAGGTGGTGGAGGTACCACATGGCGGTGGTGGAGATACCACAAGGCGGTGGTGGAGATACCACATGGCGACACACTTTACCCATGACTGTTATTGTGCCATGTCTATTAATAGAACGACTCTTGTGATGTAATATTTTTAAAAATTTGTAGTTGGCAAAATCATGTCAGTTTTCTTTTCTTAAAACAAAATAAAAAGATCAACAAAAATGTTTTACCTTTGTCAGACGTATATTCAAGTTTTTTAACTCAGTAGTCTATCGTCTATTTGAAACCCTCATTAATATTATTATTTTTGAAGATAAATCAAGACACGACGTCTAGCGTTCTAATAACGATGTGCGAGCGCTTGTTACTTTCCCATAAATATAAAATGAGAATTGATTTATACTTTCTCGCGGGCTTTGTCTCGAAGACCGTCATGGAGGAATCACTGTAGTACTAATGTTAAAACAAATCCTGAAAACCTGTGACAAGTCGTATTCTTGCATTAACTAAATAGGTTAAGTCACAGAGAAAACAGAAATAGAGGTCGCTTTCTTATGGCCGCAGCGAACGCCTCAGTGACAGTTTTAACTAGATTACATCTAATGTACATCTTTATACATGTTTAGTAATAATCACTACGTTTATCCTTGAGGATTTTAAAGGAATAAGGGTGATACTGACAAGGTGCTGGATCTGCCACCGCTTGGTAAAGTGGAGAAATAACTCAACATACATTTAACGCACCATTAGATGCAACCCATGTTTCTTTTTTGTCTGTTGTTAAGCTCTATTATTTTTGTCGGTTCATCAAACAATGAAACGTGTCCAATTTGAAATTACACACTAAAAACAAAATATTAATTTTGAATATAAAACACAGCAAAATTAATTTTCCTGGATTCAAATCAATTCCATATTTAATAATTCTATTTAACGACCCGTCGAAATATCCGATATTGTAGTTTCCTACAAAAAAACTAAAACTCCCTTCGTTACTGAAAAACGATTATTTAAATAAAAGCGACAATGATAAATAAAACCACTCGCTGGTTTCCAATGAAGTATCAGTGTCTATAATCCGTAGTTTTCTATGGAGTGTGTTCATTAATTGTAAACGAACATTTTATGGAATATTAAATGTGGTTTATATTTATTTGCGTAATTAATTTTAATACAGATATGAGGTTTAAATGGGCCATTGGGATTGGCTGTGAACAAAAACGGGTTGAATGGTGCCATTCTGTTCCGCGCTCAGTGATTTCAATGCTGAGTCAGTTTGAAGTAGGCCCTTAATCAAATAATTTGTCATAGGAATTTATAAAGAAGAGTTTAGGCTCTATTATATTTGTCAAGTATTTTTCATCATCATCATCATCATCAGCAGCAGGTTCCAGTCTTCTCCCGGGTCTGCTTGGTACACAGTCCTCTCCACCATAGCTTATCTTCCCACTTCCTTTCTTCCAATATGTTTTCCCATACCTCCCCTCTTCTTACTACACTCTCCTTTAACCCATCTCTCCATCTATCCCTTGGTCTACCCCTTGGACGTTTACCCTGTATCCTCCACTCCATCCACTTTTTTGGTATCCTCTCATCCTCCATCCTTTTCACATGTCCGAACCATCTAATTCTTTCCCTTTCTATTTTATCTTGCAGAGGTTCTTCATTTAATCTGTCTCTTATTGTTTCATTTCGTATTCTATCCCACTTCGTTACTCCTAATCTACCTCTCAGGAAACGCATCTCACATGCCTGTATCTTGCTCTTTTCTCTATTCTTCATTACCCATGTCTCTGCTCCATATGTTAATATTGGTATGTAGTATGTCCTATATATAATTTCTTTACTTCTTTGTGGCAATCCTTTGTCTCTTATTAATCCCCTAACTAATTTGTAGAAATTTCCAGCTTGTCTAACTCGTTCATTTATGTCTCTTTCATTTTTACCATTTTCTTCCAGGACACTACCCAAATATTTGAAGAACTGTACTCTCTTCATTTCCTCTCTTCCCAGCATTAATTTTTCTAATATACACTCTTTGTTCCTTGTTGTTACCATATATTCACTTTTCGACACATTGAATTTCATCCCATATTTCTTTACTTCTTCTACCCACACATCCAACTGTCTTTGTACCTCTTTTATTTTACTTCCCCAAACCATTAAGTCATCCGCAAATGCCATAACCTTCATATTTTCTTCTCCAATTCTTTTTGCCACTCCACTCATTACTTCATCTAATACTGTTATGAAGAGAAGAGGTGACAGAGCGCTACCCTGTCTTAATCCGTTTTCTTGATTGAACCACCCTGTCTTTTCACCCCCTATCTTTACACAACTTTGGCTTCCTCCACAAATCTCTCTTACTCTTTCAATTATACTGTCTTTAACTCCCTTCCTTTTAAGTGCTTCCCATACCTTATCCCTTCTCACAGTATCATACGCTTTTTCCATATCTAGGAACCCCATTACTAGATCTCTTCCATACTCATAATTCTTCTCCTGCATCTGTTTAGCAGCAAAAATGAGGTCTATTGTTGATCTTCCCGGTCTAAATCCACTTTGCTCCTCTCTCAGTTTTCTTTCTACTTCGTTCCTCACCTTTTTTTCCAAAATTTTCTCATATACCTTTGCACTGTGACACATTAAGGCTATCCCTCTATAATTACTGAAAACCTTCCTATCCCCTTTCTTGAAGATTGGCACTATTACTGCCTTTTTCCAATCTTTTGGAGTTTTTCTTTCCCTCCATACCACTCTCATCACTCTGTATAGCCACTGCATGCCGACAGCACCCGCCCTCTTTATTAGCTCTATTGGTAACTCGTCCACTCCTGCTGCTTTTCCCTCTTTCATCCTCTTTACAGCTTCCTCAAACTCTAGCCACGTTATGTCCTCATCTTCCTCTCCATTTGCCTCTATTATATCTTCCTCCTTCCCCTCTCTTTGTGTTTCGACATTTGGGTTCAGTAATGTCTGGAAATATTGTTTCCACATATCTTTTAACTCTTCCTTATTCTTTATTTCCTCTCCTTCTTCGTTTTTCATCACTACATCTATTTTTTCCCCATTCCTCCTTTTCCTCACTAAAGAGTACAGTACTTTCTTACTCCCATTTGAATCATCTTCCATCATCCTAGTCCATTCTTCCATCCATTTATTCTTTTCTTCTTTAACTATTTTCTTTGCTTCCTTTTTCCATCGTGCATATTCTTCCTTAGCTTCATCTGTCTTTTCCTTAAACCATGTCCTAAATGCTCTGTTTTTTCTATTTACCACTTCTTTTACCCTTTCATTCCACCATGGAGTTTCCTTCCATCTTCTTTTTGCACTTGTCCTTCCACATATTTCTTCAGCTGCCTCCACAAACGTTTCCCTAAATTTTGTCCACTCTTTCTCTACAGACTGAGGTTGTTCCTTTGGTAAATGCTTTTTTAAAACTTCTTGAAACTCCTCTTGTTTCTCCTCCTCCTTCAGCTTCCACACTCTAATTTTTCTCTCCTGTTTTTCCCTCGTCTTTCTTTGTTTGTTGGTCCTAAATTTCAACACTAACAGTCTATGGTCACTGTCCATGGCTTCCGTAGGGATTGCTTTGATGTCTAAAACTTCTTTTTTTATTTCCTCCTTATATATGAAGTAGTCCACTACTGACTTCCTACCATCCACTCCTCCATACCATGTTATTTTATGATTTTCTCTTTTAGCAAACCAAGTATTTCCCACAACTAGACTGTTTCTTTTACAAAATTCCAATAATCTATCTCCTTCTCTATTCTTGTTCCCCCACCCTTCTTTACCTATTACTTCCTCAAAACCTTCTCTATTTATACCAACATGTGCATTAAAATCTCCCATGATTATCAGATTCTCACTATCTACCTCTCTCTGTAATTCGTCTTCAAAATTTTCTTTTTCTTCTAATGGGCATCCTACCTGTGGAGCATATACTTGGATCAATTCCAAATTGTATCCTTTCAGATTAATTTTTGTTCTTATTATTCTGTCATTAACTCCTTTCACCTCTGCTATTACGTCCTCTTTAATTATCCAACCTACTCCGTTTCTCTTTCCCTCCTCATTTCCCTTCCAATACAGTGTAAACCCTTCTCTCAATTCTTTAACTCCTTCTCCTCTCCACTTAGTTTCAGCCAGTCCCAACTATTTTTATATTTGTTAAATTGTATTTTCAAATTTATATAATTTTGATTCAAAAAAAAAATCTGACTGCTCGAAAATGTTGTATGTTAAAGGCGTGGTTTTCTATTTAAAGGATTCGGTTGGTAATAATGATCGTATCGTAAGATTTTATGTCAACTATAGGGATGTCAACTTTCCAGGGGTGGTTTGGGCTGCTACCATTGGCTTGCAACTCTCGGGCGAAATTTTGTAGTGCAACATTTAAACGCGCCCGCTACATTTAATATAACGATTACCGGTTCCACATTTTACAAGACGCTTCATTATAAGTTCCATTAGATATTCCTCTTTTTAATTTTCGAACAATCAATAAGTTTTCATTAATTAGTTTTTCATTTGTATGAACATACAAAAGATAAATTAAAATTTTTAAAAGTGGATGTACTAGTATATGTTATTCTCTTTCAAGCTATATAATCAACTTTTAAGCTTTGGGCGAGCCGGTGGCCGAGTGGTCTAAGGCGTCAGGACTTTGAGCTTGGGTTAGAGATAGCGCTGGTTCGAATCCGGCCTGGACTGAAATATTTATCAGTAATATTCACCTTGTACTGTACTGGTTCGCTCCCTTACTCTGTCTGATTAAGTTCCTCGCACAGATCAATAGTCTATGAGGAATGGGAATTGTAAGGTTAAGGAGGAGATCGGCCTCTCCTTTAAAAAAAATAAATAAATAATAATAATAATAATTATAACTTTCCAACCAATCGTTAAGTCACAGTGCGAGTTCAAATTTAACATTGCACTTATGGGATATAAATCCAATATGGCGACTAACTCTGCAGACTCCTTGATAACACAACATCAAACTGAAATTTCTTGAGATAAACCATGCGTAACCGATAATTTGTAATTGCACAGACAGGTAGGCCTACGCTTCTCGAATCCGCGACACAGGAGCGCCTCTTACCTGTCTAAGGGGTTGTCATAAATAATTTTCGCTAGGGGTGCGACTCAGGAGCGCCTCCGAAAAGGGGTGGGGAGGCGCTCCTGTGTCGCACCTAAAACTACCTGTCCTCGGCACTCTACCTGCTTCCTACCTGCTATCAAGCTCAGCTAGCGGGGCCTTCTAAATACCTACCAATCTAATATCACAACGGCTACTATCATACTGACTTTGTTAAGTGCACTGCATATTTTGTAGGAGTAAGTGTTACATTGATTCTGTAGGGGTTATCCTAAAAGACCAATCAAAACTATTAATCACGTTTCTTAATCATATTTCATTTTATTTGAATTAAACTTGCAATAGTGGTTAAACTATTGCAGAATTGTTTTAAAACAAGTTTATAATCGTACAGACAGAAAATATCTACCCTTGTTCATGCACAGTATCTACCTTGGTCTTCGGAGGTGGGCCACATCGTGTTTACCACATCAACTCCCGAGGACTAAAATAATGATGTGTTTATAGTCATCTTTTAAAAAAAACTATAAACTTTATACTTTTTAGTTTTATGTAAAAGGAACACGTACACACTCTTCATTTGATTATGCCTTGCCCCTTTAACCCATGAGTATTAATTATAAAATATTAACCATAGTTTATACAAATTCGTAAAAGCCAAGCAGTGGGTTTTTAAAATTATATTAGTTTTATTACTGGGCAAGTTGTTTCAAAGAAATTGAAGTTACAAAATAAGGTAAATAACTACAAATAGGCTTATAAATAACAAATATGTATTTCTTAGTTTTAACACTTAATAATTTGTATAACATTCTAAAATAATAAATATACATTTAAATTTAAACTAAATAGTTTGGGTTACACTTACTAATATTTAAAACTTAAATTAAAAAAAAAAATACACTCAAACAAAAAATACTATTTACACTCAATCTGTAGACTACAATATTCTAAAATAACAAAATATGGAAATTCAAACAAAAAATTCTATTTTACTTTTACTTAATATTTACTACAATCTAAATCATAACAAACAATACTTAAACTCAAACACTATTTAATTCAATCTGTAAGCTACAATATTCTAAAACAAACAAAATATAAAATCTTTATACAATTAAAATATAAAGACTTTAATTGACTATACTGTACATTATCAGAATTTTCAAATAAATGTGTTATTTGCTGAGGTATTTCGACTACAAGGTAGGCATTATTGAACAAAAATCAAATTAAATAAACTTGTTTCCAATATATAATAATATAACTGATATAGCATAAGGTGTAACTGTTTTAAAAATTAAAAAAAGAGTTTTACATTTGAAAGAAGATAAATAACTAAGTTATCAGTTTTATCTAATTAAATCAAGAATTTATTGTGTAGGTGTCAAAATGTTCTGAGACTGGAAAGACTATATATAAGATATTTTATAATTTAATTTGATTTTGACGCTATGCACATTGAATTATCACTCGCTAATAAACGTCTTTTGATAATTTACGCTACCTAAAGACTTCAAAGATTTTAAATATTTGGTTGTCATCTACTTGTTGGTTGGTATGAAAATAATGTATTGAATGTGTCTCAATGATAACTGATTCTATTTACATAAATGTTATAGAACAGTATATGTTAAAGGTATTATCTCGTTTTATTACAAAACTGAAAATATATACCGCAAACAGATGTACTATCAACTTATTACTTTGTTTAAATGATTTGAATTATTTAATACCTATTGTTCAAATGATTACATTATTGACGGTTCAACCTGCTTAGCCTTGATTTAATAGAAAGGACCACGAAAAATAGTTACTTAGGAATACGTCAAACACCAACCAATCCACGATTTTATGTCTTACACAATAACGTTTTCTATTATTTAGAAGCGTGTCAATGAATCGGACTATAACAGCTTATTTCAATGTAGCTTATATTTACAATTTCAATACCTGAAGGCTTTTTTATTTCTAAAGTAATTTGAAGTGTAAAATTTGTTAACAAACCCGGATGTTATGTAAATACTGTAACATGTATGCTTATTTTAATAAATATATGTCTATTGCTCTCAAGTTAAACACACTCTCACTATATATATCAAGACCTCGTAGTTTTTGAACCCTTGTCAAAACCCTTGTCACATTGGATCTGCGAGGGTACGTCAGTGGAGCGCCTCAAGGTCAGGCGCTCCACTGTCGCAGTTGTGCTATTTCTTGGCTGACAGTTTTATTAGTTTTTGCCAGGCGCTCCACTGTCGCTCTCCCACGCTTCTCAATGCTACAATTGTACAATATCATTGTAGAATAGCAATTTTTGAAAACAACATCATACATAAATTATAATAGTGTCTGTTTTGTACTTCTAAATATATCAACTGAATCTCAAAGCCAATTCAGACACTGTCATTCTTTATTAAAATGAAATGCTAGTTTTACTATTTTAAATGCATGTAAGCTGACATGTTATAGATAATTCAAGATTAATAAATAGATAGAATACCTATATTAAACAAGTTGACTTAATTTTCAGTTAAATTCAACTAATAGAAAATTCTTGTGTTTGAGTATCATGGTACAGAGATTTCGTTTTCCTGAAAGCCTCTGAAGGCTTCTGAAAGGCAAATAACAAACTAAGGTAATTTTTTCATAACTTGATCTTGTATTTTTATGAAAGGTACAAGATCATATTTAGTGTTAACAACCTAGAAGTTTCTACACATCTTGGTCGTCGAAGTATATGAGCCGTCATGGGGAGTATCAACCCCTTGAGGGTTAGCAATGTTGTTGAATCATATGTGGAACCCATCCTTGGAGGAGGGGTAAGCAAGAATAGAGAACCACTCTAGTGAGGTAAGGGATGTATTCATTTGAATACTAAATTTAAAAAATTGTCTTAAAATTACTACACTGTAGTCCAAGTATGAAAATAATTATTTTTGTACAGACAGCCTTCAATTGGCTATAAATTAATTATAACTTATAGGCAAACTATTATACTTGCATATAAAAATGTAAAGAGATTTTAAAATATGTCCCATAAACATAATTAAATTTAATCAACAATCATCTACCTCAGGAAAAGATTAAATTAATTTAAATCCACCAAATATCAATTCAACGGACATTACTCAACAAGAAGAAGATGAATTCAAATGACTTCCACGAATAAAAGGGTTTTAATGAATCCTAACCTCAAAAGGCGCACCGCTACTTGGCGACACAGACAGAAGACAGACAGTAACACGGAACAAGCAGTGCCTTCTAGATCTCAGCGGCGGTGACTTCAAAGACGCCATTAGCGATGTGGGTATTTTGCAAAAACGACTGAATTCATTATAATTACACTAGACTGAGCTGAGTGGGGGGATGGAGGGAAGAGGTCACGTGACTCGTTAGTGCACAGAATGTCTCCTAGAGTTTTCTTTGATCGCGCGGTTATAATTGTGGTGTAGTTTTTATCGACGGCACGAGCCCAATGACCACATGTTCTTTAATTACTTTTAGCAGCCTGCCAACTCACCCTCCAAACCACTCTTTCATTTCGGCATTCTCAAAGGGTTGTAAAGTACAACTTGTATTCTTTGTCAAGTCAAGTGTAGTGGTCTTTGATACTTAACTTTTATTAAGTAAAAAGGATTATAATCGTCTTATACTGTGTAAAAGATTAATATTTTAGTGGCTACAAGAGGTCAATTTAATTTGATTGAATGTTTCGGATTATGCCTACTAATGTAATAATAATTGGGCTCAAATATATTCTATATGTGTGACTTAAGGATGCAGTTTCGCTGCACAAAAAATTCCAAACCTTAAAGTTAATATTTTTAATATCGTGTCCCAAAAACCCAATTCGCGGATTGTTTTAATAATAGACCCTATATGAAGTAAAATAAAGGGTTGTATTTTCCTGATATTCAGAAAATGTTTTTCAGAATTTCAAATTTCTCACTAGCAACTGATCTAGGCTTAACTTGAACTGTTTCACTTAGAATCATAAACATAATTTATTTATTTTATTTTACAAATCGATTAGTTTTGTCCGAATCATGTTTTTGCCGATACCTCCGAAATGAATGTTCTCAGCATACAAAATATTTTTAAACAATCGGTTACACATTGTAAATATCTGTATCGGATTCAGAACTCGAATAACCTCAATCACTTGAAATAAAACTAAACAAAATAGTCTATTCATTTACCTAGGCCAACTGTCCCATTCAAAGTTTGGATACAGGAGTTTTAACAAAAACTGCACAATAACCACTGAGCGTAAACAATTAAAATAGTACAAAAAACATCTTTATTTATTTCTACGTTATCCTGTCTAGGTTGAAAATTTGTATAATTTTTTGTTTGTTTTAATCTTTGTAGGAGTAAAAAAGTACACTATTTCACAACGTCGGCTTGTTTTGTGATATTTAAAAATCTACAAATAACAAATACATATCAGAGATGTATTAGTACTAAATAAGTCATACAACATACAAACTGCAAATTTTGATGTTGCATACTCGATTCCTGGCTTGATTATTTTTTTAAATAATCAATTCTGAGACATTAGCTATTATTACGAGTGAGTTTTTTGTAAGATTCGAGTAGATATCAGTAGGCGTATTCACTTCATTTAACATTCTCGATTCTTGAATGTTGAAACTTTGATTTGTCTCTGTTTAAATGCAACATTTATAATCAACAACATCGTTTCACAGTGTTATATCCTTATCTACACGATAATATACACTATGTACACTATGTTGGTGTATACACGATATAATATACACGACAATAATGTACACTAAATGTTGGTAATTGTATTGTTTGCAAATATTAGTATTAGTTATCCTATCGTACTACAGTTTGTTTTTACAACTAATAATGTAATAATGGCGAAATCTGTTGTACTTATGTACAACGGCAAATAAATTATTAGATTCTAATATATTGAAAACAAATAACACTTTTAGAGTGCAGACAATATTAAAATACCAATGCTCTTTCTGCAAGTGTATAGGCTACATATAAAACAATTAGGGCCTACTATTCCGTAGAAAGTAAGATAAAATAAAACCTCGAAATGATAAAAAAGCCTAGACATGCTGAGATAAACTTTGTTTAACTCTTAATGGATTATGGAATATTATTTCAACATCAGTGTCTTATACGAGAATCGATTTAAGCACCCGATTATTTACTCGATTCTTGGAACAATCGAAATCGATTCACTCGATTCTTTTCTTAATTCGATTCTCCCATCACTAAAACCTAATAATTCATTCGGATAGGATGTTTCCTTATCACTCATAAATTATTAACAACTATGAAAAACCTTTCGTGATTCACTAATTTACTAATTACCTCACAGAAGCCACAGTTCAAACGATCGCAAACATTCGATTCACCGGGTTGTATTTGCAAATCTGACTGCAACTGCAAGCAATAATGCATCGGTGCTGATTATGCAGCTATACCAGGGGGCAGTGTTTAATGAATGATGTTGGGCCAATCGGCCAAAATTGCCATCGCTAGGCTTAAGGGCTGCAGTTTGCAGCGCATAATTGCAAATATCGTCGAGCCAAATACGCGCCGCTCATATTTAATGCAATAACAAGGCTTGTGATTGCTGCCCTTGCGCGTGTGTGAGCCTCTGCGCAACTTTTACGGCCATGTTGTTTCATCTCGACCCTACCGTACGTTTTCTTTATTACCCCTCAGACGTTTATGGCCTCTGGCTAATTCATTACGGGCTAGTCTCGTTTATTTTCACGTAATTAAATTAAAAAACTATTCGTACATTTTAGACATTTATTAATTCAAATTCAATTCTCTACTGTAGTGAACATTTAATAATAATTGTATTACAATAGTCAAGAATACTTTATATAAACTAGTCACATGTAATAATAATTGATAATAAATAGATACACAACAATAATATATAAAATTAAATATTAAGATATTATGCCCTACACATTTTCTCACGCGTGTGAAAAGTGTGGTTTGGGTATTAGCAGAGGAATTAAGTATTGTTTGTGTTAATTTACGTCCTAGCGACACGTCTAGAATTCATCAACCGAGTACAATGCCCTCAAAACAAGGAGGTCTCTTAGTCAAGTTTTACATTTTTTGGGGTCATTTATCTGTTTTACCTTCAGGAAGCTTGTTAACAAACTCGATGCCAGCTTGTGATGGCAGGTGTTCGTATGCTGTTATTTTGTGTTGCCTTGTTCTATAATTATCTCTGCCCCTAGTTTCGTACCCTAGTAGTTTATACGGCTCTACTCTGGACCAAATCACACTTGAAACGGCAGCAAAAGGTGACCTCCAGAATATAAAGGCAGCGAATGGTCAATAACTCAAACTCCCTGAAGGCATTTTTACCGACTCTCGTGAATTTAACTTTGAAAGAACTCTGAAAGCTTTCGTTTATACTCTAAACACTCCCCATAGTCGCAGACAGTAGGCCTACGACAAATGCGGGTATATAAGTCTATAATAGGCAGTTTTGAAAACTCCCAAAGAAACAAAATGTTGCAAGCTTACGCAGAGCATATACTCCGGAAGCTACCTTAGAGCATATATAATCGATGTGGTGGTCCCAGGTCAGACCTCGATCAAGAAACATCCCAAGGATCTTGGCAGATTCTGTCTCTTCCAGAGGAGCATCATCAGCCATTACAACAGTTCGATAATCATGGTCCTGTTGCAAAATCTGATCAGATTCGACTTGAAAAAATCGAGTGATTGAAATTCACTTTACTAAATTGTATTTTTTAATCTGACTGAGCTTTTTATAATGTTGATGTAAAAGTCAAACCACTTGTGAATGTGAGTGTGAAAGAAGCATTTTGATAATAAAAAATATTTTATATTTAAAAATCAGCTTTTTTAACGTATTTTCAGTATTATTATGGGTTTATTTGAATGATTTGATAAGAAGAATATTTTAGCTTAAACATTATTACGGTAGACCTTAATACTGTACTCCATCCTTTAATCAAGTACTAAAGTAGTGATTATTACTACAGATGTACGAAGTCGTTCATAAGTTATAATCTATTTATTACCACCGCTGAGGCGCTCGCTGCGGCCATAAAAATGTTAATGCTACTCTGTATCTTTTCTCTGTGAGTGTTCACTATAACTCATTATAACAATAAACACGAATCGTACAATTGAAATAGAACAGTAAGTTTTAGCGCGTTGACGGTAAGTTTGTATGTTTACTTCAGGGCGACTTCTCAGCAGTTTGGGATACGGCCACCTTAAGATTTAAAAAATGTAGGCTGTACTTTATTGGTTTTATGAACCGTAAATATTATCTATAAATAAGATACGACATTGTTTAGTTTCCACAATTAGAAGTCTCACACTTTTAGCAATTCTCATAATGTAATAAAACTCTGTACCCCTTCACCCCCTCCCCCAACAGTGTATTGTGTTAAGTAATTTTGTGTATTTGTTTCATTATACATCATTAGGACGCTGATTGTAGCTATCTGGGCGAATATGTGTAGTGGGTGTAGATGAAGGAGTGTAATCATTGTTACTAACTAAAGTGAACTGTACATAAGAAACACCAATTTCTTTATCCAGAGCAACTAAAGGACAAACAGTCTCATGTGGAATCCGAACACCAACCGGATTTATCTAGTGATTTCCACTAGATAAACCTAAAACAGTTTAATGCTCAGTTTAAAGTAAACAGTTTTAATTTCCCGAAAACAGTTGAAAGTTTTATTGTTATTATTAATTGTTATTTGAATACTAAATAATGATTTAATTAAACAGTGTTAAGCTTGATTCGTTAATGTTAGTCAAACCAACCAACTGTCATTGTTGGTGAGAGACGTAGTGGGTGGACTTGGTACTAAGCTGCCAGCCCACAGCCTATCGTTCGTTGCCATAACAATTTTTAAACTAAATGACAGTGCGGGAAGAGTAGTTCTCTATCTCACTTCCACCACTCCTTTTATTGTGGTTATGTGGTGGAGAGGACTAAATAGTCTTAACTTCGTCACATGAATAAAAGCATTTTTTTCATCTCTCGCACATGTGATTTCGGCAGTCAATTTTCTAACTGGCCTATCTATAGTAAACAATTTTATGTTGGGATTATCTCACAGTTTCTTGTGCGGCCCAGTGATGTGCCCTCTAGATTCTGTGGGGGCAACGTAATTCGGGCGATACATTAAAATAAAGAAAGGGGAGCTACATTTACATTCGTGGAAGAAACATTACTTAACCCATTTAGACTAATCAATATCCACGTCTTGGGGCAAAGTCATATTTCAACCCCCTTAAGCCCGGCAGGGTTAAGTGTTATTGCTCTTAGTGCATTGGGGTGGTGATAAATTCGCCAAACCGGCTCTGAAATATTTAATATGGCCCTATAAATTGCTAACATTGTAAACAACGCCGGGTTTAATTTGTTTCCCCGCATAGAGCAGCTCAGTTTGTCTCACTGATAAACAACTGAAGTAGACGTAATCACAGAGAAAAAAGTAACGGGAGTCGCTATCGTATGGCCTTAACGACCACCACAGTGGCTATTATAAATAGATAACCACCAATGTACGTCTTTACAAATCTGCACTAATAATTACTACATTTATCCTTGAGGGATTGAAGGAATAAAGAGAGGGACTGACAAGGTGCTGGCCATGTCATAGCATGGCAATCTGGAGAAATAACTAGGCTACTTGACTCACATTCAGCAAACTGTTGGATGGGACTTATGTTTCTTTCTTCTCTGTGATACTACGTGGATAGACTACTGGCAGACTTTCAACTAACAATCCTCTAAAGGATTTTAAATAATATGTTCAAATATTACATCTCATTCTACCAAACCAATACATTTTTCCTTTCTATACAATTAGTAAAAGTATGGTCTAATAAAAATCTTAATTACGAGACTGCTACACTTGCCACCATATTGGATTTGATCCTCCATAAGGCCAATGTAAAATTCAAGTAAAGATTACAGCTTTATTTATGAGCAGTTGTACTTTGCAGGCGCAGCTCTTAAGGTTCTTATTACGTCTTAACTGGTATTTATGAGCAGTTGTACTTTGCAGGCGCAGCTCTTAACGTTCTTATTACGTCTGAACTGGTATTTATGAGCAGTTGTACTTTGCAGACGCAGCTCTTAAGGTTCTTATTACGTCTTAACTGGTATTTATGAGCAGTTGTACTTTGCAGGCGCAGCTCTTAAGGTTCTTATTACGTCTGAACTGGTATTTATGAGCAGTTGTACTTTGCAGGCGCAGCTCTTAAGGTTCTTATTACGTCTGAACTGGTATTTATGAGCAGTTGTACTTTGCAGACGCAGATCTTAAGGTTCTTATTACGTCTTAACTGGTATTTATGAGCAGTTGTACTTTGCAGGCGCAGCTCTTAAGGTTCTTATTACGTCTTAACTGGTATTTATGAGCAGTTGTACTTTGCAGGCGCAGCTCTTAAGGTTCTTATTACGTCTGAACTGGTATTTATGAGCAGTTGTACTTTGCAGGCGCAGCTCTTAAGGTTCTTATTACGTCTTAACTGGTATTTATGAGCAGTTGTACTTTGCAGGCGCAGCTCTTAAGGTTCTTATTACGTCTGAACTGGTATTTATGAGCAGTTGTACTTTGCAGGCGCAGCTCTTAAGGTTCTTATTACGTCTGAACTGGTATTTATGAGCAGTTGTACTTTGCAGGCGCAGCTCTTAAGGTTCTTATTACGTCTTAACTGGTATTTATGAGCAGTTGTACTTTGCAGACGCAGCTCTTAAGGTTCTTATTACGTCTTAACTGGTATTTATGGGCAGTTGTACTTTGCAGACGCAGCTCTTAAGGTTCTTATTACGTCCGAACTGGTATTTATGAGCAGTTGTACTTTGCAGGCGCAGCTCTTAAGGTTCTTATTACGTCTGAACTGGTATTTATGAGCAGTTGTACTTTGCAGATGCAGCTCTTAAGGTTCTTATTACGTCAGAACTGGTACTTATGCAGTTTCCAAACGCTTCACAAATCTTGAATTTTCTTATCACCAGTGGGTAGAACTAGGTGGGCATATATATATTTTTTTTGGGAAAATACTCTTTATACCACGGAATACATGTACTGTACCAAACAAAATTTCATAATTTTTTTAATTTGATTGTGGCCATAAAGCACGATGATAATAAGAACCTTGACTAACTAAAGAAAATAAATAAAAATAACTAATTTGCATATTATATTCGCGCCAGAGAGACAACCGGCAGAAATAGCCCTATCGAGGCCAAGCACCCGATTTTAACGCGAATTATGCGGTTTTATTGTGTTTATAGACAAATAGGTAAGTAAAAAGTTATTTTTTCTGGTCGATTATATTTGTTGTAGTTTTTGGTTTTATTTAAAAAGGCCATTATATATTCGCGATCAACATAAAACGAAAAACTACCGACAAAAACCTATTTAGAAAAGTCGGGGTTTTCACTATCAGGCGAAAAAATAGTTTTTAGGTATTTCTGTAAAAAATGAGTGGTTCAAATCAACTTCCTCAACAGATATAAATTCATATTCCACCACTCATATACTACAGTAAATCATATTTACTAAAACGTCGAGCAAACCTAATTCATTTTTGTTGATAAAAAATTAAAAAATACAACGGTAAAAGATAAGTTACAAACTCCCTAATATTTTTGTATACGTTCCTTTATTATATTTATAATCTATATAATGTTATAGATTATATATAGATGTTATAGATAATATCTATAACATCTATATAGATGTTATAGATAATATCTATAACATCTATATAGATGTTATAGATATTATCTTTATAATCTTTATTATCTATATAATGTTAGGAGTATATTTCATTGATACTTTACGTTAAGCTAGCTGACAAAAAGACATAAAAAGCAATTACAAATGGCCGCAGCGAGCCCCCAGTCGCATCAATACAATACAGTGTATCTGTTTAACCCACAGCAGCTGTGACGCACGAGGGGTGCCACAGGGGTATCCACTAGGCCCCATTGTATAGGGCAATGATGAGGGTCATTACCGCACGACTAGCGCCCGCCGCGGACCCCTGGGGAGTTACGCCGCCACCTGTGCTCGTCCTGCGGTCTCCATGTTTGGTACACAGACAGACGACGGATATATTGCATGGAGGGCCACAAGGTCCAAGGTGTATGGTGCCTTCCACACGGTTAGTTAGTACAATGACAATCTGAACGTAATACGAGTGTAGCCATTGTTACTAACTAAAGTAGACTTTTCCTTAGAAAAAGCCTTTTATTAAGGAACCCTTAAGTCTCTTTCCTACACAACATCCGGAGTTTGACTACCACCCAGCATTAACACTCCAGACTTCTCTAGTAGTGTCCACGTCGATCATATCACCTATCGCCGACAATCTCCACAACACTTTGTCCCCAAGTAGCTGGGTTACAGCACTGCGCCACTATAACCTTGGACACATAACCAACTGCTGATGGCTTCCTCTTACATATTTTCGATGCAGTCCAACCATCATCAACCATACCACGGGAGTGTCTGGCTTGTCGGAGTAATTTGTTTTACAAACAGGAACTATCAATTCCTGTTTTATGACTTTTATTTACGTTTTATATTATTTGAAAGGCAAAGGGCTGGGCATTATATTCTTTTAAAAGGAAATGTATGTTGCATTATATTGGCACAGACATGGTATGTAGGGCCTATGAGTATTATTCATAAAAAAAATAAATTAATGTTGCCACAACGCGTCAGTGAGGGGCGCCGTGCCGGGGTGACAGGCAATCTGGGTACACCACTCATATTGCGTCCGCCGTTGAACGGCGTTTCCCGATTTTAAATCTAGCTTTCCCACTGGCCTTATTGTTATAACATGAATTTACATGAATTTAAAGTGGTTTAAGTACATGTCGTACTTTAAATTAATTATTATTTGTTTTAATCTTAAGTATATATTATTATCGTTTAAAAATAATTACCTCCGGAATTCCGGCATTCCTAAATATTAAAAATCGCTTTGAGTACTTACAAGAACAGTTCGTAACATGGTTAGTCACGACATTAGCATGTTCGAGGATGTCTAGCAAAACATCAGGAAATAAAGTATTTGTAAACAATTCTACTACAGTCATGTACCAGATATCTATTTCGCTAATTTTCTCATATTCACGGATCACTGTTTCTGCACCATTCCGCACAATGGCTATGCAGATGTGGTGGTCTATGTTTTTGTCAACACGGCATTAATCAGCTAGCCTTGCCGCCAAATCATCGACGAGTGGGCTTTCGATATGCCCACAAATTTAAACAAATCGCAATGTAGATGGCGCGCTCTTGTTTGACGCCTCTATGCATTTTAAACCGCTTTATTCCCAACTAATTTATGTAATTAGTCAGCAGATCACCGGATGGCTTTGACCGCGTCAAAGGCCGCTAAACAAATAGGCGCCAGCTTTGTTTTTAGTGGTCCGTGATTGTGATTGGACTCCGAAATGGTCAATAAAGGTCAGTTCTGGTTGTTAACGAAGTGATTTCTCTTTGTTCGGTTTTACCAGAACATTGTTTACTTGATTGGTTTCACATACTTGGTTAGTGGTTCGTTTCCAATTTAATTTGGTTCATTTCTAACGGCCCTAAAAGAAATTAATTTATTTGTTGTACGTCGCTTGCACATACTCTAATAGACATTATGTTTATGCAGGGTGTACCAAAATTAAAGTGCCAAACTTAGGGAAATGGCTATATTGGTAAAAAAAAGGAGAAGATTACGAGTTTTTTTCCAAAAACGCTTCGTTTACCGGATATCCACAATTTTTTTCCCCACAAAATATTGTTTTCTCCTAGCTGGCTCAACCGATCTTTATGAAACTCGCTATGCATATTAAGCAATAGAGCAAGTTAATTAATTTTCCCTATTCTAGACAAAAATCAACTTGGTCCAATTTGAAATTTCAAAATCGCGGCCATTTTAAATCTTTAAATGGAAATTGCGGGAAAACGGCAAAAATAAAAAAACTATTTAGAAAATTTAGTTTTTTATATAATTCATTTACCAATCTGTCAATATAAAAAAAGTTGGAATCGGACAAAAAATAATCGAGACACATTGACATTTATGTTGAGGGCAGCAAAAAACCTAAAAAACATATATTTTTGCTGTCTCTCAACTCAAATATCAATGTGTTTTGATTATTTTTTGTCCGATTCTAACTTTTTTAATATCGACAGATTGGTAATAAAATTATTTTTTTTAAGTGCTTTAAGTATTTTTTGCCGTTTTCACGCAATTCCCGTTGAAAGATTTAAAATGGCCGCCATTTTTAAATTTCAAATTAGATCAAGTTGATTATTTCCTAGAATTTGACTCTATTGTCCTAATATGGATAGCGAGTTTCATAAAGATCGGTTGAGTCCCTCTGGAGATAAAAATTATTTTGTGAAAAAAATGGTGAATATACGAAGCGTTTTTGTAAAAAAATATATTCTGTTTTATCTTTTTCCCTATATAACCACTTCCCGAAGTTTGGCACTTTACTTTTAGGACATCCCGCATAAGTATTTCTCTCCAGGATTATGTTACAATCTTCTAAAGAAAGATTAAGTGTCATGTATGTAGTCACATGTTGTCTTTATTAGCAACCTTCACTAGAGAATTCTTATGCGTCGTTCTAGGTAAAAACCACCCTTAATTAACTGCCACCAGCTTCGTGGAACACTAAAGTCAGATAAGATTAGCTAAGAATGAACACAAACGACCGACGAGCCTCGAAAAGAAAGTGTCATGAGTCATAAATTAGATACGGAATGTATGAATTTATCTTATTTATCTATAAAGGCATACATTGTTGTTTGAAAGTTATTTGTTGGCATTACATTGTTCATGATTCGTAACATTGTTGGAGATTCCCAGTGTTTTTAAGAAACAAACACAACGTTTCGAAAAGGTATATAACTCCAGTCATTTTCAGGTGTTACTTACTACATTATTTACATTTAAGGTTAGTTGTTCCCTTTCTATTGAAGGAAAACTGAAGAAAATGTCGTTTCCTACTTCTGTTTTCAGGTATATTAGGCCTACACTGGTTTTATTATGTAGACAAATAAGTTAGTTTCTATTTAAAATGTTTTAGAATGGAATTTCTAGAAAAAGAAGATTTAAAATGACTCTTGGAAAGGAATTTAAACAGTTATTTAGATGTTATGAGTCATCTACAAGGAACCCTCAGCATTCCATGCGGTCACATCACTGTGTCCGTGACAACCTGACACCAATCCTTGACAAAAATGTTCTTTTAACCTATAAATTGAGTAGTACGCATTTTCAAAATTACGTGGAGTTGTAGCAAGACAATTTAAATAAAGACCTAATATTGGTTAAACCAATACGGTGTAATTTTAGGAAGTTCATCATATCAATCATAAACAAAATGAACAGCACTGGACCCAGAACAGACCCTTGCGGTACACCTCTAGTTATAGATAGCGTTAAGTAGAATCTGTCTTAAAATATTGTAAAAACAGTATATTAGTTTATCAGGCATTTTATAGGATTACGAAGTATTTTGAAATTTCGGGAAAGTCATACTTTTTGTTAGAACAAAGTTAAATTATTCTTTTAAAAAATTACTGTTTTTATTAAATATTTAAACTTATAAAGTGCTCGATGAATTTATTGAATAAACAATGTTTGTGATTTTCCATTAGGAAAAAATAATTGGACTATGTATATTAAATTTAAAACTTTTTTATTTTTCTTTAGAAAGACAGCAATCTTTATTCTATAATTTTATCTAAGAACTGTAACATAATACATATTTTTTATAAATATATTTTAGCTATCGGACATCAACAATTGTGACCACCACGTGACTATCGCACATCAAACAATAGAGGCACCTTTATGGAGGGATCACCTCCATTGTCACTCTCACAATAGGGCTATTTATGATAAGTTTATTTAATAACAGAAATAATAATATTATTCTATTATATACCTGGCCTTATATCAGCGTTATGGACAGTAAATATTATAACGTGATTGTACAAATTAACTGTAGTAAGTTGTTAAAAACCTCTGTAAGGGCGCCAAAACCACAAAAAACGCCAAAACCATGCGTTTCTTTTCTACGATTCGGTCCCTAATAATGATACTATTCTAGTATACGTAGTTGATATTGCGTATTTTTATAATGTTTTACAGTTAAATACGTGGAACTGTACCGGTTATTTTTGACGATTTTAAATTGGAAATCCATAACGGGGGGGGAGGGGTAGCCGTTTCCCAAAAACCTTCAAGTCACCGCAGATGACATGGCATTTTACCACTAGGCTAAAACATGCTGTTGTATTTCAACTTTACGGTTCGTTTCGTGTTTTCTATTTTAAATGGACACAGTATGATTATATTTAAGTGCCAATTTAGTGAACTATATTTTGATTTTTTTTTTTTTAATGATCAAGAATGATGAGTTAAGTTTTATATATTTAAATGTAGAACAGTTAAAGAAATGCTCAATTTTTAACCAAAACGAACTTATGGTCCTCCGGAACATGATTCCATCTACTAAATGACACTTTAAAGTGTTACGATACGATCATTATTACAAACAGAATCATTGAAATATAAACTCATGTTTATGACTTTTTTCGTGAAGTGTAACAACCCCCATAGTAAATTTTCTCTATATTATTTATATTATTTAAATTATGTGATCAGAAATAAGACCTGGTGATGCGGTATACTTAATACACAACGTATTTACACATATAATTTAACCTATGATATTTAATGGTAATGTATAAATTAGTCTTAATACAAAAATCAATTTTGATTTAACCACTAAAACTTATTATTACAAAGGCAGATGTCCTGTCTTTATGAAATAATCCAACATCCCCTCATTTAACTCTTAATTAGAAATAAATTTCTTTTCGTTTCATCTTTGAATAAAAACAACTCATGAAAATCTTATGGATTTTATATTTATATAAAAAGTTGTTGATGAAAATACATAATTTGATTATTTAACGGTATTAAATCTATAAAAGCATTTCGTCAATATTAAAAATCACATTAAATAAAACTATAACACATTTACACGGCTTAAAGAACCATTTAAAAATATACACCGGTATTTACCGCGTTAACTCTAAACGTTGTTTTCCACCCAGCCTATTCCGTAGCAACAAAAACACGCGCAGTGATTACTAAATCAACGAATTCGTTAAGCTTATAAAAATGGAGATTACGCCGGACGATTATCGAGCACAAAACATTGTCCGATAATTTAAAACACTTGATTACTTGGGCTTTTTATTCGATTTCCATCGCAGCGCCAACCAATCACGATGCAAAGCGAATTACAAACGGCATTAATTTGGTTATTTCGGCCGCTTTTTATCAGGTGTTGGACATTTTAAATTATTTCCACAGAATTTCCACCGGGATTCAATACCAGCGGTGACGTCATGTTGCCTGTGGGATTAGGGGATGATAGATTGTTTGGCGGTCGATGAGTTGTTATAATAAAATCCTATTTCCTCTATGTAGCCTACTGTCGGCGTGACCTCGAGTTTGTGGGCTGTTTACTAAGAAACTAAGAGGTCTATTAAAAATTCAATCTCACCATTGTTTTCCTCGCATAATTTTACGTTATGACATATGCATTTTAAACGTTATCATAAGTTTGAATAATTTGTATCGTAGTTGAAAAAAAGTAGTGGAATTCTAATTTTTTTTCACTGTGCTTCAACTTTACACTTGTATTACTAAATGACCCGTTAATGTATCGTATTTATATTTTTAATACATTGTTAACGAGTATTTTTAATAGGTTTTACAAATTTCAAAATTCCAACCTTGAAGACAAAAAGTTCTGATTAATTTCCTGAAAAAACATTCTCTTGGCTTCGAGAGGTTTGGTCACATTGTAATCCGTATGAAATGTATAGTTAAGACACATTAATTTAAAAAAATACATACTATTACACTTTATAATAACTTTAAACTAGTCAAATTTTTATAACTTATAACATAATTTACAATACATATTAATAACGTAAAATTAAACGAGGAAAACAAAATGGTGTGATCGGTAGGCCCCTTAGTTTGTAAAGTAAACAACCTAATCAACGGTAGTATCGACCAGTCTTGATGTGTCGCGCATCTTACACTGTAGTAGTGGTGAAATGGTATACACTTGGGGACAAAGTCTTATGGACATTGTAAGCGATCAGCTTATTCTGTGCTTCTATGCTCGATCCTCTTAATACTGATACGCCGTCCACTCAATGGTTGCCATCGACGTAGACACTACTACATACGTCTGCGGCGTGTCAATATTGTATGGTAGTCAAGGTCCGGATGTTGTGTCAGGTTTGTCAGCTGAAAATCAGACCAATACTAAGTGGTTTGGATCCCATATAAAGCTGTAGGGCCCTTAGTTGCCTTGGCTATCGGGCTATTGATAAATTGCTCTTTCTAAGGAACCGTCTATCTTAGTAAAAATGACTTGTACACTTGTTCATCTAGACTCATCACACTCAATCGCCCATCTCTACATAATGGGCTTATGAATACTTTTATGCTCTTAATGATTAATATGGCGTCACTTAAATACAATACAAAATTTAACTACAAACCATCTTATTATCTGAATAGTTACCCAATAGCGTAAATAACGTTGTTTTATCTATATTGTATATAAAAGCCAAATACCGCTCTCTCACTGATCACTGTTTCTCAAAAACCACTAAACCTCCGAGGCAGAAATTTTGTAGGATGATTGGTTCTATATTGTAGGCGTACGTACAATAAGAAGGTATTTTGAAAAATTCTTCATGGTTCCGAAGTGGCTGCCTTTGTTTACCCCCAAACTGCCCCAATGAATTTCTTATGGGAAAATCAGAAAACAGTAGTATTTCTGACCTAACTCAAGGAAAAACTTGAGTAACATTTCCAAACCTTCACAGTCCTACCCGCTTGACATACGCGCACCGTATATATGAAGTTCAGTTTAAAAACTTCAAACTTTGGGGTATCGGGGGCCAAAAACTGAAATTTTTGAAAATTTATAATTTTGCTATAGTGATGTAATCTACTCAAGTGAGGTATCAAATTAAAGACATTTTTTCCTGAATCAAAATATACCGTCAGATTTTGAAAAGGGTAAATATTGACGTGTATATAAAAAAACCTCCTAAAACCAGAAAAAGGGTAATACTAAAATAAAACAGCCAATTGGGGTATCACACTATACCCCAAGTATTTAGCTCATAAATCACATAATACCATTATATTTTGGAAGAGACAACGTGTAAGGGCTGTGCCCCCCCCCAACCAAATACAAAATAGGGTCCTAAACCCAAAATTAGGTTATGTTAAACTAATACACCCAAGTGGGGTGCCAAATTAAAGGTAGGTCTATACTTCTCTTTAATTTATCGTCAGATTTTAGAAAATACTATGTTTAGGGGCTCCACTGCCCCAAAAACAAAAATTCATGGTCATATTGCTTAAGATTCCTGGCAAGGCAGTAGGCTGATCTTCCTCATGAGGCGACATGTCGAGATCCACAAATGGGACTGTAGCAGAGTGCCTTGGTGAGGCCGCAGGCCGAACCCTCCTCCACGAGGCCGTAGGCCGAGTTCCACAAAGGAGCCTGTAGCACAGCGTCTTGGCGAGGCCGTAGGCCGAGTTTTTAAAACAGGCTAAAAGCAGATTTTACAGCTTACTTCACGAGCGCAGCGAGTCACGGGGTTGGCACGCGAAGCGTGCTGGGGTTTCCCCTAGTTCAGTACAATGTTTCGATATGAAATTTTACATATCACTTGATGATTTAAAATTTAAAAATCATAGCCTTAAGGTGGCCTTTTCCGAAACCGTCAAAAGTCAACATCCAATTTTAGCGATATAGGCTAGTAGAAATAGGCTATAACATTTTACGGGATAAAACACGCTGTTCTATTTCAACTGTACGGTTCGTGTTTATTATTGTAGCGAGTTATAGAGAACACTGTATGATTAATAAAGGTCCAATCTAGTGAACCTTTATTTATTTATTTATTTATTCATAAGACGCCGATCATCAAGATATGGGCGAATATGGATTTCGAATGAGTGTGATGAGTGTAGATGAGCGAATGTAGTCATTGTTACAAACTAAGGCCGACCATTCCTTAGAAAGTGTCATTAATTAATAGCCCAATGACAAATAAACAGCCGGTGGTTATCAGCTGATCCTTCTCAAAATGTATTGACTCTGATTGGGATTTAGCACATTTAGTTTATATTACTAGTCTTATCATTTCAAACCGTCAAGAATTAGCCTTCATTTAATGTTTTTCTTATTTAATGGTAAAAACTTATTAAAATACTCAATGTTTTACAAAAACCAACTTATGGTTCACTAGAACAGTTCTTTACATAATAATGACAGTTCAGAAGTTGTGATACGATCATTATTACGAACCGAATCGTTTAAATAGAAATCCATGTTTTGGGCGTTTATCGTGAAGCGTAACGGGCCAAAAAAGGGTAAAATAATTAATTTAGTCGCTATTATTCCATAAGATCAAAATTCAAAACCGAATCGTAAGCCTATAATGTAATTTAACTTACCAGCTGTACTCAAACTCAAACTTCCTTTATTTTAACAATTACAAAATTGCGTAATAGAGTCATACTATTACTAACGTAAACTAAACATATCCGAAGATTGAAAATTAATAATATACAGGTGGCAACATTCTATAACTATTTACAATACTTACACTGATTGTAGCACATAATATCATAAAAATGTGTAATTCATAATTAACTAGGCTTATATTGTACTAGCTGTACCCGCCCGCTTCGCCGGTTAAGTTTGATTTAGAACCTAATAGCTGAAAGAATTCGAGAATTTTTGCTTCTTCTACCAATATTAGATTTTTTAGGAGGCATGTCATAAAAAGTAAACTGCAAAACAAATAATTATTTATTTTTTTATTTTCACGTTTCACCACATGTTTTAATTACCGAGGAAAAAAGATTAACACCAAATACAGATCACCTGATCAAGTAAAAGTAGTGTGTGCTACACTCTCAAGGTGAAATGTAGAACTACAATAAATCAAAACATATACAGTACTGTTGTTGTGAGAACTTCAATCTGCTTATGGCATGTGAAACTACATTAAACCACACAGTCATATGTTTTTTGTAAACAATTCAGATTCTCCATTTGAATAACATGGGATCTTTAGGAGCCCGTGGGGCGGGACCCTGTGGACGGGTCTGCATCAAACTTCACAGAAACCATCTCGGGAGTATACAGGACAACATCCTAAAGTTTCATGGCGATCGGTTGGATGGTTTGGCAGCGCATAAACTTCAAACATATATATATATACAAACATCCTCTTTTATAAATATAGATTCCTTAACTCAATCTTATGTTTTGAGATCAATTAGAATTACCGCTTCACACTAAAAGCAGCAACTGTTAAAATATTAAAACTTTGCCGTCGTATATTTAACAGATGTTGTTATTTTTCCAAACAGGCTTCCATAGTAAATATCGATCCATTTTGTACTGCACTTTGTGGTAATGATACTAAATTTATTTGTATAAAACCAATGCTTCAACCTCGTTGCCGGATATACACAGGGTGGGGAAAAAATGGAAACGCTTTCACAAATTTTTTATGACTTCACTTGTAAAAGTGAAATCTTGTACATGATCATGGTTACAAAGAGCATACTTTTTGATACCATTAGCAACATTTAATCTTCTTATGGCGACGGCCCACGTGAAGTTGAATGAAAATATTTAATGTAAACCTAGGTTGAGTTTGGTATCAAATGAAAGGTATATTTAAGAGAAATTAATTGCCGCAAATAGTACTTCGAAAGGTTTATCCTTTCCAGAGTAGCAGTCATTTGAATTTCAAAATAACTAATTTGAACAATACTATTTCCCCGCTATTTAACGGTTTTAAGTAAATTATTCTGATTAACACTTTATGGAACACAATTATTTAAAAAAAATTTAATTATTAAATTTTCTATGGAAGAAAATAAAGTTGTTGTGAACGCGTTTCCATATTCCATAGTTCTGTTTTACTGATAAAACAAAGAAATGTTGAGTTTGAGTGAAGCCAATGTCTAACCCTTGTTTCCGCTCAAAATGCAGTTTTAGTATTTATTGTGCCTTATTTTGTATTATATTTTTAGAAGACCCTAATTATTGTTTCATAGCATTGTGATTTGTTAATTTGTTCTACAATAATTGTTGGCCTAGCATAATTGAAATCCAATGATAAAATACTGGCCCACAGGATGGCATTTGCTGTAAATTCGTGTCATCAAAATTTTAAAAAAGATTCATAGATAAAAATAATAAACTTCTATTTTATTTCGTACGTACACCTTATTAATATTTAGCCCGTGATTTAGGCTATTATCACCAAATTATTGTCAAAACAGTAAATTAACCATAAATTAAACAAAATAGTTTACTAAATATTGTGAAACACGTAGCCTTAACACTAGCAGTATTATACAGTTTTAAATCAATAGAATATATTATAAATACTAGATTTTTAATATACAGTTAGCCTGTATTTTGTTTTCTTTATGTTGGCACTATGTTTATCCAACGCAACATTACAATTAATTGGACATGATATATTTTAATTTTAGTTTTTCACTTATCTTGTAGATAGTGAAATTTCGCTTAACCAGTTGTTTAGCCTATATATTGAAATATTTCGGCTTACTATTTACAGAGAAAAAAAATCATAAGACTACTTGAGAAAGGTATAGGCCTATTTATTATATTGTTAAATTAACTAAGCTTTATTATTTTATTAGACATAGTCTAGCTAATTGTTTATACGCACCACGAAGTTAAGATTTATACAAAATGAAATTGTTGCTAAGCTTTTAGAGTATTTTTTTAAGAAAATGTATTTAAGAAACGTTTATCATATTATTAATTGTTAAACAATTTCCTGAAATGACGTAGGCTTACTTTAAGGGGAAAGTATGATTGGAACTATAATTTATCCGACTATTTTTTATTACAATTTGATTATTTTTTAATTATTATTTACTATATTTACGAAAGATGTATTAGGTGTTTGCCAATAATGCCAATTAGGTTAGCCAGCTAATACGTGCGAAATTTATTCGCGGGTACGGGAAATATTTAGAACATATCATAAATTTATAATTTTGTTCATACATTTTATTTTGGTTTAGTTATGTGGGCCTTAGTTTAATTCTGTATTTATTTATTAATAATCAAAACTTAAAACTATTAGAAATGTGGTTTAAGGGCCTATTTCTTCGCATGGAAATTATTTTGTTATCATGTCTTTTATAGTTTATATTTTGTTAAACGTTACAAACATTGTTACGATATGACATTGCACTGTTGTTTTGATTGATAGTCTAGACTATAATTTTTTAATGTTTAATTATTTATTTTAATTACTGTCATAATTACTATAGTTTATTTTGTTTTTAAAGCTGAGTTAATTATTTTATTCTAAGAGTTAAAGCAGTTTTTCTTATTAAGTTTCTTATTTTAAATTTAATTCGGCCTATATTATTTTTTACATAGTCGATGGCTCAACATAACTAACTTATGTAGATTGTGTTGTGTAGGCCTAATTATGGACCAATGTCTATTTTAATATAGGCTACTAAATTTTGTACCAAACGACAAAAAATGTTCTTTGAAAGTTTTTTGTTAGCTTTGGAATTTACGTATTGGAAAACGTGTTGAAGAAAAAACACTTGAAGTGTTGGAAAGCTCAAAAAAATTACCAATACGGATAATAAACGGTTCCGATTCATAACATTTGTTGTAAACGTGTTACATAGGTTAGTTAATAGCCAAACTCATTTTGACATAGAACCAGCAACTATCGTAAATAATATATGGAAAATAAGTTGATATTTATTTTAAATCGATAAGTTAAAATTTAAAATCGTCAAGAAAGACGTGTAACGTTTCGCATGATTAACTGTCGAAAAATTATATATTCAATTTTTTTACAAAATCCAACTTATAGTCCACTAGAACGTTCTTCATCCAACAAATGACACTTCAAGTGTTGCGACACGATCATTATTATATACCGGCCGACTTGTTAAAATGGAAACCTATGTTTTTTACGTTTTTCGTGTAGCGAAAAGACCAATATTTGATTTGAATAACTAGGCCTACTTCAAGTTTACACAAGTTATACGACGTTTGTCTCATTAACTGTAGATTAACACAAAGTACGCGACAAACCTCAGTCTTTGTTTTTCATTTGTTGGCTCTGTACATTATAGAACGTGTTAATGTAAAGTATTTATAGTGCAATTACAAATTGTTAAAAATTAAACAAAAATCACGTTTACAGCAGCCTTTACTTCCCCAAGCACTGTTTAATTTCGCCCACTTTTTAGACACTTATAAACATTTATATTTTTAATTTACATTTAGCAAAATACAAAATCCTTGAACTAAGTAAAACAAATTGAGACATTTCCAATGTAATAATTGAAAATAAACACACTAGTCGTCCTGTTTAAAGCCTGAAACTGTACAATAAGATTATGAATTCAGTAGGCCTAAAACTATCACCTTTTAAGAAATAATTTTAGTCTTTTCATTTAGTACATTTAAACTTATTTATTTACCCTAATTTATTTGCATGTCCTTTCATCAGCAAACTTGTTTCCAGTGTATATGTTCCATGTTATTTATTATTCATTGTTTCTTGATATTTATTATTTTATTGTTTCTCGTTTTTATTATTCAATATTAGTTTCTAGTTAATTATTATTTACTTATAGATTCATATTATTTATCACTTGTTTAATTTTTAGATCTTACTTATTTAGAATTTCTCCAACTTGCGCCTACACTATTTACTGAATGTAGCTAGTGATCATAGTTAAATTCGTGGACAACTTATTTTGAGGCTTAGTCTGGACTATGTCGATGGTTTTAAAGACAATGATCAATTGATTTTAAAGTGATATAGGTGTAAACTCACCAATAAGGCTCAGGGGGAGCTCCACACTCGAGTCTTGGGCCCTAATCCTGGAGAAGAAGTGGTCGGCCGGAAATGAAACAGTCCACGCACAGGTAGTCTCGGGAGCACACCAAGGTCACGAATACGCGAGTTGCATTTCCGGTAAACTAGAACAGGCTAACCAATGGAGTGTGAGTTGCGGCGAGCAGTGTTCGGTACGATGATGATCACATCGAATTAGAGGAGTCGGTGCGTAGCTACACGCCTGAGTCCACTCGGGTTGCCAGGCAGGCGACTGTCGCGGCTGGCGGGAGCGACTGAGCGTCGATACCCGGTGGTGGGGAGCGCTCCGTGCTCGTGTCCGCGGGGTGGGAGGGGAACTAGGGGCAGACCACGGTTTACGTTCAACCTTTTTACGGATATTGTTCACTGATTGAGTGGTGGGGATGGATTAACAACTGAGGAGGAGTCGAGGCGCGGGAGGGGAAACGCAGAGAGAACTGGAATCGTCCAGACGATGCTCTTTTGCCGGGTTTTTGCTAAATTAGTCGCTGCAAGGTCGACATCTGTAAACGTCGGCGTAATCAATTAACATCCATTCTTCTGGGGAAGGTGTGATTTCCTTCTGTGGATTTAAGCCAATTTTCCAACAGTTTAAGCCCCACAATGAAATGGGTGTCTATTTTTTCCACTCCGTAATTCTTTGCAATACCCTTCCATGAAATGTAGTCAGATTGTATTTCTAGTCCTATTTGGTTTAACCTACTAGCCTAAACAACGTAGGCATCCAGTGTAACATTGTGGTTTTGGCAACTAGACGAATTAGTAGGCTATAATTGACCCTAAAGGGGCTAAACTTTAGGTTTAACCCTGCTTTATATATTTCTATAAGTATTATTATATAGCTATACAAGTAGGCTACTCGAACCAACCCATGACTGTAGGGATGGGCCGATATTATCGAAGGAAAATATAGATACTAATATATCAATATATCGAAACGTATTTATCGATTTTTACGATATATCTTTGCCATCTCTATGCATGTTTTAGTAAATGATAAAACCTGCCTGCCAGTACGCAGTTAAGGACAGCGTTGGGTTTGGGTAACAAATAAAAAACTACGACCATGATAAAAGCTAAAAAAGAGACAATGATCTTTCATATTCTGATTAGGCTTAGGGTTTACTGTGCTATAGTTTGAAAACTCCTCACTTGGTAACTTCTAAAAAGCTCTGAAGAGTATACAAGTAGAGGTGAAGACACCAATATAATTCTAACATATTTTCCTGTAGCATAATGCCGAATGAAATATTTCTAGACTACGATCAACACAGACTTTAATCTTTAACCCTTACATTTGGGATTAGACGGAAGTCAACGCACATTCTAATAACCTGGCTGACTATACACTGACTATCATGTAAAATAAAAATAATACATTGCGTCCGTAATTAGTTGTATAATGTCATGATATAGCAATTTACAAACTACTAAATTATTTCTTCTTTGTAAAATCTCATACTGTTTATTCTTTCAATTACTTAATTTTTAATCATATTTACAAGCAATTACATCATTAGTTGTGTTATTCATGATATATATCTTAATAATTATTTTGATTGTACAGTCACATTCAAAAGTGGTTCAGTTTGTCTCTTCCTAAATAGAGACAACCTGGACCACATTCCGGAGTTTGGTTGTTTGTAAAAAAAACTATTTTTCACTACACTACTATGAGTTCAGCTGTTTTCGTTATGTGTTTACAACCTGCGAAACATCATATTTTCAACAGCTGTCTATTGTTTAGGCCCTACTACCGAAAGTAACATTGTTTACAACCGAAAATTTTCCACAGTCAACAACACCTGTTTTTATTCCGTAGTGTAGTGAAAAGTATCGTTCAAGACTCGAGTGAAAGTGTTTTGTATGTTCTCGACCATTCGAAGTGCTCGACAAGTCTCGCACTTCAAACATATGGTCTCGAACATGCAAAACCCCACTTTCCACTCTTGTTATGAAATATACTATTAAATAATTAAACCAGTATTTTCTGTTGCTAAAATCAGTGTTTAATATTCCATGCTACTTGTTTTATAACTTATATAAATAGAAATTAATATGAGTTTGGAGGGCAGCTAAAGGATTATTTTTAAATAAATCAAACACTGAAGTGGAAGCACATCTCATACATAAATTAGGGCTAATAGCTGGTAACCATCATTCTGAATTCCCTGTGGTTCCCTTTTATTTCTGGTAGGCTAATTCTACTATTTGTAGGCCAGATAGAGTGAAGAAACATAATAATTATAAGAAATATATGCTTTGTTAATTTAATGTATTAATATAAACTTAGCCGTTAATTCACTACCGCTTGATAAATATTCTATTGCTCTCAAAACTGTTCACAATCATTTTTACGTCCACTGTGGTATTTATTATCCGCTAGGAATCCGATATCGCTGGCCTTATCTTATCGCTTTCCAAGAACTTACACACGGAGAGCGCATTCGGCGGTAAGTCAATCATTGGATTTACGAATTTGTGATTAACTTTAGTAGCCACCTAACCTTACCTGACCGTAATTGCGATAAAAATAGTAGTGGTAGTGAATTAACAGCCCTAGAGATAAATATGTTTCTCGCCAAAGTCCTAATGACAGGCATATCAGTACCGCAACCAATATCACAAATCATTAAAAGTGTATTGTGATATTTTGCACAACGAACACATAAGACCATCCTGTTGATTTTGCCAATCTCACATTTCTTATGTTAGTCTACTTTAAAATTGTTTCCAATTTACAACTCCCTCCCGACCTTTTTCGCAAGTTATGAAAACAAATTTCAAAGTATTGCCATACCGCTGGTAAATTTTTGTTTCGTTTTTGTACACCATTGTATTTTTTGTGAACATATTGATACCAAATATAAGTATGTAAGCTAAAAAGAAATCTTTCCTGTTGATTCTAAAAGTAATAAAAACCTATAAAAATCATTTTAAATCCATTCTATGTCTCATCTTCTATGATCTAAGCCAATAAATCTAACTTAATTTATTGTCTAAAAATAAATCATAAACAAACAGGTGGGCCAAAATTATCCAGCCTTCCTGATCGTGGGCGAGTTTATTCAAATCAACAGAGGCCTAATGGAGTTAGAAATCGTCAGGCCACGGTATGAGGGGGGTAGGCGGTCAACCAAAAAGTGTTCAGGGGTGTCCGATTTTGCATTTGAAAAGCAACCGGTAGTGTGAGTACATCATAAACCAAAACGAGGCTGCGAGAAGAAGTAATCATGTTGGAAGGCCAGCTGTCGTCGTGGAGTCCAGTTCCCCCTGTGCTGTTGTCGGCCTGTGATTGGTGCAGGCGGGGGGGAGGGGCCTAGTATCGACCTTAGGCTAGAGGGGGTTAGTCGCCGCGGCCTGCCGGCCTGGCCACCACCGCTTCTGTAACACGTTCTCATGTCTATTTTTAATTTTTATTAAATATATTTTGTAATCTCTGTTAGTTGTTATGTTTGTGATTGTTTACCTCGGCCTATTGGACACTCCTGACCTCACGTAAGGATCTATCCTGCAGGACCTCTGTCTGGAGTCCGACTGATAGGGTTAAATAAGCTACACTTAATGTCTAACTCATTCATTTTCAAAGCCTAACTTTTAGTTCAGTAGCCTAACCTTTTTTGAGATAGTTACGATCTATAGATTGTTTAATGACTATGTGTTTAATTCAACAATTTAAACAATTAATTAATTGTAGCCTATCTTAATATTAGAATTTTTACAGTGATTTTAGACTTTTATATTTCATTTCATTTATTGACCAACGGCAATGCCTTTTAATACAAATACATGCAAAATACACTAAAGCAATTTATTTGAATAACTAAAACTAAGTTCCACTAGGCTAATTAATTAGTAAGAATGCACATATGTTTGGTTGCTTAAAGAGACAAATAGACTATAACAAACAAAATATAGCCTAGATAATAGTGAAATAACAATAAATAATTAGTATAGTGAATCAATACAACAAAATGAACAACTATCAATTATAATTTAATAACAGAATAATAAAAACAACACTAACAATAAATAACATTAAGTAATAACAACAAAACAATTAAAATTTAAGAAATGAGATAACAGTAAATATAATTTACAATAAACCCAAAAACTAAATAAGTATTTAGCCAAGCAGACAGTGAACAGTAACAAAAACTAGCCTATACGTTATGATAAAAGAGCACGTATGTTAACAGATTTAATCTTGCCCTTAAAAATATTAATATTATCAAGATTAAAATCAACCAAACCAGAAATAGCATTGCCAACATGCATAAAATGAGGTAGAGGACAGTTCTTTGTGTAGTCAGTGCTTACAGGAGCTGTTCTACAATGGTTCAGTAGATCTTGTAGAACCAGTCACCTACTATTTGGAGATATGGTAGTGTAAATTAAATTGGCATTCTTAAACAAAACAAGTCAATTCTAAAACGAAGTCTATCCGAAGTTTTAGGAAGGCTCTCAGTACAAAAACCTTTAAATTTGAAAACTGGGCTTGAATATTAATTTAGAAGGTATGTAAAAACTAATACATCATTAGGATTGTATTATTTGGCCATACGATGACTAAGTACTTTTTACATTAATATTTTTATATAAAACATAGAATATGCTTAGACCATCCTTTTAACATCAAGACGCTTTTCAAAAACTTATCAGCTGTGCATGCTAAAGCATTAACTATACATATAAGTTTTCATTAAAATCAAGTTCAAACGAGGTAGAATAGTGGACCTATTGTTAGAAAAACGATATAGGCATGTCAGATAATTAAATTTAAACTAATTTAATTGTTAGTTATTTTTATCAAAAACTAGCTAAACCAGGACAGTCGCATATTATTTACAATATATTTGCTATGGATTAGACTGATATTAACTGAATTAAAGTAACTTACAATTGTTTTCATAAATAAGCAATCAGCTGGTCACAGTAATAAACAGGATTTGACTTGGATATATTATGCGCATAAATCAGCTGGCCACAGTAGCACTTTTCACCACTGGCATTTATTTGCAGTTGTGAAAATTATGTAGGTTAGAAAATGCTTGATATTATCTGTTCTCGTTTACAACTTAAGGAAGTAGGCTATAGAGATATATAAAAACACTCTTGTATATGAATGCAATGTTGTGTAAACATTTCAAGTGAATCCATTCACAATTTTTCGAGTGTTCTGTAAAAAAAAAACAAAAAAAACGGAAGTTTGATTGTTGTATAGCTTATATAGATTTGGGTTAAACGAAACTAAAACAAAACAAAAAAAAAAAACACTATAAGAGGAAGTTTTTTTTAATATGACTGATGAAAGATTTTTAAAAAATTGTAGTCCTACCGACAACCTATTGATAAAAATTAAAGAATCGCGTTGTATTGCTAATAATCAATTCATTAGTCTATCATTTAAAAAATGAATTAGATATTGGAATAGTTTAATAATATGAAGTAGGCCTCCAAGGTACAATAGGCTACAACATCGAGGCAGCCTTGTATAGGTCCATTTTTTGTCAACACGACTCCTCCCTTATTTCTTGGCCAATTGTAATGATTGAGTTGTTAACAAATTTGTCCACAATCGTAGTTGCGCTATAATTTCCTCAATATTTTAACCGGAAGGGTATGAGAAACCTTCAAAGTAAGTTTTTCGGCCATAAGAATAACATGGTGGAAAGATTTAAATTACAGTACTCAGAAAGTAACAGCTGTTCAGATGTAAATAATGACAGGGTTGGCACGCGAAGCCAAAATTTACAAAATTAAACTCCCCTAGTAATTAAGGAAGTTTGCAAATTAGTAAGAGGACCTATTTACTTCAATGACCCTATGTGATTATTCAAATGTTAGCCCAGATAGTAACGATAAGCAGTAAAATATGGGCATCTGTCTCCTTTAGCCCACCAAATCAATTACTTTGGATCATTGTTGTTTTAATAATGATATTTCTGGACACACTATACAATGAAATATCATGTTTGAAAAAATTTAAGCAGCAATTGGACTACCCTATTTTTTATAGTGAAATGGATCGATAACATTTATTTAGCTGCCCCATAGCTCAACTACTTACCAAAATAGTATATACCAAACTATATACCAAAATAGCTTATGTATTCGGTAGTTTGGAAGGAAATAAATGCTTCTATCAGTATCAGCAGTTCTTATCTGATTGTGAAAATTGTCATGTTTCGCTGTTTTCTCTATTACACGCGCGCAGATTCATGCTCACGTATAGGTTAGGTTAAATATTTACTTTCGGCGCAGAAATTATGTGCACCCAAGTTTGAAAGTTGTTTACTAACAAACTAAGAGACCTATGAAAACTCCAATCATAGACTACCATTGATTTTCTTATTTGATTGTGCGTTAGGATATATACATTTTTTAATCTTCCAATAAGTTTTAATAATTTTTATTCTAGTTGGAACGAAAAAAGTACCGGAATTTTAACTAGTTTTCACTGTAAACCAACTTTACACAGTAATTACTAAAAACCCCGATAATGTCACATTTATATTTCAATACAAGGTTGATAAGAATGTCTTCTATAAGTTCTATAAATATAAGAATGTTATCTTTGCAAGAAAAATATTTCTGATCAATTACCTGAATCATTGTTTCTTGGCTTTTAGAGGTCCCACAATTAATTACTTGGTCTTGTTGTAATCCTCATTACATGTTTAGTTACGATACATTACTTTCATGTGTGTAAGTAAATGTAGTGATTTTATTTCGATTTTAATCAATTTAAAATTACGTTAAATTGATAAATTTAATTGAATAAAATCGCTGCATTTACTTACACATATGAAAATAATGTATTGTAACTAGACATGTAATGAGGATTACAATAAGACCATTTAATTTCACGACTTTTAAAAGCCAATAAAACAATGTTTCAGGTAATTGAACATTGTTTGAATAACTATTGAACACTAGTTAAAATTCCGTTACTTTTTCGTTCAACTAGAATACAAATTATTAAAAATTATAGGAAACTTTAAAAATTCATATATCACAACGCACAATTAAATAAGGATAAGAATCGAATGATTGGAGTTTTCATAGGCCTCTTAGTTTCTTAGAAAACAACCTTCAAACTCAGGTGCACATAATTTCTGCGCTGGCAGTAGGCTTACTTCCATTAATATATTTATATAGAACATAGTTTGAATTTGGGAGGCTGCAAAAGGTATTTCACCGATTATAAGCTATATTGTAGAGTATATATTGATAAATATATAGGCTACTATAAATAAAGATACACTATAAATGAAACCACATTGATAGGTTTGGAAAAGACAAAATATTTATTGTTATTGAAAAGGGAAAACACAGTTGACAATAACAATAAATTTTGGCACACACCTGCCGTTAACATACCGTATTCTGTATGTTCATAAAAGTCCAATAAAAATTAAAAAAATCGTGACCTGAACTACATAGTTTCAGAAAGTTCTATACATCTCTCGTGATAAAAAAGAAACTAAAAAAAGTAAAATATGTGTGTTAATTAGGACTATAGTTTTTTAATTAGTCCTAAAAAAATTATTTTTTTAAATTTAATTTTAATTTTTTAATTAATGTACGTGTTGGTACATATACAGTACAAGTAAACGTCACACAACACAAATGTATTACAATATAAGCACAAAATGCACAAATATATTAGGACTAGTAATTAGGAATTAAAAGCTGATTAGTAAATATGAATGACGCTATACCTGTATTATTTGCTTTAGAAAACAGAATAATAGTCTATTATACTGTATAAGTAGAGGAACAGTAAATTAAGTGGGCTATGACCGTACGTACAGTACTGGTGTTAAATTAAGTGGGCTATGACCGTACGTACAGTACTGGTGTTAAATTAAGTGGGCTATGACCGTACGTACAGTACTGGTGTAAATTCCTCAAAAGGTAAGGAAGCCGATGTTTTCATGGTAGCTAGAAAGCTGAAGTTTATCAATTCACACAGTATAGCCTAATGGGTTTTAAAATTGTTGTGGAAACTGTACAAGTTATGAAAGCAGTTAGGCAGTACAGTACAAGTTAGGCAGAAAAACTTTACTTTCTACCATATGAGTTAGCACAGAGAAAGTATTGTGATCGTCAAAAAAAGTTAGTATAAAATGAAATTTAGACATTATGAAGATGGTCTAAAAATCCATTTTAGGGTTCCCTGAACCTCAAAAACTGTTTTTTACGAAAAAGAAATGTTTGTGTCTGTCCGTATGTGCAGTTCCTTGGAGACCAAACGTATGAATCAATTTTTATGAAATTTGGTATGTAGGTGTATTTAGTCAATATATACAGACCATTTTTTCACTTTTTTGAAATTTTAATTTTTTTTATTTGTATGGGCAAAAAACATACAAAAATATAATTTTCCCCAAAACGGCTCTAATGATTTTGATTAAATTCTCAGGAAAGACGTGAATTACAATTTAAAATATATTAGGCCTAGTAAAAACCGCATTTCTCTACCTTGACTAGTTTTTTAGTTATGGCACAAAACATATTTGAGAATTAATCAGGTAATTTTCAAAGTTTAGATTTTTTAGTGTTTGACATGGGGGAAAGTTTGTGCCAATTCTTTGGAAACATTTATTGTTATTTATTTTTATTACAAGTGAACTCTTGTAAGAAGAATTCTTCACACAACTGTTGTGAAAGACTAAATTAGCCATTGACTATCTATAGACTGTGCAGAATTTGAGGGTTGAATTAATTGTAAAGGTCGTCAACTACATGACACGAGGGCTTCAGTCAATTGTAAAGGTCGTCAACTACACGACACGAGGGCTTCAGTCAATTGTAAAGGTCGTCAACTACACGACACGAGGGCTTCAGTCAATTGTAAATGTCGTCAACTACACGACACGAGGGCTTCAGTCAATTGTAAAGGTCGTCAACTACACGACACGAGGGCTTCAGTCAATTGTAAAGGTCGTCAACTACACGACACGAGGGCTTCAGTCAATTGTAAAGGTCGTCAACTACACGACACGAGGGCTTCAGTCAATTGTAAAGGTCGTCAATTACACGACACGAGGGCTTCAGTCAATTGTAAATGTCGTCAACTACACGACACGAGGGCTTCAGTCAATTGTAAAGGTCGTCAACTACACGACACGAGGGCTTCAGTCAATTGTAAAGGTCGTCAACTACACGACACGAGGGCTTCAGTCAATTGTAAAGGTCGTCAACTACACGACACGAGGGCTTCAGTCAATTGTAAAGGTCGTCAACTACACGACACGAGGGCTTCAGTCAATTGTAAAGGTCGTCAACTACACGACACGAGGGCTTCAGTCAATTGTAAAGGTCGTCAATTACACGACACGAGGGCTTCAGTCAATTGTAAAGGTCGTCAACTACACGACACGAGGGCTTCAGTCAATTGTAAAGGTCGTCAACTACACGACACGAGGGCTTCAGTCAATTGTAAAGGTCGTCAACTACACGACACGAGGGCTTCAGTCAATTGTAAAGGTCGTCAACTACACGACACGAGGGCTTCAGTCAATTGTAAAGGTCGTCAACTACATGACACGAGGGCTTCAGTCAATTGTAAAGGTCGTCAACTACATGACACGAGGGCTTCAGTCAATTGTAAAGGTCGTCAACTACATGACACGAGGGCTTCAGTCAATTGTAAAGGTCGTCAACTACATGACACGAGGGCTTCAGTCAATTGTAAAGGTCGTCAACTACATGACACGAGGGCTTCAGTCAATTGTAAAGGTCGTCAACTACATGACAGTCAATTGATTTTTATTATTTGACGGATCCTAATTCATTATCATCCGATGACGTTTCCATTTTCGCGGATCGTCCGACAGTCTCCTCCAAGTTACCTCTTCCGGAGACTTGTCTGTTATACATTAAAGAATAAGAAATTATTATTCCACACAAAATAAAGATTATAAATAGGTTACATTTTAAAATTTGGAATACCACCTAGCTCAATTTCAAACGTAAAAAATATATATAGACCTACATGAATATAAATAACTTGTATTTGTTTCAGTCTTCGGCTGGTACTCCGAATATTAAAATGAGCCTATTTTTTTCATATACATGCGTGGAATAATAATTATTGTATGCGGAATATAAATGTTGTCTGCAGATTCTGTCGACCATCTTGATTTTAATCTTATAAGAACAATATTAGGTCTATTTGTGAATCCATATTTTTCGTTATTTATTGACCAAAAGTTGTGTATGAGGTGTCATTTTAAACGTAGGCTAATCATATTGCGCACTGGGTTTGCTTCTGATATTTTGAATACATACGCCTAGTTTTGAAGTATAGGTGAAAATGAAAACTTCAAACTAAATATCTTTTATATTTTTCTCTACATAACTGGTTAGGAATTCGCAAAGCAATTCCAACGCACAACCTAATTCTTGATCAAATGCAATTTTTATGGAACAAAATTCACGTAGAAATAACTGTTTAGTTACTGATACGCACCATCGTAGTCCGGTTGGAAAATAACATTGTTTTTATGGGATTAAAACGAACATGGCAGACAGCCTCTGCAGACTCGTAAATCAGCTGGTTCACTACAGCGTCTTTATATATTGAAAGAAAAAATCATCTACTTCTATTTCCTCTGAAACATGGTTTCATTATAATTAAGTTCCTTATCTGCGAACATAAAGAAAAAAACAAGCGCCTATCTATCTTTTGTTGCTATTTACACAATTACAAACTACCAAGCGGCAATATTTCTAGAATAAAAGAAAATGCGAAGTAATTATGAAGCACTTAACAAAAGTCGAAATACGCTACAATTACCAAAAAGGATACCAAAAAGAAAAAAAACAGAGGTCGCTCTCTTATACAGCGAACACCTTAGTAACACTTATAAAAATATTACAGTATAATGTACATATTTATACATCTGTAGTAGGTCTAATAATTGCTATATTTATCTTTGAGAATATATTGTGGGAATGAGGTATGGACTTACAAGGTGCTGGTCCTGCTATGGCAAAGTGGAGAAATAACTACTCGACACACATTCAGCGGACTATTAGATGCTACCTTTGCTTCTTTCTACTCTGTGAAGATACTAAAAAAAGAAAAAAAGACAAAGATTACCCTAAAATTTTTATCAAACCATTGATTTGATCCTTTTCAAGTTACCACATCTTAATTTGTTTTAAAATTCTCTCTTGCTCTGTATTCACTCCACATCCTTCCACACTTTGACCTCCTATCTTCCTCTCGGTCTTCATTTTCTTCTTCCTGGGTTATTCTCGGCATTCTATTCACATACCTCATCCACTGTATTCTTCCACTTTCCATTATTTTTTATCCGTGTATTATATGCCTTGTATCGAACATAGTTACATCACACAAATTGCAAACTAAGAAACCATATTAGACGTGAGTATTCTTTACGTCTGCATAAATCACAATTATTATTTGTTTCCTTTCGATAAATTAAATTGTTAGATTCTTGGTTTCATATTTCCTGCTATTTGTGTACGTGTTAAGCAACAGTCGTTAACTCAGAACAGGTCTACAGAATTGTTCAAATAAATCTAAATTTTTTTAGTAGGTACCCTGATAAATTCTATTTAAATAAATTTTCATTTCAATATTTCACAATTCAGTGAGTAGGCCCTATTAATTTATCTACAGGTAACTTGAACTTGCTGGCTGGCGCTGACTATCCAGTTGTCCTAAAAAAAACTTGAAACACGACTTATGCAGACGCACAAATTTCACACTGTGCCCACAAAATAGTTGTTTCAACTATTGTTGCGTTAATTTAGTGGTTTTGATGTTATGTTTAAGTTTATTTGGCTTTCCATTTTTCATGTGCCAAGTTTCATGCTGTCTAAGTAAGCCTTCACGTGCATTGTTAGTTTAAGGCTTTAAAACCAAGAATTAAGTTAACTTTTTCTATATTGATACGAGACAAAATAAAATAATAAAAATAGACAAAGAGAAAATACAATACTAGCCTAGTATTCGGTCATGGTGAACCTCGGCAGAGATTCATAAAGTCAGAGTAATTATAAATTACTCTAGACAAAAGAAAATATTTTAACTTATTGCTAAACCTTAAGGCGGTGCAATCGGTTTTCGGTGAGTTAACTATTTCCCAATTTTATAATTAAAATTAGCTAATGTAACCTACCTTCCCTTGGGACAGGAAAAATACAAAAATCTTGTTTTAACCACTATACATTAGAATTTGTGGCCTTATGAAGTTGTGAATTCAACTGATTTTAAATCAGCATTAAGACAAAACCGTTCAAAATACAAATTTAATTTTTATAAATACATTTATTAAACATGATTGAAGGGATTAACATATTTTCATTTTTTTTAAATGTTAAACATGTTAATCCCTTCAGTTATGTGTAAAAAAAAAATATTTATAAAAATTAAACTTGGACTTTGAATGGTTTTGCCTTATGCTTGATTTAAAACCAGCTAAATTCACAACTTCATAAGGCCACAAGTTCTAATGTAGTGGTTGAAAAATATTTTTTGTATTTTTTCTGTCTCAAGGGAAGGTTAAAAATTAGGAAATAATTAACTCACCGAAAACCAATTGCACCACCTTAAGTACGACATTCTTCTCTCAGCTCGGCAGGTAGCATATTGAAATACTTTATTGCAGAATAGTATACTCGTTTTTCGGTGAGCGCTCGACGGTGTTTAGGAATGCGATTTAAATCACCATGTCCTGTGTTGTAATGAAATGAAATGAAATAGTTTTATTGCTTTTTGACAATATGTACATATCGTATAGCAAAAGTCATATTATAATAAAAATGATCCTACAAACTAATGATACATTAAGTGATGTGATAAAATAACTATAGTAACAATTCCAGCAAAGCTTAGTGGGGGAGTTCATTCGTTCACAGATTAACGCATTCATTCACTACAGACACTCTTCTACAGCACTAACATTCATACAAGGATCTCTCCCGAGCCGTCCGCAAATTAGGAGTCAGCTATAAATTCACCCACAGAATAACAAGCGAGAGCCACTAAGTAGCCTTTTAATCGAGACTTGAATTTGTTGAAATTTTGTTCTTTTTTTATATAATCTGGGAGAATGTTTAAAATTTTGACGCCTGCTACAGACGGTTTGCGTTCCAGGGCCGATGTACGGTGCCGAGCCACTCTAAAACTGTGACTACTTCTTGTTTCGTGTTGATGGATGTCACTACCTCGTGTTAAATTACATTTGTAGTAATTATGTAGTTGATTGTTTTGGGATAATTATTATGGTTTTTTATCGTATTAATTCATAAAGATGTAGTGAAAATAGGCGAAAATTGTATATTTTGAAAATAGAGCTCTGCAAAATGTTTTCTGAGTACAATGACTCATAATCCTCAGTGCCTTTTACTGCAATTTAAATATCTTATAGCTTTCAACCGAATTGCCCCAAAATATTATGCCATATGAGAGGTATGATTGAAAATAAGAATAATACACGAGTAGTAGAGTTTTAAGATTGGCAGTTGGACTGAATTAACGAATGGCGTAAAAAGCCGAACTGCGTTTTGGAATAAGCCCACCTATATGGACTACAGGACAATTGTCCGGACACCACCTATATGTCCTTTCCAGTTCAAATTACAATCTACAACTAAACCTAAAAACTTAACTCTATCAGTATTGCTAATTAATTAGGAATTCTGCCGATCAACATCTTGTACTGATAAGGGTTCAACATTTATAGTAGGCTTACAAGAAAAATAAGTGTGTCTTACTATGATTTATTATTAGTTTAATGGAAGAGAAATAATTTGACAGTTCATTCATTTTTGTAACAAGTAATTCTGATTGTTCAAATGAGTTTATATACTTCAAGAAGTGTTGTGTCATCAGCATATAAGATTATGTCTGCAAGTTTTAAAAACTGAGGTAGCTCATTTGTATATATTAGAAACAGGAGTGGGCTAGAATCGAACCCTGAGGCACTCCATGACAAACGAGCAAGAGTTTTTATTGTATAGATTTTCCAGAAGGGATGGTCAGGTGTACCGCTTGGTGCCGGTTGTTTAGATATGATGACAAAAGGGCATGAGTCTTGCCTCGAATCCCGAATTAAGACAGTTTCTCCAGAAAAGAATGTTGTGATTACCAAGTCAAAAGCCTTGGCCAAGTCTGCAAAAATTCCGGTTATTTTAATCTTACTGTCAAGAGCGGTCAAAGTCATCTACGTAAATTTCTCAACAGAACATGATGTTTACCTGTTTATTCTAAACACATACTGGCTCGATGTATTGACATCAAATATATCCTTGGTCGTACTCTCTTTATTATATTTATGAACAACCTTCCAACAAGTAGGCCTACTCAATTGTCTAAGCCTTGTCTGTATGCTGATGACACGTCCCTGTCGTTGTCTGGTTCTACGGTGGAAAGTCTTGAAGAGCAAATATTCATTGAATCGAATAGTTTACTTCAGTGGTTTGACAATAATCTTCTTTTCCTAAATACACTGAAAACCCAATTTCTAAACTTCCAAATTACAGATAGGTCATCCTCAACATCCAGTTTTTTGTTAGATGATACTCCAATTTACTCCACTCAAAAAACAAAGTTTCTTGGTTTAATCTTGGATAATAAACTGAATTTTCATTTACATATTAACCATGTTATGAATAAAATTAGTTCCGGAATATTCGCCCTTCCCACTTTGGCTAAATCATCAAATACAAATGTCCTTCTAACAGCATATTATGGACTGATTTTCCCCCACCTTGTTTATGCATTGCCTATCTGGGGTTGTGAGAGTCAAAGAACCCTTTACATTTTCGTCTTCAAAAGAAGGCGTTAAGGGTAATATTTTCTATTAACAGACTTCAATCCTGTAGAGAAATATTTAAATCTCGCAACATTCTGACGTTTCCATCTCTTTACATCTATGAAAGCCTATCATTTCTTAAACAAAATCTTTCAAAGTTCAGTAGTTCTCAAACACATAAATACGACCTCCGTCCTTCGCCCAACCTTCAAATGCCAGCACATCGCTCCGCTTTCTTCAGAAAACATCTCTTCTTTAATGCAATAGCAATTTTCAACAAACTCCCAAAATCCATTCAAACCGAGTCAAACCACTTGAGCTTTAAAAACAAACTAAAATCCTTTTTTATTAGTAAGTGTTTTTACAGCGTCCGGGAGTTCATGACTGACGGTGCTCAAGATTTTTGAAACACATAACAAGAGTTTATATTTGAATTAAGTATTCATGATCATTTTCGAGTTATATATTATCATTATTATTATGATGTTATTGTGTATATTTTAATAGTGGAAAGTGATATAGTTAATGCACAAATGTTGACAAGACTAATGCATGTAACATGTTGATTTTGGTCGAATAAGAGTTATTGAATTATCACAAAAATGTACCAGCCTATTATACATAATTTTTTTTAATATTTCTGAAAAGACAGATAATAGAGATATCGGCCTGAAGTTGTCAGGCTTTGTCCTTTCACCCTTTTTGAATATGGGCTTGATTTTAGTATATTTTAATTTATCAGAAATTATACCACATTCAAAACATCTTTTCATAATCAAAACAAGAACACTAGTACAGAACAAAATTTTATTATATTATAACTAAGACCATATAAACAGATGAAAATGAGATTTTTAGACTTCTTATGGCATTTATTACTTCATTTTAATCAGTCGGCTATAAACAAATATTGTTTTCATTCTTACGTAAGATAGTAGTTTCATTGAGTTATCTTAGATTGAATTTGTATCTTTTAGTATGGTATCGGCTATAGTAGCAAAATAGGATTACGTTTGTTGGCTGCACCCTCCCTTTGTAAATTTACCGTTTAAATTTATGATTATGTCTTGATCTTTATTTTTTGTCTTGTTTGTTTGTTTTTTAATGAAATTCCAAGTGGCCTAAGTCTCATTTTCAGATTTTTGCAATTTTATGATAAATGCTTTGCTTCTTCGCTTGTATTAAAACTGTACGGTAAGTTATATCTGTATATATTTGTTAAAGTAATTTGGAAATCCTTGATTGTGATTACATTTTTTTAACTGAAGTAATATTTTATTTTTTTCACATGACGTTTTAATACCTACAGTAAACCAATCATTATAGAATTGATTTGTTGTAGGAATATTTTTTTGAGGAGCCGCTGTGTCAACATGATATAAAAATCGTTTAGAAATGTATTAAACATATCGTTAGGATCATTTTTTAATAAAATACTTTCCCAATTTTTTGTTTCAATTTATATAACAGACGATACTAGTGCTCGGCCTGAGTGGAATGTATCCATGCTCGCGCATGGCCTGTGTGCACCACTCGCCTTCAGCTCCAGCGGTATTCAGACTCACGCTTCATCAGGCTGATATGACCTCCGCTGTGTAAACTAGGGCTATTAGGCCCAGGTGCTTCGCGGTCTCTAACGCCTTTTTGTCCCCGCCCATATAGAGGATAGATTACCGAGGCCGGCAAGACGGCGTTTTGTTTACCCGGCTTATGTACCCCGAGTGACGCGCCGCCGCCAAAAAACTCCCCTTTGACAAGGCCGACATCGATGGGTGATGGTGTTTTTTCTCAACAGTCTTAGCTTCAAACACACTTTTAAAAAATAGGTCTTGTAACCGCAGCGGCTGATAACAAAGGCGCTCCTTGGTACTATGGATCCAGAACCATGGACAAGGCCTTGTCTATGAATAGGGATGGCAGCGATATATCGGTAATGTCGATAAATATGTTTCGATAGGCATATATCGATATATTAGTATCGATATTTTCTTTCGATAATATCGGCCAAATCGATATTGTGGTTCGATATATCACATCACTAAATATTGATGTTATTTTCTCTCCTCATAATCACCATGATTCGAAAAAACAAATTTAAATTGCTGCCTCTTTTGTGTAAAAAACATACATTGAAATAATAACGTAACTTTATCTAGTATTTTTACGTGAGGGTAACGTACTTAATTGTATAGTACTATAACCATATAATTTTGTCTAATTTTTAGTGTTTATAAGAAGCCTAGTGGCATATTTAATTATGAAAAAATAACAATATTATTAACATTATTATTTCATAATTAATTCAATAACTAAAGGTATAATTATTCTTATTTTGAATTTTTTTCATTCGACCTCACAGACCACAACAGGGTTCGTGTAGATAATAAATGTATGTAATTTTTACATTCGGTAGGCTATTCTAAGTAGTGACAGCAAAATATGAGTGTATTTTTGGTCATGACGTAAGAGTTAGTGCATAGTTCTAAACAGATAAATAATTTACAATTCGATTTATCGGTTACACGATATATCGATATTTTCTTTCGATATTATCAGTAGATCGATATTTAGTTTGCGACATAGGCTACCGATATGTTGAAAATATTTGCCATTTCTACCTATGGAGGTTGCTTTACAGAAATGAGACAATTGAGGAAAAGGGGCGGAAAACAAGTTTGATTTGATTTACATATGTTTGAATATTTAAAAATTGAGATCTCTTTCTTGTGTGTATATATATAAGATCTAACCTACAAGTTCTATGCGACTTTGTTTTGCTAAGATGTTGTAGATTGATTGTTATCTAAAAAATATACAATTAAAAAATATAATTAAAATTACAAATTTAGATACGCCGACGAAATATCGGCAGAGGATGAGTGACGTTGTTGGTGGCATTTCTGACGTCCCCCTCGTCGTCCCGATGGTGCGGAAACTGGATGAGCCGAGTGGTGCTGGCAGGTGCTCGGACTGCAAGCCGAGCCGCTCGCCGACAGGTAATGACGAACAGCTATTAAAAAAGATAAAATACCCTATATCAGCACCCAAATATCGGAATAGTGAAGATAGGTAAAATTATATTTTGGCAATTGTTTTCAGTATTTTCTTCTTGTCTCACATTTATTTGTTAATGGTCTGTAGAGGATGACGGCCATGTTGGTTTTAATCCCATAAGAACAATGTTGTTTCGAACCGGACATACGATCACGCGTATCCAAACTAAACAGTTATTTTTATACGGATCTTTTTCATATAAAATGCATTTGATACATAGTTAAATTGTGCGTTGGAATTGCTTTGCGAATTCCTAACCCGTTATATAAAAAAAATATAAAACATGTTTAGTTTGAAGTTTTTATTTTCACATATTTTTCAAAACTAGAAGTATATATTCAAAATATCAAAAGCAAACCCAATGCCACAATATGATAACGTTTAAAATGACAACTCATACACAACTGTTGGTCGATAAATAACGAGAAAATATGAATTCGCAAATAGCATCGTTCTTATAGGATTAAAACCAACATGGCCGACAGCCTCTGCAGACTCTTAAAGCGGTTTCTTTCCCTCCATGAAGACCTCAACTTATTTTCTAATCTTTAGGATTATTTTGAAATTACTGGTTTAAAAAAAAGCTCGGGAACAAGAATTGGAAGTGCTTGTTAATATAATTGTACTGATGCGAACTAAAGGGGATGCAATTTGAACTATCGTGAGTGTATATAGCCTAAATCAGCAGCTGTGGAAACAAATCTGATACGAGTATATGGACCAGATGGGTGAATTGTTGACATTTTAATGTGTGTGCATATAGGGTCAGTTGTGGTGTACTCCAGACCTTATAGATAGAGGTTATATTTTGTTAAGAAGAAGAATTTTAAGATTTTTCCATAAAGAGACTTAGTCAAAGAACATGAATTGCACTTTGTAATTTTTTATTTTTATTTTTCAATGCTACAAAAAACAGTAACAATAAAAATTGTAAAATAGCTTTTAATAATAATAATTAACTAGGGGATACGCCTGCACGCTTCGCGTGCCAACTCCGTCACTCGCTGCGCTCGTGACACCTTAGCATTCGACCTCGGCACTCTATAGTATAATGATTATAAACAACCAATGTTATTACTAACCCTATTTCAAATGTTTTCATTTTATTTAACGGCTGATGATAACATACACACAGACAGACATGTATTGGTTCTATTATAATTAACTTGATGTTTTACTGTGCTGCTCTCTATGTTTAACCTAACAAATTATTTGGACCATTACATTTGTTTATGCAGCCAGCTGGTTAATTAAAATTAATCTCCATAAGAATAACACTGCAACTTCGACGCCGTGTAGGACATAAACCTATGGGAATTTAAAAAATCTAGCTCCGTTACGACTTATAAATCAACATTATTTTTTGAATAAAACAAATTTCATCAAAATCGGTCAAGTAATAAGTTCAGAAAGTGAGTGAACTAAATGACCCGATTGTTGTAATAAATAGCATTTAGCAAATAAATAGTCTATGGTTACTAAAAAATGGTCCATGCACTTCACAAGGGATTACTGGCAGTTCTGAAATACAAGCACACCTACTAATATATTGATTTAAAATTATATAACTAAAATAAAACTTATTTAACTTGCATTTTTGACCTAATTATAGTACAATTTAGCTGATTGAAAAGAAATAATTGTTTAATAATAAATAAGAGTAACAACAATTTAAAAAAAACCATAAGAAAAATTATAAAAATAAATATAATATTAGGCCTGTATTTACAAAAACAACCAGCAATGAAAAGACGTTTTAAATAAAAATAATATGAATATATTTAATTATTTGTATACATGAAGAAGATACTTTTAAAATAAATATTTATAACTTCACTTTAACCTACATTTCAAAAGTTAATTTTATCCTGCAGGCCTATTTCTGCAGTGAACAATTGAAAATATCTATTGTAAAAAAAAAAAAAAAAAAATTATCAACAAATATTATTGAAGGGAGAGTAATATCCCAGTAGTAGTCTATTCATTTATATTACATGGTAACAAGCGATATATTTAAGGGAGAGTAATATTCCAGTAATAGTCTATTCATTTATATAACATGGTAACAAGCGATATATTTTAGAGAGAGTAATATTCCAGTAGTAGTCTATTCATTTATATAACATGGCGAGTGTTGGTAACAAGCGATATATTTAAGGGAGAGTAATATTCCAGTAATAGCCTATTCATTTATATAACAAGGCGAGTGTTGGGATGTATTTAAGGGAGAGTAATATTCCAGTAATAGCCTATTCATTTATATAACATGGTAACAAGCGATATATTTAAGGGAGAGTAATATTCCAGTAATAGCCTATTCATTTATATTACATGGTAACAAGCGATATATTTAAGGGAGAGTAATATTCCAGTAATAGCCTATTCATTTATATTACATGGTAACAAGCGATATATTTAAGGGAGAGTAATATTCCAGTAATAGCCTATTCATTTATATAACATGGTAACAAGCGATATATTTAAGGGAGAGTAATATTCCAGTAATAGCCAATTCATTTATATTACATGGTAACAAGCGATATATTTAAGGGAGAGTAATATTCCAGTAATAGCCTATTCATTTATATAACATGGTAACAAGCGATATATTTAAGGGAGAGTAATTTTCCAGTAATAGCCTATTCATTTATACTACATGGTAACAAGCGATATATTTAAGGGAGAGTAATATTCCAGTAATAGTCTATTCATTTATATAACATGGCGAGTGTTGGTAACAAGCGATATATTTAAGGGAGAGTAATATTCCAGTAATAGTCTATTCATTTATATAACATGGTAACAAGCGATATATTTAAGGGAGAGTAATATTCCAGTAATAGCCTATTCATTTATACTACATGGTAACAAGCGATATATTTAAGGGAGAGTAATATTCCAGTAATAGTCTATTCATTTATATAACATGGTAACAAGCGATATATTTTAGAGAGAGTAATATTCCAGTAATAGCCTATTCATTTATACTACATGGTAACAAGCGATATATTTAAGGGAGAGTAATATTCCAGTAATAGTCTATTCATTTATATAACATGGTAACAAGCGATATATTTAAGGGAGAGTAATATTCCAGTAATAGCCTATTCATTTATACTACATGGTAACAAGCGATATATTTAAGGGAGAGTAATATTCCAGTAATAGTCTATTCATTTATATAACATGGTAACAAGCGATATATTTAAGGGAGAGTAATATTCCAGTAATAGCCTATTCATTTATACTACATGGTAACAAGCGATATATTTAAGGGAGAGTAATATTCCAGTAATAGCCTATTCATTTATACTACATGGTAACAAGCGATATATTTAAGGGAGAGTAATATTCCAGTAATAGTCTATTCATTTATATAACATGGTAACAAGCGATATATTTTAGAGAGAGTAATATTCCAGTAATAGCCTATTCATTTATACTACATGGTAACAAGCGATATATTTAAGGGAGAGTAATATTCCAGTAATAGCCTATTCATTTATACTACATGGTAACAAGCGATATATTTAAGGGAGAGTAATATTCCAGTAATAGCCTATTCATTTATACTACATGGTAACAAGCGATATATTTAAGGGAGAGTAATATTCCAGTAATAGTCTATTCATTTATATAACATGGTAACAAGCGATATATTTTAGAGAGAGTAATATTCCAGTAGTAGTCTATTCATTTATATAACATGGCGAGTGTTGGTAACAAGCGATATATTTAAGGGAGAGTAATATTCCAGTAATAGCCTATTCATTTATATAACATGGCGAGTGTTGGGATATATTTAAGGAGAGTAATATTCCAGTAGTAGTCTATTCATTTATATAACATGGCGAGTGTTGGTAACAAGCCATATATTTAAGGGAGAGTAATATTCCAGTAATAGCATATTCATTTTATAACATGGCGAGTGTTGGTAACAAGCTATATATTTAAGGGAGAGTAATATTCCAGTAGTAGTCTATTCTTTAATATAACATGGCGAGTGTTGGTAACAAGCAATATATTTAAGGGAGAGTAATATTCCAGTAATAGCCTATTCATTTATATAACATGGCGAGTATTGGTAACAAGCGATATATTTAAGGGAGAGTAATATTCCAGTAATAGCCTATTCATTTATATAACATGGCGAGTGATGGTAACAAGCGGTATATTTAAGGGAGAGTAATATTCCAGTAGTAGTCTATTCATTTATATAACAAGGCGAGTGTTGGTAACAAGCGATATATTTAAGAGAGAGTAATATTCCAGTAGTAGTCTATTCATTTATATAACATGGCGAGTGTTGGTAACAAGCGATATATTAAAGGGAGGGTAATATTCCAGTAATAGCCTATTCATTTATACAACATGGCGAGTGTTGGTAACAAGCGATATATTTAAGGGAGAGTAATATTCCAGTAGTAGGTAGTCTATTCATTTATATAACATGGCGAGTGTTGGTAACAAGCGATATATTTAAGGGAGAGTAATATTCCAGTAATAGTCTATTCATTTTATAACATGGCGAGTGTTGGTAAAAAGCGATATAATTAAGGGAGAGTAATATTCAGTAATAGCCTATTCATTTATATAACATGGCGAGTGTTTGTAACAAGCGATATATTTAAGGGAGAGTAATATTCCAGTAATAGCCTATTCATTTATATAACATGGCGAGTGTTGGTAACAAGCGATATAATTAAGGGAGAGTAATATTCAGTAATAGCCTATTCATTTATATAACATGGCGAGTGTTGATAACAAGCGATATATTTAAGGGAGAGTAATATTCCAGAAATAGCCTATTCATTTTATAACATGGCGAGTGTTGGTAACAAGCGATATATTTAAGGGAGAGTAATATTCCAGTAGTAGTCTATTCATTTATATAACATGGCGAGTGTTGGTAACAAGCGATATATTTAAGGGAGAGTAATATTCCAGTAATAGCCTATTCATTTATATAACATGGCGAGTGATGGTAACAAGCGATATATTTAAGGGAGAGTAATATTCCAGTAATAGTTTATTCATTTATATAATATGGCGAGTGTTGGTAACAAGCGATATATAAAAGGGAGAGTAATATTCCAGTAATAGCCTATTTATTTATATAACATGGCGAGTATTGGTAACAAGCGATATATTTAAGGGAGAGTAATATTCCAGTAATAGCCTATTCATTTATATAACATGGCGAGTGTTGGTAACAAGCGATATATTTAAGGGAGAGTAATATTCCAGTAATAGCCTATTCATTTATATAACATGGCGAGTGTTGGTAACAAGCGATATATTTAAGGGAGAGTAATATTCCAGTAATAGCCTATTCATTTATATAACATGGCGAGTATTGGTAACAAGCGATATATTTAAGGGAGAGTAATATTCCAGTAATAGCCTATTCATTTATATAACATTGCGAGTGTTGGTAACAAGCGATATATTTAAGGGAGAGTAATATTCCAGTAGTAGTCTATTCATTTATATAACATGGCGAGTGTTGGGATATATTTAAGGGAGAGTAATATTCCAGTAATAGCCTATTCATTTATATAACATGGCGAGTGTTGGTAACAAGCGATATATTTAAGGGAGAGTAATATTCCAGTAGTAGTCTATTCATTTATATAACATGGCGAGTGTTGGGATATATTTAAGGGAGAGTAATATTCCAGTAGTAGTCTATTCATTTATATAACATGGCGAGTGTTGGTAACAAGCGATATATTTAAGGGAGAGTAATATTCCAGTAGTAGTCTATTCATTTATATAACATGGCGAGTGTTGGTAACAAGCGATATATTTAAGGGAGAGTAATATTCCAGTAGTAGTCTATTCATTTATATAACATGGTGAGGGTTGGGATATATTTAAGGGAGAGTAATATTCCAGTAATAGCCTATTCATTTATATAACATGGCGAGTGTTGGGATATATTTAAGGGAGAGTAATATTCCAGTAGTAGTCTATTCATTTATATAACATGGTGAGGGTTGGTAACAAGCGATATATTTAAGAAGAGTAATATTCCAGTAGTAGTCTATTCATTTATATAACATGGCGAGTGTTGGTAAAAAGTGATATATTTAAGGGAGAGTAATATTCCAGTAGTAGTCTATTCATTTATATAACATGGCGAGTGGTGGGATATATTTAAGGGAGAGTAATATTCCAGTAATAGCCTATTCATTTATATAACATGGCGAGTGTTGGTAACAAGCGATATATTTAAGGGAGAGTAATATTCCAGTAATAGCCTATTCATTCATATAACATGGCGAGAGTTGGTAACAAGCGATATATTTAAGGGAGAGTAATATTCCAGTAGTAGTCTATTCATTTATATAACATGGCGAGTGGTGGTAATAAGCGATATATTTAAGGGAGAGTAATATTCCAGTAGTAGTCTATTCATTTATATAACATGGCGAGTGGTGGGATATATTTAAGGGAGAGTAATATTCCAGTAATAGCCTATTCATTTATATAACATGGCGAGTGTTGGTAACAAGCGATATATTTAAGGGAGAGTAATATTCCAGTAATAGCCTATTTTATTATAAAACAAGGTGAGTGTTGGTAACAAGCGATATATATAAGGGAGAGTAATATTCCAGTAATAGCCTATTCATTCATATAACATGGCGAGAGTTGGTAACAAGCGATATATTTAAGGGAGAGTAATATTCCAGTAATAGCCTATTCATTTATATAACATGGCGAGTGATGGTAACAAGCGATATATTTAAGGGAGAGTAATATTCCAGTAATAGTTTATTCATTTATATAATATGGCGAGTGTTGGTAACAAGCGATATATAAAAGGGAGAGTAATATTCCAGTAATAGCCTATTTATTTATATAACATGGCGAGTATTGGTAACAAGCGATATATTTAAGGGAGAGTAATATTCCAGTAATAGCCTATTCATTTATATAACATGGCGAGTGTTGGTAACAAGCGATATATTTAAGGGAGAGTAATATTCCAGTAATAGCCTATTCATTTATATAACATGGCGAGTATTGGTAACAAGCGATATATTTAAGGGAGAGTAATATTCCAGTAATAGCCTATTCATTTATATAACATGGCGAGTATTGGTAACAAGCGATATATTTAAGGGAGAGTAATATTCCAGTAATAGCCTATTCATTTATATAACATTGCGAGTGTTGGTAACAAGCGATATATTTAAGGGAGAGTAATATTCCAGTAGTAGTCTATTCATTTATATAACATGGCGAGTGTTGGGATATATTTAAGGGAGAGTAATATTCCAGTAATAGCCTATTCATTTATGTAACATGGCGAGTGTTGGTAACAAGCGATATATTTAAGGGAGAGTAATATTCCAGTAGTAGTCTATTCATTTATATAACATGGCGAGTGTTGGGATATATTTAAGGGAGAGTAATATTCCAGTAGTAGTCTATTCATTTATATAACATGGCGAGTGTTGGTAACAAGCGATATATTTAAGGGAGAGTAATATTCCAGTAGTAGTCTATTCATTTATATAACATGGCGAGTGTTGGTAACAAGCGATATATTTAAGGGAGAGTAATATTCCAGTAGTAGTCTATTCATTTATATAACATGGTGAGGGTTGGGATATATTTAAGGGAGAGTAATATTCCAGTAATAGCCTATTCATTTATATAACATGGCGAGTGTTGGGATATATTTAAGGGAGAGTAATATTCCAGTAGTAGTCTATTCATTTATATAACATGGTGAGGGTTGGTAACAAGCGATATATTTAAGAAGAGTAATATTCCAGTAGTAGTCTATTCATTTATATAACATGGCGAGTGTTGGTAAAAAGTGATATATTTAAGGGAGAGTAATATTCCAGTAGTAGTCTATTCATTTATATAACATGGCGAGTGGTGGGATATATTTAAGGGAGAGTAATATTCCAGTAATAGCCTATTCATTTATATAACATGGCGAGTGTTGGTAACAAGCGATATATTTAAGGGAGAGTAATATTCCAGTAATAGCCTATTCATTCATATAACATGGCGAGAGTTGGTAACAAGCGATATATTTAAGGGAGAGTAATATTCCAGTAGTAGTCTATTCATTTATATAACATGGCGAGTGGTGGTAATAAGCGATATATTTAAGGGAGAGTAATATTCCAGTAGTAGTCTATTCATTTATATAACATGGCGAGTGGTGGGATATATTTAAGGGAGAGTAATATTCCAGTAATAGCCTATTCATTTATATAACATGGCGAGTGTTGGTAACAAGCGATATATTTAAGGGAGAGTAATATTCCAGTAATAGCCTATTTTATTATAAAACAAGGTGAGTGTTGGTAACAAGCGATATATATAAGGGAGAGTAATATTCCAGTAATAGCCTATTCATTCATATAACATGGCGAGTGTTGGTAACAAGCGATATATTTAAGGGAGAGTAGTATTCCAGTAATAGCCTATTCATTTATATAACATGGCGAGTGTTGGTAACAAGCGATATATTTAAGGGAGATTAATATTCCAGTAGTAGTCTATTCATTTATATAACATGGCGAGTGTTGGGATATATTTAGGGGAGAGTAATGTTCCAGTAATAGCCTATTCATTTATATAACATGGCGAGGGTTGGTAACAAGCGATATATTTAAGGGAGAGTAATATTCCAGTAATAGCCTATTCATTCATATAACATGGCGAGTGTTGGTAACAAGCGATATATTTAAGGGAGTGTAATATTCCAGTAATAGTCTATTCATTCATATAACATGGCGAGGGTTCGTAACAAGCGATATATTTAAGGGAGAGTAATATTCCAGTAGTAGTCTATTCATTCATATAACATGGCGAGGGTTGGTAACCAGCGATATATTTAAGGGGAGTAATATTCCAGTAATAGCCTATTCATTTATATAACATGGCGAGTGTTGGTAACAAGCGATATATTTAAGGGAGTGTAATATTCCAGTAATATTCTATTCATTTATATAACATGGTGAGGGTTGGTAACAAGCGATATATTTAAGGGAGAGTAATATTCTAGTAATAGCCTATTCATTTATATAACATGGTGAGGGTTGGTAACAAGCGATATATTTAAGGGAGAGTTATATTCCAGTAATAGCCTATTCATTTATATAACATGGCGAGGGTTGGTAACAAGCGATATATTCTTAAAACATCCTCCTCCCTCAGACATCTGACCTCGGTTGAATTTGTGACTAGCCTGATCAAATAAATAGGCTAACGAGATTAATTTTGATTGGTATGAAAAACAGCTTTCAGATGGACCCGAACAATAAAATATAATCTGATTGTGACATTTCTCCAGGGGTTGGTGCTAGACATGACACGTTCCGCGCAACAAAAGTTCTTATGAATGATATCAAGACTGCAACTCCTTACATTTGGATGAGAAGTGGAATCGGTGCTGATCCGTATACCCACCTCTTTTTAAAAACATATCTTGGATGGAACGCACTCTTACGGACGACGCGGAAAAGTTCTCCCCTGGAACTGGACACCCAAGTGTTAAAAGTCTTATCTTCTAAAATCTGCACTTTGTTGGAAATGTCGACCACTGGAAGTGACGCCCTCAGGAACTGAATACCCTGCAGGGGACTGAAATCTGCTCGAGGAGATTGAGTTCCGGGGGTCGTCAATGATGAGTTCCGAGGATCAACTATTCCATCTACTTCTTTAATCTATCTACATCTACATCTACAACTTTAATGTGTGAAGTGGGACTTTGTAGTCCTTACTTTCAATGTTTAATCTTATCTCGTTTTTATGAATGCAAACATTAACTCATTTAGTAAGCGATCTAGAGTTGTCTAGAGTAAAACATGGCAAGTTATATAAACCACCGTTAACAATTATTGAAAATTCCTATTTGAAGAACATACCTTATGGCGAAAAGTCAGTCTTATTTAGATTTCATAGCAATCATAAATCGCCGAGAGTGCACTTTTCTAAATAAAGACAGTATGAGAGAGGCAGAGATAGTCAACATATGGTGTGAAAAAGACAGATATAGTCGATGCAGTCTATCTCTCTCTTTCACACACACACATTGACTAAAAGGAAATGACACTCTGCATGATCAACCGGCCACTTATCGAACTAGTGTTTTCAAGCTCTGCACCAGGCTGAATTTTTAACATTCGGTCTGTAATTGTTATAGAGATTTGTATCCAATGCCGATAATTTGTTGTCACACCACTTTCTGTTTGAAGAGCCCTCTAGTTGGCGGCGCTGTTCGCTCGATCCCCACTCTATACCATGACCGGGTAGTGACTTGGCGGTGTGGAAACAGGACACGACCAGATTGTGTTGGCAGGTGGTCTGACCGAGAGCCGCGGCACGTAAATTGTACGGGTCTAATTTGTACATGATTCTTGCCATCTGGAGGGTTGACACTTCAGTTTGACTGCGTTTTCTTTCAACAAAACAACATTGTTATCTCAATTATTTCATTACCAAGCGTCAATTACTGTTGATTGATAGTCTACGAACGATGTTGTATTCAAACTAATTGTACCAATAACACTTATTGTAGGTAGCAAACTATCAACCAATAACACTTATTGTAGGATGCAAACTATCAACCAATAACACTGACTTATTGTAGGATGCAAACTATCAACCAATAACACTGACTTATTGTAGGATGCAAAAAAATATTTCAAAAACTTCGATTAACTACATTTATTATTTTAGTTAACTTTCGATAATTAAAAAGCTAAATTGTAAATGCTATAAAATGAATTTACTTTAATTTTATTTAACTTCATAGAAATAACTATAGGCCTATGTGTTTATTTTTCATATGACACCTTTAAAAAATTTCAAATATCACATTTAATTCGAGCAAGGGTTAATGAAGGTGTAATGGGATATTTTAAGCAAAATATCATTTATTGACCCCAATAAAATATTACAATAACAATCATCATTCAGAAGTTTGTTGTATCTAAATCCTGTTAAGAGAAAAATTTAGACCTTTACGTGAAAGTTTCGTCTGGTTCCTTTATAACATTCCAGTTACATGATTATTTTAAATCAAAAAAAATTTACTATTCAATTACTAGTAAAAGTAAAATTTACTAATGGACCAAGTAAGTCCATTAGTAAATTTTGACAACCAAAAAGTATTTATTGACACTTAAGTAGTTTATATATTATTTGAAACGTTCATGACTCTTCTGAAGTTGTTTGTATAATAGATCATAAATAAATCCTAAAACAGGTTTGGTCTGTGGTATAAATTAAGTTTCAAATGGTCCAAGCATCAATGTATAATTGGTTGTAAACTAGATATTTCGCGTACGAACTACCGCGGACAACACATTTGTAGTTTGTTGTGTTACAAGTGGTTTTCGTTTCCGACCTTTTGGACGCGACACATTCGACTTCCACACAATCTTGTAGCACCTGACCGTTGGGTCTCTCATTCACGCCGTGTTCACAGATCAGGGAATGCGGACTCCCGCCGCGCCAGTCGCACATACAAGAGGGCTACATTTCAATCGATGCCGCCCGAATTCTTCGGCGCTCTTAAAAACCAATTTGTCTTGCTTTCACCAGGTCACAACAAAGCTGGCCGGTCACTGTAGCCCTGTCAGCGAGGAGTATCTCGCACTTACCCCCACCCCCGTGTTTTGGGACGGCCGAGTTTCATTCCGGCTCGTTTGACGTTTTGTGCGCTCTCACACTGGACCCGACATGTGTTCGTTTCTCAGCTCTGTACGGCTCTGGAAGTAAGTCTGGGATCTGCAAGGCGGTGTGATAAGCCGTGCTGAGTCGAGGGGTGGATGTAATTTCTCGGCTTTACGTTGAGGGTTCTGCACGTACAATCTTGAGGATGGGGTTTAAAACACAATTCAACTGAGTGGGTTGGACAGTAACTTCCAAGTAATACTTCTCAAACAAACTTATTCAAGTTTACAAACAAATTATAAACTGTATTCATGATTCCCAAATGTTGAATCTCATTGAGAATTAATTGGGTCGGGCTGATTCATTCCCCAAGTCCTCACAAATAAGACACATTATTGTATTATTTTATTGTAAATTGAAATGTATTTTTACATATATGATGGAAATAAAGAGAATTCGAATTTGACACAGACTGAATGTCTCCCGAGAACACGAGTAAGTGGCAGAAGTATGGCTTCATCCCCATCAATGTTGGACCCTTAACATACCTCATGGACTGAAGCCATTGACTGAGAAGTCTGGAGTGTCCGTGTTGAATGGTAGTCAAGGTTCGGGTGTTGTGTAGAGAAGAGAACTAAGTGTCAAACTTGTCAGTTAGCTGAAAATTAGACCAACACTACGTGGTTCGGACTCCACGTAAAGCTGTAGGTCCCATAGTTGCCCTGGCTATTGGGCTATTAATAAATAGTCCTTTCTGAGCTAAGTCGAACTCAGATAGTAACAATGACTACACTCGTTCATCTACACTCATCACACTCATTCATGCCTCATATTCGCCCATATTTCTACGATCGGCGTCTTAGAGATGAATAATGGGGTCTTTTGTAGAAGAGGGCCACCAGTCTTGAAATATTTTCTATGCCTAACCTAACCTATAGAACATATAACATAAAACATAGAACATAACTAGTGGCCCCCTTCTGCAAAAGACCTGAATAATGAATGAATAATAATGATCTGCAATACCTGCCCTTGGATGTTATTTCTCGAGCGGTCCTCCCACCCATCCATACACCTAAGGTGGTAATAAATAATTCACTATTGCAACATCTAAAACAAATACAGCAATTGTTCAACTTATAAAGTACAACTTATAAACATTGTAAAAATAAAACACGAGTATTTTCAAAAACTAATTTGATACTTTACGTAACATTTAAGCTATCATATTTAAGTAGCTAAGTTGAGACATGGGTCCTCAACAGGCTAAATTACTGAGGAAGCTGGAGTTATTGCCCTAACACCCAACCACCGAGGACTGAGTTGGAGTATCCATCTGGACAGTATCTGCACAAAGGTCTCCTCACTTCAGGTATTTATGCCTTGAAGGTCCTCTCCAAATACGCCTCCGATAATATGGCATATTTTGGCTTGGTACACTCACATATGTTTTATGGCATTATATTGTGGGGTATCTGTGCAGATATACACCTCTTAAGACTCTTCCGTTTACAAAAGAAAACTATTCGAATAATAGCTAAGCTAAAGTTCAGAGAGTCGTGTCGAAATGCCTTTAGGGAGATAAACGTGCTAACTTTGGCTTGTCTGTACATCCTCGAAACGGTCCTCTTGTGCAAATTAACAGGGAGCGTTGGCGGGCATGCTCATCAAACAAGCTCTAGAGAGATGTACAGAACAGCACAAAACAGGTCCATAGATGCAGACTTGGTGCCATCACATATTGGTGTTAAGTTTTCATCAAGCTCCCTGAAGACATAAGTCATGAGAGCGACAGTAAAAGGTTTAAAAGATCCGTAAGGCGCTCTTTGATGTAGCACTTTTTTACTCCGTTGGCAAGTTTATGGGCCACACAAACTGAGCAGATTCTCGAAATGTGTTAGGATCCTCTTTATGACTCTGATCTGTAACAGTTGATTTCAATATATGGTGTTTTTCTAACGATTCCTATGCAAATAATTGTAATATGGAAATAAAGATTTATTATAATTACCATACAACACGTGCGGTGACACAGGTAATCCCACCGACATTGGCCAAACCAAAGAATCATTATTATTATCACCAAAACTTCATCAAAATATAACGATTTAATTCGTTGTCTTTACTTGGAAGCTGGACTCCACCAGTAATCCAAAATCTCTACTTCGTGTCGACTACCTCATTTGTTTCAACAAACTTAAGCGGTTAATACTAACAAATAATACAACATAAATTAGTGTTCTATCTCGGTTGGTTTTCTGAATGTTTCTGATTGTTAAATCTATTACAAAAAGTAAATACTGAAACTCGGTAAGAATATTTTTATGACACGGATGAATTTTACTGAAAATGCTCGTTTCCTCGAAAAATACGTATCAAAATGGCTAAAGTTAGTGTTTTCAATACTATTTTAGATATTTAGCTTTTTAATAACCTGTTGCCATATTGAAACGGTGGTTTTCGAGCAAAATAAAACTCTTTAGTAAAATAAATCCTGTATATTATGATTCTTACCACGTTTCAGTATTTTATCTTAAACAGTTTTTGAGATATTTAGATTTCTGAAAAAATCACTTGCAGACTGAAAACCAATCGAGATACGGCACATGTTATGAAGTATTATATGTTAGTATTGACCTGCTGAACAATGTGGGGGGACACCCTGTATATTGATTTATTCAATTTTTAATTATGTATTACCAACATACATGGTGCATTAATTAGTAAGTGCCAAAAGAAACAAGCAACAAGCTTGCTCCACCAAGTGATAAGTCACCACAAGCTTGCTTCACCAAGTGATAAGTCACCACAAGCTTGCTCCACCAAGTGATAAGTCACCACAAGCTTGCTCCACCAAGTGATGTCACCACAAGCTTGCTTCACCAAGTGATAAGTCACCACAAGCTTGCTTCACCAAGTGATAAGTCACCACAAGCTTGCTCCACCAAGTGATAAGTCACCACAAGCTTGCTCCACCAAGTGATAAGTCACCACAAGCTAAACTGGAAGTTATTTTAATTGGATGGAAAGAGGTACAAACCAGCACGATTGCTAAGGAAGGAGTTGCGGATTAAATTTGGGTGGGAATCGAACCGGTTCTTCCGGACAGGAGCCAGACGGATTTAATAAGCCGAAAATTGTCCGAGGTGGGCTCGTCAACGGACGTCCAGCTGTCAGGGGAAGATCCACGGTAGCCGATGTTGAAATGGGAGCTATCTGGACTCAGAGGGGATCATACAGCTCCAGGATCCAGCAGGAGTCTTCTACTAGATGGAGTAGTGACATTCTGTGATTTGAAATAGTCTAAAATAAAATCTACAATGAATCATCGTTTCGAGAAGTTAACTCAATGTTGACAAAGTTACAAATGTCATGAATGGCATTATGAAGGACATAAGAAAATGAATCATATGTGGCCCATAACTTTATCCAAATATTTAGGCCTTTTGGTCTAGGATTCAATCGACTTTTTTCTTCCAAAAGCTAAATACTAAATTTGAGCCATGAATACAAATCTCTGTAAGAAGTACAGAACCCATGTTTAAAATTTCAGCCTGGCTAGTACTTGATAACATCAGTCCGATCATTGGTCGGCAGATCGTGCGTATCGTCTTTTCCTTTAGCCAGTGTGTGTGAGAGAGAACATGACTTTATCAGCTGTGTTTATCGCACCTTTGTATGTTATATTTATCCCTCTCGCACTGTTTTTACTTAGACGTATTAAACCTAAAGAAAAGTGGCTGACTTTTCGCCAAAAGTTCTGTTCCTCTTACAGTGATTTTGTATTCATTGGTTTGAGATTCTCCCTCAGTTTTGTTGAGGCTCAGGAGATTTCCTTGAAAAGGAGCAAGAGAAATGATAAAACAGCCATCACATGACTTTTTCCTTCAAGACTTTTCCTGGCGCTCCTTCCACGTTCCAAGGATGAAGTAACAGTTAAATTGTCGGTAAACAGATAACATGTATGTTTTAGAACAGTTCGTGCAGTAGATTGTTGTTGGAAGCCAATAATATTACTTCTAGTCTCTTTAATTCCTTTAATCCTTAAACCTTTAAATTCCATTAAAATAAGATTTTCTGTTAGTCCTAGATTGTAATTGAGATTTTATTTTACTGCCGTGTGAATTGACGTAGTAGATCACATACAGATGCTGATGTAGGCCTTTTATTTTCTATGTCTGTTCATATAATTTCCAACTATTCAACATGTTTCCCTCATCTTCACGTAGTAATTGTTAAAAGGTATTGCGTTAAATTAACTCAGGTTTCAGTTTGTGTTATTACTAATAACAGAGTCTTATACTTATAGAGGACACAAATAAAAACATGTGACCATGTCCAAAGATGTGACCAACTAGGGCCTAGATTTTAAAAACAATGCTATGCTGGGAGGAATGCTAGTGTTTTCTTTCCTTCAGAATATTGTAGAATACAAACACGAAACTCTGTCTGCAGTTTTGAGAGGAGGGTTGGGTTGGTTAAGGTCATCAAAACACTGCACATACCACCTTGAAGATTTGCATTCAAGCATATTCCAGGAACTTCAAATATAAAAAGTTAACTTTCAATTTAATTATAGCAACAATGTATTTTACAAAAAAAGGATGTTTACAAACATCAACATACTTCTTTAGTTTCAAAGAGTGGGGATATCGGATATACGCGCTCGTATAATGTAACAAAAATATTAAGAAAACAATTTTAATCTAATCTGAAGCTTACAAAGTGATAATGCCTAATTTGTTTGTTTTGATGATAATAAAATATAAATTACTTATTACTATTTAAAAAAATCACAACAAACAAGCATACCTTAATAGAATAAACATGCTTCAGGAGGTTTCTACAATGATAAATAGCTAGGATTCTTTTCCGGACATTTCCGTTAATTCACTACCACTACTATTTTTTGTTTCCGTTAAATCCCCACCGCTTGATATTACTCTATCGCTCCAAAAACTGTTCCCCAATCATTTTACGTCCACTGTGGTACTCCTCATCCTCTAGGAATCCGATATCGCTGGCCTTATCTTACCGCTTTCGAAGGACTTGCACACGGATAGCGCATTCGGTGGTAAGTCAATCATTGGACCAGTTTGTGATCAACTTTAGTAGCCACTTAACCTAACCTAATCTGACCTAAACTAACCAAACCTTACCTTAAATGCGATACAAAAATTAGAGGTAGTGAAGTAACGGAAAGAGTAGTGGTAGTGGATTAACGGAAAAAGTCCTGTTTTCTTGTACTTAATTAATCTGACAAAGATATTCTTCTAGTTAATGTAGAATTTCTTTCGTTCCTGGTTGGAGCTGTCTTAGATGATTTGATCTTCATGCCAAAAAGACGACCAAACAAAGTGGCGACTCCAAATAATATTAAAATCCATTAATCCTAAAAAAAATGTTCCTGAGAAATAAAGCCGAGGTCATCCACATCACTCATTAAAAACGGTTTACCCCTAAGGGCATCCTCCGACGGCTTCTGGCCGAGTAGGCCTTTTCTTTTTGCCGCCGCGCCGAGCGGGGTGAATACGTTTTGATTAGTGAAGACCGCCCGCGGTCACCCGGTAGCCGGATAAAGCCTCCTGCGGCGAACAGACGATCGTTTGATGGTAATCGTGCACTGATCGCTTTCACTAACGATGATCACACCAGCACCTTACTTTCTACCAAACTAGCCGTGTGTAATCGGTGATTCACACCGGCGTCAACACATTGTGGACACAGGCCATCTGGCGGAAATAATTGTCCCTAATGGTTTATTTTGATCATTTTGCTGTGGCGTTTTTGTCCCGTTCAAATCAGTAAGAATGGGGACTATCCCTGATATGTCTTGTACGCTACAAAATAATGTGATAAACGTCTTTTTAGTGCGTCAATCATTTACTAGCTTAAATGACGTATGGTGGGATATTCTCCATCACCCCTACGACCGATAAAACTCACCTGTCATACGAACATGTACTGTTGATGAAACCCATCTCCTATTTCAAACACGACACCATAAACGAATTTTTGAGCAATAAAACTGTTAATTTGATCCACGATGTCTCACTAAGTCTTTCAGATCAGTGAGCTGACGCGGATCTTTGATCCGGTTCGTTCACGAACTACCCATCAATATCTAAAAGTAAATGTTGGGACGTTACCTGTCAAGTTGAACTGGATGGACATATTAATACAATACGGTTACGTCATTAGGCTTACGAAATTAAGCTAGTTAATTTCCTTGTCAGTAATTTCTACTTATCCATTCTGCGAATTCCTCCAGTTACTGTTCTTTTCCTTCAGTTCTTTGAGCTCTTTATTTAAGGCCGTGCTGTTCTTATTCCAGTTGCACCAACCCTGATGGACGTAATTTTTTTATTGGACTCTACTTGACAATAGCTAATAAACAACATTCAATCTGTTAAAGATCTTTTCAGTCATTTCTTTTCGTCCATTCTGTGAATTCTTCCAGTTACTCTGTCCTTTTCCTTCAGTTCTTTAAGCTCTTTCTTTACGGGCCGTGCTGTTCCTATTCCACTTGCTCCAATCCTGGTGGACGTCAATTTTTTTTAACTCTACTTGATAATAGTTAATAATAAACAAAATTCAATTTTTTATAGATCTTTTGTGTGTTGATTTAAATCTTGTTGTTACTATGGTTTTTTACTTTGATTTTTAATGCATTTTTTGTATAAGTTTCATGATTATAATAATCTGGACACAGATAAATTATTCTAACCATTTTTATTGCACGGACTGAATTATATTTAATTCGTTATGTCGGTAATTTAATAAAATTGCTTCCCTGTGGCAGTCCCTTCATGTATGTATAATTAATTCTAGGTACTAACACAGTGAAAAAAGAAACAGAGGTCGCTTTCTTATGCACGCAGCAAACGCTTAAACGAAAGTTATAAATAGATTGTCGGCATTGGTGGCGCAGTGCTGTAACCTAGCTACTTGGGGACAAAGTGTTTGGGAGATTGTAGGCGATAAGTTGGATGCTCAGTCCTCTTAATACCGACATGGCGTCCGCTCGTTGGTTGCTATCGGCGTGGACACTACTAGAGAAGTCTGGGTGTTGGGTAGTAGTCAAGGTGCGGATGTTGTGTGGGGGAGATAACTGAGTATCAGGCTTGTCAATTAGCTGAAAATCAGACCAGCACTAGTGGTTCGGATTCCACGTAAAGCTGTAGGTCCCTTAGTTGCCCTGGCTGTTGGGCTATTAATAAATTGCCCTTTCTGAGGAACAGTTGAACTCGGTTAGTAACCAGACTACACTCATCCTACACCATATAATCATTCATATTCGCCTTAAAATACCAACAACGTTGTGTCGGCGTCTCATATGTAAGAATTACGCCTAATGTAGAGTATATCTTTATACATCTGCAGTAATAATTACTACGTTTATCTTTGAGGGTTTGAGGGAATACTGGAGGTACTGACAAGGTGCTGGCCCTGCCATCGCATGGTAAACTGGAGAAATAACTACTATTTAGACACATATTTAGCGCACTATTGAATACGACTTCTGTTTATTTCTCCTCTATGAGTTAACCCAGTTAAGTTTCCCGCCTTTAATCATGTTTCCAACATACATAAATTGAAGAACGTCGAACGTTGTGACCGAACTTTTCCTGAAGACCCTCATAGTGAGTTTTAGACAAATAGAGGTCGCGTCTTTGTTACTTTCTCTCTACATCAACAATGTTACTGACGTTCTCGCTGGAAGTTCCATTTATACGCTGATTTAAAGATCTACTACCTCTTACCTATTAAAGATGCAACTGCTATCAGATATCATCTTTCATCAACGACGACATTGACTCATCACATTGTGGACTTAGAAACATAAACTGAAATATTAGATAACTAAATGAATTACTCACATAAAACAAGTGTTCATATACAGTAATAAAAATAATATTTAATTAGTGACGGGCAAATAAGTGTTATGAGTGTAGATGAACGAGTGTAGTCACTGTTACTAAGGTTGACTGTTACTTAGAAAGAGCTATTTTTGATAGCCCAATAGCCTGAGAGCAACCAAGGGACCTAGGTCTACAGCTTTATGTGGAATCCGAACCACGTAGTATTGGTATGATATTCAGCTAACTGAAAAGCATGACACTTAATTCTCTACTTTACAAATCATCTGGACCTTGAGTACCACCCTAGATGGACACCCCAGTAGTAGTAACCATCTCTAGTAGTGTAACCATCGATGGGAATCATTGAACGGACGCTGTGTCGGTATTACTGTAAGAGCACTCTATATCAAAGATATTCCTGTGTTTGATAAACAATCAATCAATACTTTCACCGTCCACGCCACCTCTTGACTGTGGGAACTATCACTAATGACAGACTCTAAAACCAACAGGTAATCGTGATGCGGGATTTAATGGTCCGGATCATGCGAGGCTTAGCGACACGATCCTCGCGGAACAAGAGAGAAGTACAATTAAACCCGGGCGATTGTTGAGTGTGGGAATGAGTGCAACAATGGAGAGGCTGGCCAATCACAGGCCACATCGTGCTACTGATGTTGCCGACAATGGACCGCCAAATATCTCCGGTGTGAAAGCGTAATTAGGAAGCATGCACTTTCCTAACGACTTTGACAGTGACTTGACGCTCTTGGGCCTTTTGGTGCAAGAGGCAGCGGAGAAGAGTTTCTCTACGGATTTGACGTTGAAGTTCATGTGATAGCCGACAGCCCTTTCTTCCTTCACTAGTGATGGGAAATATTTTTGATATATCGCAAACAAATACTGATCTAACGATAATATCGAACGAAAAATATCGATATATCGGGTAACTGACAAATCGAATTGTAAATAATTTATCAGTTTAAAATTATCCACTAACTCCCTTATGTTTTGCTCTCACTATCTAGAATAGCCTACTGAATGTAAAAATGAGATATATTTATCTACAAGAAACATTTTGTGGTCTGTGGGGCTGAATGAAAAAAAATCTAAATAAGAATAATTATACCTTTAATTATTATGTTAATTATAAAAGATTAGTGTAGAGTAAGCATTGTCAACTCACACACATCAACTAACCTTTTCCACACATTGGTCTACAATAAACTATATTTTAATGCGTTAACCTCAAGTAAAAAAAACTAAATTTACATTACTATTTCTATGCATGTTTTGTACCCATAAGAGGCAATTTAAATATGTTTTTTCGAATAGTGATGATTTTGAGGAGAGATAATATCAATATTAAGTGATACGATATAGCGGACCAAAATATCGATATGGCCGATATTATTGAAAGAAAATATCGATGCTAATAAATCTATGTATCGAAACATATTTACCGAAATATCGTTGCCATACCTATCCTTCACTGCGGATTGGTTCTGGAAGCTTCCCTCCGTGGTACTCTCTAAACCATCACATCAATATAAAAGCTCAGCCTGCTACCTTTCTTCTAGATATCAACGTTTTATAGTGTAGAAACCCCTATAAGTCCATTTTAGGGGGATTAAAAGTGGTGCAACAATGTCAGAGTTAGTAGAAATTACCTTAAGCATTTCACAATGAAAACCAAATCAGCCAAGCTTATGTGTCATGTTTATTATTTTTTTTTTTTATTAACTGTTTGAAATAAATTATTAAATTAAAGCCAATATTACTGTTATGGAAAAAAGGGAAGGTAGAGGGGGAAAAAAGGGTAGGTTGCTATCCTTTGGGAATGGAATTTCGAAAAATACTTCCTTAGCGGGTCTCTATGATACAAAAACTAACTTCCGTTCAAATTTCATCAAAATCTGTATAGTGGCATTGGATATTTCGATACGAGTACATCGTTTTTGGATTATACAGGGTTGAAAAAAAATTAGAAACACTTTCACAACTTTTGTATGACTTCACTTGTAAACGTGAAATCTTGTTCATCATCATGGTTGCAAAGAACGTACATTTTGACGCCATTAGCGACATTTCATCTTTTCTGGGGGACGGCCCACGAGGAGTTGAACCTAAATGGGAGAGCGACAGTGGAGCGCCTGGCAAAAACTAATAAAACTGTCAGCCAAGAAATAGCACAACTGCGACAGTGGAGCGCCTGACCTTGAGGCACTCCACTGTCGTACCCTCGCGGGTCCAATGTGACAAGGGTTTTGACAAGGGTTCAAAAACTAAGGGGTCTTGATATCTATGGTGAGAGTGTGTTTAACTTGAAATCAATAGACATGTATTTATTAAAATAAGCATACATGTTACAGTATTTACATAAGATCCGGGTTTGTTAACAAATTTTACACTTCAAATTACTTTAGAAATAAAAAAGCCTTCAGATATTGAAATTGTAAATATAAGGTACATTGAAATAAGCTGTTATAGTCCGATTCATTGACACGCTTCTAAGTAATAGAAAACGTTATTGTATAAGACGTAAAATCGTGGCTTGGTTGACGTTTGACGTATTCCTAAGTAACTATTTCTCGTGGTCCTTTCTATTAAATCAAGGCTAAGCAGGTTGAACCGTCAATAATGTAATCATTTGAACAATAGCCATTAAATAATTGAACAAAGTAATAAGTTGATAGAACATCTGTTTGCGGTATATATTTTCAGTTTTGTAATAAAACGAAATAATACCTTTAACATATACTGTTCTGTAAAATTTATGTAAATATAATCAGTTATCATTGAGACACATCCAATACATTATTTTCATACCAACCAACAAGTAGATGACAATCAAATATTTAAAATCTTTGAAGTCTTTAGATAGCGTAAATTATCAAAAGACGTTTATTAGCGAGTGATAATTCAATATGCATAGCGTCAAAATCAAATTAAATTATAAAATATCTTATATTGTCTTTCCAGTCTCAGAACATTTTTACGCCTGCACAATAAATTCTTGATTTAATTAGATAAAACTGATAACTTAGTTATTTATCTTCTTTCACATGTAAACCTCTTTTTTTAATTTTTAAAACAGTTACACCTTATGTTATATCAGTTATATTATAATATTTTGGAAACAAGTTTATTTAATTTGATTTTTGTTCAATAATGCCTACCTTGTAGGCGAAATACCTCAAGAAAATAACACATTTATTTAAAAATTCTGATAATGTACAGTATAGTACATTAAAGTTTTTATTATCAATTATGTCTCATAGAACAGTAAACAAAATACAAACAACTATGTAATAAAATTATCCTTACTAATAAATCTAAGGTTTAGGCTTACGTACATAGTAAAGTTTTTAACATAGATCTCATTATATTAAAATGAATCATTTCCTCTTAAATAAAGTAACTAAACATTAAGCAAAAGTTTTTCACAAGAAAAAACGATGATTTTGTTTTAAGATAAGTATTGGAAACTAGATTTAAACCACAGCCGGATGGTATCATGGCCGGCAGGATGTGATGTGATGAATTCATTGAACTTTCTACCCTTTCCAACCTCTTGTCTTACCGCTTGGAATGCGCCATTAGGTTTTCCGCGTAAAATATGGAAATCCCTGAAGGACTACATTAGTATTACTAAGAAAAAATACTCCTCCTTCTAAGCAGAATACGCATCACCAAGGACATCTTACAGATTTTTGTGGAGTGTGTTTGGTATTTATTAATAAAAAATATTTTATATTTAATCAAAATACTATGGCTTTGATGTCAATACCGACATTCTTACTCATTCCTTTGCCTTAATTGTAAAATGTTAATTGGTAATATAACAAAAATTGTTGTCTACACGACTTTTTAAGTACTTTTATATGTTTTTATAATTTTCTGTTCTACGAACAGTGTTGGCCAAATGTATTGAATCTACAAAAATCCTTCCTCGACCTTTGATTTTGAAACTGCTGCTATCACGACTGTTGTTTTTTTCATTTGTGCCAAAGCACTTGCAGGCACAACCAACAGGACGGACTTACTCGAAACTACAGAGAGTCTGAAGAGTTTGGACAGTTTTGTGGGATGCTTGATGGTTTGGCTTTCCTTCCAGAAAAAGATGTACTACAGGGGATGCAGCTGCTGTAGGGATTGGCTCCTGTCAAAGCTTTATACCTACTACGCTACTTCGACGTCTACTATGTGAGCGGTACAGCAGGAGAAAACCCTAAACCTGCCATGTTTCCACCATCACTCTGGAAAGTGCATGAAGCACTATTTCCGACTCACACAGAACAAACAATATGTGTGAGGCGTGGAATAACCGATTTAAGAACTTATAAGGCCTCCAAAACCCATCTACGTGGACGGTTATCGAGGCCATACACCGAAATGACGGACTGGAGAGAACAGACGTTCTGCAACAAACTCAACCAAAAACACTGAACAGCTACAGCGTCGACTAAAACAGTTGAGTGAACGATATTTAGCTAGGGAAGTTATTATAAATGACTTTTTATCAAAAGTAGGAGAAACTATTAGATTTAAGTATGTAACTAAAAGGAGGTTTGTAAATTAATAATGATTTTATATTTTGTTTGTTTTAGAATATTGTAGTCTACAGATTGAGTGTAAATAGTATTTTTTGTTTGAGTGTAAGTATTTTTTTTAATTTCAAGTTTTAAATATTAGTAAGTGTAACCCAAATTATTTAGTTTAAATTTAAATGTATATTTATTATTTTAGAATGTTATACAAATTATTAAATGATAAAACTAAGAAATACATATTTGTTATTTACAAGCCTATTTGTATATTGACCTTTTTTTGTAACTTCAATTTCTTTGAAACAACTTGCCCAGTAATAAAATGAATATTATTTTAAAAACCCACTGCTTGTCTTTTACGAATTTGTATAAACTATGGTTAATATTTTATAATTAATACTCATGGGTTAAAGGGGCAAGTCATGATAAAATGAAGAGTGTCTACGTGTTCCTTTTACATAAAACTAAAAAGTATAAAGTTTTTAGTTTTTTTAAAAGATGACTATAAATACATCATTATTTTAGTCCTCGGGAGTTGATGTGGTAAACATGATGTGGCCCACCTCCGAAGATCAAGGTAGATAGTATGCATGAACAAGGTTAGATTTTTTCTATCTGTACGGTTATAAACTTGTTTTAAAACAAGTCTGCAATAGTTTAACCACTATTGCAAGTTTAATTCAAATAAAATGAAATATGATTAAGAAATGTTATTAATAGTTTTATTGGTCTTTTAGGATAACCCCTACAGAATCAATGTTACACTTACTCCTACAAAATATGCAGTGCACTTAACAAAGTCAGTATGATAGTAGCCGTTGTGATATTAGATTGGTAGGTATTTAGAAGGCCCCGCGAGCTGAGCTTGATAGCAGGTAGGAAGCAGGTAGAGTGCCGAGGACAGGTAGTTTTAGGTACGACACAGGAGCGCCTCCCCACCCCTTTTCGGAGGCGCTCCTGAGTCGCATCCCTAGCGAAAATTATTTATGACAACCCCTTAGCCAGGTAAGAGGCGCTCCTGTGTCGCGGATTCAACCTAAATCTTCAATGTAAGCCTATGTCGAGTGTGGTATCAAATGAAAGGTCTATTCAAGAGAAATTAATTGCCGCAAACCGGACTTCGAAAGGTTTATCATTTCCAGAGTAGCGGTCATTTGAATGTCAAAGTAACTAATTTGAACAATATTATTTCTCCACTATAAGTAAATTATTCTGATCAAAAATTATACTTTATGGAACACAATTAGTAAAAAAAATGCAATTATCAAATTATCTATGGAAAAAATAATTTTTGTTGTTTTAAAAACGTTCCCGTATATTCCCTCCCCCTGTATATTATATTAAAACTAGTAATTGAGGCTATGTATACTTACATAAACTATCAACTAATTTAAAAAAATTAATAAATATTCATTGGTATGAATTTACGTATTTAGATAGTATGACATATTACTTGGTTGGTTTTATTTACTTAAAAGCAAATTTTGGAAACATATACAAATAAATAATTTAATCGTCTTGCATTGATCCGTTGATATTTATTTTATAACACAAATAATCAATTTCTAATAAATTAAAAACAATAACTACTGAAGTAGGCGGGTGGTAATTTTAAGGATTTTTAAATCCAGTTTTTTCTCTATTTAGGTGTACTGAGCTAACTACAAAACTTGAAAATGCTCTATATTTATAAGAAACATTTTAGTTTTAAATTTGTTTATATTGTCAAATACCGCACTACATACTTTGAAAGTATGTTTTTCTTATCCATTATGTATTTTTAAATACGACAAGCCATGACTTCAGTTATATAGTAAATCCTTACCTTATACATTTTTTAGACAAAATTATTCACAAAAATTCATACAAGTGTTCTATAAACGGACTATGTTCAGTGCTGGAATCTGTTTATATTCTTTAAAAACTATTTTACATTCAGTAAATAATTATTCTCCACACACTTAATTAAATAATACTTTAAAATGTGATTCTTTTCTCGAAAAGTACAATATTGACTTTAAGTGTGGCATACGATGTTTAATTTTCAGGGTTGTCTTTAAAACATTATAAAACCCCTAAAATTTTAAAGCGGTGTTTTTAAGCATGATTTTCAGTAGAATAAATAAGAGCCATAGATTCAACAGATTAATAGTAGAGTCAAATTATCAATGATATTATCATAATAAAAAGTTAGACTGCTCTATATTATTAGAAAAATTATAAAATAAACGATTGTACTAAACTTTAAATCGTATATTTTAATTAAGATAAAAAATATCAAAATTTTCACATTAATGCGAGTACCAATATATTTGAAAATAAACAAAACAACACTTACTAAAAATAAAATTTGAGCTAGACCAATTTTTATTATTTCTATTACACATAGAATATTTCTATTTTTTATTTTTACTTATGTATTCCTACAGTATCGTTGCAGTGGATCTTTACCTCTGGAGACCTCCTAATAACGCTTCATTCCAAAATTTATTTTTATTTTTATTTATTTATTCATAAGACGCCGATCGTCAAGATATGGGCGAATATGGATTTCGAATGAGTGTGATGAGTGTAGATGAGCGAATGTAGTCATTGTTACAAACTAAGGCCGACTATTCCTTAGAAAGTGTCATTAATTAATAGCCCAATGACAAATGAACAGCCGGTGGTTATCAGCTGATCCTTCTCAAAATGTATTGACTCTGATTGGGATCGAACTGACAACCTTTAGCACATGAAGCTGGGATTGAACCAACTACGCTACCGACCAATTAGGAATTTCAATGGTCACCCCTCAACAATTCCATGATCAGGTTGAAGCTGGGGCCTTCTCCTTCCTTATTCTTGATAGACAACATTTCCTTGCCAACCTGAACACATAAAAAGTATACATAGATAATAATGCTTTATTCACATATTCTTCAAGAACAGTGGTGCATCATTAGCTTAAGTTATATTTATAGCATTATAACATAGATTACATACTTATAATCTCGGAAGAATAGAGACCTTTTTAAGGTTGTAATTCGTGAATCATAAAATATGATAATGTGTACTGTAAAATTTGAACAAGATTTTTTAATATTGAGAATCCATAAAACATTTATATTGTCCAATCAAACCAAAATCAGATATAAGTAGGCCTATGCGATACTATCATTGATTTTATACTAAAGGATACTATCCACAGTTTACTACTGCAATTAGGCACGCATTTTAGACTCCAAGCAAAAAATGTTAAATTATGGGGACCACTGCGTAAAAAAGTACCAATTTATTTCTGAGTTGAACATTTTCAATTACAACTAAGTTTCTAGACAAAGAAGTGTATTAGCTCCTTTATAAAATCATTTGAGTATGATATGTGGATATTTAGAAAAAATACGGCTGACCAAAAAATACTGGACACCTTGGTTACATAAACAATTAAACGTTAAGGACCATAGTTACGATATGAATTCATTGCTAATTTTAGCACTGTTGGTGAAACATACTAAATACTATGGACCACTTGAAATCCCTTTCGTTGCCTGTGAAGGTAGCTTTCGGCGTAGGTGTTGCAGTGGTGGGCTGTGCGGGCCTTTATTGTGGGGTACGTTACATGTTTGGGAAACCCCCCAACCCCTCAGACTTCTCAAGATACATCTTGCCCATCTGCAGACTATGACGCGGACGTCCCTTCTGAAGGAGATTCTACCTGAACTGTTAAAAAAAAAAAAAAAAAAAAAAAAAAAAAAAAAAAACTTATAGGTACCTTTTCTTGCGTATAAAATATTTCCACATTTTGCTTGAATGCTGAAACCAAACCATCACTGTAACTAAACGGCCTTTGTCAAGGCAAAAAAAATTATCAAATTGTGTGAATGTTTGTATGTGTGTTAGTGAGCGTGTGTGTTCAGAGTGGAAGCATGTGTGGGTGCGAACGTCTGTGCGTCCACCTTGCTCACATGCGTGCGTACGTGCACATTTTCTTGCGTTTGTATACCGTATGTGCGCGCGCGTACGTCTGTACGTCCACAGTGCTCACATGCGTGTGTACATGCGCATGTTCTTGCGTTTGTATACCGTATGTGTGGGTGCGTACGTCTGTGCGTCCACCTTGCTCACATGCGTGCGTACGTGCGCATGTTCTTGCGTTTTTATACCGTATGTACGCGTGCGTACGTTGTAACCTCTCTCTCTTGATGAGTTACATTTTATTAAGTTTCTTGTTAATTTGATAAAAAATTATGCAAATTAAATTTAATTCTCTTATCTCAGGGTTATATTTATGGGTAAATCGGTGAGGCTGTAAATTACAATGAAAAAGACTATTGTTTGAACAAGCTAATTTATTACATTCTTTGATTTTTTAATTTAAATATATGAAGTTAAATCTTACAAAATTGAACGTTATTTATTTAAAAACTGATCTCTAAAACATGGTTAAATTTAGTTATAACTAAAACTTATCTTTAAGATTCTTTGTCTGTAGCTCCACGTGGTCTTCATTTTCAGTTAGGAGCACCTTAAGATGATTCTCATTTGGACATCAGATTGAAAAAATTGTTAACAACGAATATTGGTATAAACTTTACTCGTTACATTTTATTATTTTAATCGGTTTTTAAACTCAACCGGACACCCGCGGTCACAAATAAAATTTGCTGCTACATCAACGCAGCTTGGAGACTTGCTCCTTACGGGTCTTGGCTCAAAGTGAACGATACCATTGATTATATAAACCTACAATAGATAAATCATATAATAGGAATATTTGTGGCAGTAATTTTGTTAGTTTGTGTGGCCCACAACCACAGCTGTTTTAAACTGCATTACATTTACATGGAACTACACTAGCGCTCCACAATGGACCACTAAAACAGCTGATATTTTGAGACTCAATATTTAACATTGGATGGTAAATCTATTTGTATAAAAATCAATGACGATACTACGAGGCTGGGCGTGGCTTCAGTCCGTTGCAATCGAGAGCCTTGGGGTCGAGACTACCTGCCGTCAACCAATAGCGTCTCTCTTGGTTCGAGGCTACTTACCGTCAGCCAATAGCGTCTCTCATCTACTTTGGACTCAACCATTGCATGGTCACCCTGACAGTCCTCTGGATCGCCAGATAGACTCGTCCGACGACGCGACTGCACATGTCTTATCTGTCTCGATAACAATGAACGGAATGTTGTTTAAGTTTTAGACAACTACCATGGGACAAATATGCCTGTCTACTTCTATATACTTGCTGGTTATTAATTTACAATGATTTCCTTCCTCACATGCATGCGAACGTGCACATCTTCTTGCGTGTGTATAACGTGCGTCCGTGCGTGCCTTCGAGTATGAGAGGAATAAATACATTGGCTTATGATTTACAACATTTTAACTAAAATCATATCTGATAATTACACTTAAATATGGAACTTTTACAGAGTTGAGATAATTGCTCCAATAAGCTCCTTGTCAGGGAGGACTATGATGCAGTAGGGTTGTCTCAGTTTTTCTCAACATTCCAAGTCTAGAGATAGGCGATCTGATATCAGGCCGAAGACAGCTGAGAACGGCTATCCAGTTTTTGTCAACCTGCTCCACCCTCTTCGACTGGTTATGTTTTCATTTTGTACCAATCCAGCCAAAGTAGAAAGTAAAAAATAGTATAACACCTGCTGATCTTGTCAATTATCCGCTAAAATTTCTTGTTATCTTCTAACTTGCATCTCAGTGCAGTAGTACAAATATTTCAGCCTAAATGGTGTATATAGAAGTAAAAAAGAAAAAGAACGATAAATTATTCTGAAGGTGATTTACTATTTCATTAAAGTTTGAACTCTTTTTTATGCCGAGAATCCCTAAATTCAATTATTAAAGGAATGTCTGTAACTTGAATAGCGGACAGTTGGTAACACTGATGGGTCCAGCTACATGATGGGCCTGACATTAAACTCATTATTATGAGTGTTATTCGGGGTTCCATCACTTTATCTAGGTCTACCAACTTTAACTAGGTTTTGGACTGATAAAAATTTAAACGATCTCCAATTTTTAGAATTTCCCTTTTTACGTTTTTTTAAGTTTAAGGTTTTTGTTTATTTTTGGAGTTTTATCGTTTTTTATTATTATTAGTCCTTTTTATCAAGCAAAGACCAAGCCTAAATCAGCCATGAAAAGTTCCATTTGAAGTTTGCGTATACGAATAAATGTTCATACAGCACTTGAGTTTCTATTTGATTCACACCAGTTTTTTATTTTTTTTTCAGGATGTACTACATAATTGGTCTATTTCTTCTTTCTTTTTGCATCTTCAAGACCGTATTTTTCTATTTTATTTCTTTCCTTCTGATTTCAGATAGGCTACATGATTGATTTTAGGACTTGGTCTTTCCAAGTACATTTCCTTGAATGGAAATGTACCTTCAACATAATTTATCATCTTTTAACGAACTTGTTAATGATGCAATATAACTTTTGGAAACTTCGAGTTCCTAAGCCTATTTCCAATAAAGTACTCAAAGTATAAACCTACATCTGGCACAGAGAAGAAAGAAACAGGGGCCGATCCAATTACAATACTGTACTGCGCTGAATTTGTGTCGAGTAGTTAGTTCTCCAGTTCTTTGTATGGATAGAAGAGCCATCATCTTCCTATCTTTCATCTTGCCACCCCCTTCCTCCAAGGATACAAATTGTCACTATTAATATAAATTTATAGATTTTCATTTATGGTAGCTGCCACTGATACGTTTGCTGCAGCCATATGCAAGCGAAATCTGTTTCTTTTCTATCTGTGACTCTGGAGCCTCCAGGACTTGAAAGTGAACCCCTATCATCCAGCAGTTCTACACTGCCTTTGGTTTTACGAAAGCAAGTGTAGTAGTTAGAGTGGGGTGTCTTTAACATTATTTACGATACAGTTTTAACCGTAACAATAGTGTAATGAGCTATGTGTGTGGTCATTGATGGAATGTGACAATTACATTTAGTTCGCTTCACGTAATCTTATTCCAATTCTGTCACAGTTCCTACGGATGTATTAAGTGCACTATAGTCAAAATGACTTCTCATCGGTTTTCATACGCATTGTTGATGGTCCTCTTTAGTGACTTAAGCATTTGGTGTACCTAGTTTTCATGAAAAAAAACTCTAGAATATACCCTGTAAAACATTATTTAATGCAACACAATGTGACCCTAGAATATACAACAAGGGTATGTCTATAAACCTTACACTACATTTCGACGGTACAACTGGTGACTGGTGACACCCTATTTTTGTCACCTATTAGGTGACGTTGGGTCTGCCAGACCCAGTATGGTTTTTATTTTTGTTTACAAATAGTTTTAAAAAAATATATATATATATTTTAATTTTGAGTACTAATGGTAATGAAAAGAAAAAAAGCCAAATCAATTGTAATTGATAAATTTTATTTGAAATTTAGAAAGAACTAAGCACAACATTTTTGAGTCAAAAAAAAGGTGAATACTTTTTTGTATGTAGTTTTCCCTTTAGTATTAAGATTTTTTAAATAACTGATTATTGTTGCCATAGATTTGTAGTCCTTAAAAAACAGTACAGATCAAACATTTAACCATACATAAAAATACTGCGCATCTTCAAATATTGTCTTTTTAGGCTGTGTTTACATTGAACACTTTACAGTTGTCATCATCACGTTCAGCACACAAACTTGCAACACTCCATACAATAAAATTAATTGCTGGATTTGCAAATGAATTTTGTTTTTCTGTCTTATTCCTTTGAACACAGTTCTAATCTTTTTCCTTTTTCCGCCATTATATAAAAACACTACAAAAATGTTACGTAATTGGTGACTCCGGGTCTGGGATACCCAAGTCGAGTTTATATTTTCAATTTTCAACAAATACAGAATAAAATGGCTCTGAAACTCACTGACAGAGCTCAGAATGAACCCCAGAGCAGGTAGCGAACAGAACAAAATGAAAATTCCCTTGGGTTTACAGACCCAGGGTCACCAGTTAAGGGTTAACAGTAAAATCTCATAGTACGCTAAGTGTGAGTCGAGTCGTTATTTCTCCAGTTTGCCATGCGATGGCAGGGCCAGCACCTTGTCAGTCAAATCTCATAGTACGCTAAGTGTGAGTCGAGTCGTTATTTCTCCAGTTTGCCATGCGATGGCAGGGACCAGCACCTTGTCAGTCAAATCTCATGGTACGCTAAGTGTGAGTCAAGTCGTTATTTCTCCAGTTTGCCATGCGATGGCAGGGCCAGCACCTTGTCAGTCAAATCTCATAGTACGCTAAGTGTGAGTCGAGTGTTAGTTCTCCAGTTTTCCATGCGATGGCAGGGCCAGCACCTTATCAGTCCCTCCCTTATTCCCCTCCAAATCCTCAATGAGAAAATTAGAAATTACTACTACTACATATGTATAAATTACATCTTTAACCCATGATACTATTAGTCTTACTTATATTAAAAACCGTTATTAATAATAGCTAACACTGTTCGTGGTATTAGGCGAAAAATTCATAGCGGTTTTTTAGTACAAGTTTAAAAATATCAAGGTTAATTTCTATTTAATATTTGAAAATGACAAGGTTGTACCAAGTTGAAACACCTTGTAGGGTTTTCTTCATTAAATGATGGAAAATGTTAAACAATCCTTGTGCAGCGTTAACATTGAAGATGTACACTATCACCATGATAGGAAAACCCCATATGATTGTATGACAAACTCGTTTTGCTCTCCCAGTCATTGATATCGTGAGAGATAACCCACATATTTGACTCACCCCTGAATTTTTATCACTAACAACAGATTGATATTCATTCCTCTTTCGAACAATAATGTAGGGTATCCATAGAAATGATCATATTGTTAAGGTCCACAGTCCGACATAACAAGGTGACCGCACTTTGTGGCTAACTGCACTTTTATTCACACTTAATAATTAATTAAACTACACACTAGGAGATATTTACATACAGTACTTAAACTATCACTGTCTAACACTGTCACTTCTGCTTAAGTGTGAACACCAAAGATTCGCACTGCCACTGACTCACTATTGGCTGAAGGGTAAGTTTATATAAGGCACCCTTATAAGTAAGGTTCTGGAGCTGTCGAGATGTTTCTGGGAGGGGAATCTAGGTCATTCTGGGCGCCACTTCAGGAAAGTTCTGCTTCCACCTACATATAAATTAACTGCCCTTCTAGAAGTAACCTGAATGGCCTAGAGGCAGGCATCGATGGCGTTCGATCTGGTAATTGTAATGAGAGCTATCTAAACATAATATGTGTAGTAACCTAAAACATTATTGTATATGGTGATAAAATGTCGATGAACCTACTCCTCATAGCTAATGGCTCTCCAATTCTCATTACATTATTCATCTCACTTTTGAATTCAGATTTGGAGCGAATTTATCTTGTGAAACGTTCAAACCCGGTATTTAACAAAACACTAAATTGAGCTATCACTGTATACTCAATGTGTATATTGTCCTGGATTCCCGGACAATCTGCTCAGATAAATTGGTTAGGGTACTTAACCCCTGTGAAATAGCAAGGTGGGTACAATGTCCGGTCCTGCAAAACACGTAAAATAATGTTTAAGAGTTTAACGATTTGAGCAGATTGTCCGTTTACGATTGGCCTGCGTAAAATCACTTCCTTGATGAGCTCTCGGCGTCATCTATCATCGCTCCTAATCACCACATTGTACCAACCAATGTTCCAGGGTTGTTCTAATTGACAACCATTCCGTCATGTCGGCGATCGGCACCTAGGTCGATCTATCAAGGCTATCGGCGGACACTGGTTCTCGCAATTGCTGGATGAGTAATGGCTACAAGATATCGGTGTCATCTGGGATGTGTTGGGTGGTCCCCACCTGGTCGATGAACGCGGATGGAATCCTAAATATCTTCGAGAGCACAACACTCCCTCACCTGGGAAAATGCCTGGCGTTTAAAATAATTTTACAACGGGAATCGGTAACACGAATTGTGTCGTTTTTGTTCTAAATTGTTAACCCGACATCGCCAATAAAAAGGTTTAAACTGATTTACTGGCATGAATTTTAAGACATACGTATTCAAAAAATTCATGTCCATCATATAAATCAGTAGGTGCTTGAAAATCAGAGCTAGGGTTATAGTCTGCTTTAGTATTGAGGGGCGCATGTTGTCGGCCACGAAAATTCGCTCGGCCAATGGTCGACGATGGTTTTCCCCGGCGTTGCCACATTTACAGAAAGTTGATAAGGGCTACTCTAGTGTCTCTAGATCAGCCGCTCAGTAAACAGCCTACACTCCCATACAGACTGTGGTTTACTCATAAATACCCTTTTCTGAGTAACTTACTAAACATATAAACAATTGAAAATTTATAAAATGCACCTACTAGTAACTTTGACACTCTTTCAAATCCTGTAAATTATTATAATTTTCTGAAAAATCATTAACTCGCAGTGTTGTACCGCATTTAACATTGATATTGTTGGATATAAATCATATGGTAACTGGAACAAGTATTAATCGGGAGTTGTACGTGACAAACCAGCAAGAGTCTAAACTTATTCATCTCAAAACAGTACCACTATTTGGAATCTTTCAATTGTTTTGTGACATTTAAAAAGTCAATAAATAAAAAGTACTTATCAGATATTTGTGAAACTTTTATATGCTGTAGATATATTAACTGACAACCACTTTTCAAAGTTTCAGAATGTTTTGTACTTGCAAAAATATGTTCTTATCAATAGTAATGAAGTATCGTTTTTTCGACAGTTCGAATATGCATAGTTTGTATTGTATATATGCCTAGTGATTTTGTACTAATTTATTATTGTTAAAGACGTCATTCACCGCTGGACCGTGAAATCACCGGCCATCCTTACCATTTGGCAATACAATACAAATTATTTCATATTCGAATAATTGACATCAACGGCTCAACAAGAAGACTTGTCTGAGACCTTTCCAGATAATTCACTACCACTAATTTTTCCGTTACTTCACTACCACTACTTTTTTTATCGCAATTACGGTTAGGTAGGTCAGGTCAGGTTAGGTTAGGTGGCTACTAAAGTTGATCACAAACTGGCAAATCCAATGATTGGCTTACCGCCGAATGCGCTCTTCTTGTGTAAGTTCTTGGAAAGTGATAGGATAAGGCCAGCGATATTATTTTCCTAGCGGATAACGAACACCACAGTGGACGTAAAATGATTGGGGAACAGTTTTTAGAGCAATAGAAAGCTGTAGTGAATTAACAGAAAGAAAAAAAAATAGTGGTAGTAATTAACGGAATTAACGTACTCGTACATTTGATTTTAATTTTATGACGTTTTAAATATCACAAAAGGATCCAAGGTATAAAATAGTTTTAATATTTTACTCAAATAAAGATTTTTTTAAATTAAAAGATGATACAAATTGTAAACATTCATAGGTTAACGTGGAAATAAATAAAAAAGTTGGTTATTTTTTTCGTACAGTGGTTAATATGGTGTTTGTTCAAACTTGAGTATCCGTAGTTATGAGTTGGACAGTAGTTTAGGGTAAGTCACTGTAGATAGTTTTTAATCCACATGGGTTTGTACTTGTCATGTGGAACTTTCAGAGTGATTTAAAATTATAAATTAACTATAATGTATTCATAAATGTTCATTTTACGTAAAGTAGATTAAAATTCATTTGTCCGTTATAACTTTACTAGGGGACACCCCCGCACGCTTCGCGTGCTAACCCCGGCGCTCGCGCTCGATACACCTCGGCCTTCGGCCTCGGCATGTGACTTGACTACAAATAGTAATAGATTTACTGTATAGCGTAAAATCACAATATGAAATTTATTTACAGTATCTCACTAACATTACTTGCATTGCTACCTATTTATTAGTATAAATACCCAATGGAGTTACTTAGCCTATTTCAAACGTGTTCATTTAATTTGTTTTTGTGTAAAATCTGAAGATTAAACTCATAGTATAATATTAAAAATGCATGAATCACAGAGCTGTGATCAACAGTACAATCTCAAACACACAAAATAAGCATACTTTTATTTATTTACAAAACAGCTGTTTAATTAATTTACTAAAATCAATCCAATGTTATCCTTATGGAACAACCTTTTAGGGACGCTTTCTACCCCTTAGGAATAGTTTATCAAGATGAAAATACTTTAGTTGTCCCGAATAATTATTTAATACCTGAAGAAACATTGTACAACATTTCAACTCTCTACCTACATGGGAAGTTAGAGAATGAGTGAGTGAGTGAGTGAGTGAGTGAGCCAGGCCTTTGCCTTTTATATATATAATTATTTAATACCTGAAGAAACAGTGTACAACATTTCAACTCTCTACCTACATGGGAAGTTAGAGAATGAGTGAGTGAGTGAGCCAGGCCTTTGCCTTTTATATATATAATTATTTAATACCTGAAGAAACAGTGTACAACATTTCAACTCTCTACCTACATGGGAAGTTAGAGAATGAGTGAGTGAGTGAGTGAGTGAGCCAGGCCTTTGCCTTTTATATATATAATTATTTAATACCTGAAGAAACATTGTACAACATTTCAACTCTCTACCTACATGGGAAGTTAGAGAATGAGTGAGTGAGTGAGCCAGGCCTTTGCCTTTTATATATATAATTATTTAATACCTGAAGAAACAGTGTACAACATTTCAACTCTCTACCTACATGGGAAGTTAGAGAATGAGTGAGTGAGTGAGCCAGGCCTTTGCCTTTTATATATATAATTATTTAATACCTGAAGAAACAGTGTACAACATTTCAACTCTCTACCTACATGGGAAGTTAGAGAATGAGTGAGTGAGTGAGCCAGGCCTTTGCCTTTTATATATATAATTTTTATGTTGTAGCAGTCACAGTTGGGAAATCACAAATTCGTCACCAGAATTGTTGCTCGTTTAGAACTACCCAGGGGATACGTAGAGCTCGTATATGATACAAACTTTACTTCCTCTGTATCATATACTATGTAGTATGTTTTTCATTACTTATACCATACTAATGTAAAGGTATCAGTTTGTATTGCTAGAGCGGCTGTTTGTCTTGCTTCGTTATTTCCAGTACACGGAGAGGAAACCTTTTTCCTGTCAGCTTGTTGCCCATACAATTCGCAACCAACTTCCGTAACGAGGGAACTTGTTCCACTCATTCTCGTCCACATGGTAAACAAAGTAATGATTTTAACTTATTGTTTTGTGATTTTCCTCATTTCCAAAGTCAAACAAGGAAAAATGCCGACTGACAAGTTCTATTGTCATCTCTCATCTGATTAACATTTTACTGAGTTAACTCAATACCTCCTAGTTTAGCAGAAGTGGGTAAATATCTGTTAAGCTGGTCTAATAATTTTAGGACAGGCCGATCTCCTATTTCAACATTTCACTGCCCATTTCCTCCATAGACTGATGATCTGTGTGGGGAACTTAGACTGAGTAAGAGTGAGGGGGGACGGGACGATTGGCACACATTTTTGGACCTTCTGCCCATGGCAGTATTGGCACAATCATTAGAATAAGTAGGGTCAACTCGCCTGCTTGGAAAAGGCAGGATTGGCACAGTCGCTCGACCAGGTAGACGCCATCGAACGAGGGAAAACGGGAATTTTATTATTCCCGTCAACTCTGCGTGGCAGTCATTTGCCCGTGATATAACAAATTTTTAAATTTAAACCTCACGTTAGGTTAGGTTAGGTTGGGTTGGGTTGGGTTGGGTTAGGTTAGGTTAGGTTAGGTTAGGTTAGTTGCTTACTTCAATAAGCACCACAGCAGGGAATTTGCGGGGGCAAAAAGTTCCCATTTTCCCGCATTCTGGCCACCTGGCTGCTGCTACCTGGCCGGGCGGTGTGTGCCAATCGTGCCTTTCTGAAACTTACAGGTTGACCCTTCTTAATCCCCTCTAATGACTGTGCCAATCGTGCCATTCCAAATCGGCCAAAAATGTGTGCCAAACGTTCTACGGCCGAGTGAGGAACAGTACAGTACAAGGTTTATATTACTGATAAACACTAACAATTTTTTTATTTATAATACAGTCCAAGTTGTTTAATTGTATCACATGTGTTATATTTCCGGCACTAATGGCGCAGTGCTGTAACCCAGCTACTCGGAGACAAGGTGATGTGGAGATTGTAGACGATAGGTTCTATGCTCGGTCCTCTTAATACTGACATGTCGTCCGCTCAATGGTTGCTATCGGTTTGGGTGTGGACACTTTAGGAGGTAGTCAGTGTCCGGCTGTTGTGAAGGGTAGAGAACTGAGTATCAGGCTTGTCAATTACCTGAAAATCAGACAAATACTACGTGGTTCGGATTCCACGTAAGGCTGTAGGTCCCTTAATTGGCCTGGCTATTGGACTATTAATAAAGGGTCATTCCTGAGCATATGTCGAAATTTAGTAACAAGACTACACAGGTCATCCACACTCATCCTACACTCATATAATCATTCGGCAAATTTGTGTCGGTGTCTTATATCTGAAAAGCACCTAAAGCCACTGGCTCTCCATTTAAACTACAGTAAACCCTCAATTGAAGGGACTATATGGGACAGTCTCTAGTCCGATTGTCCGTTAAATCACGGTCAACTCACCTCTAGCTGTTATTAGACTGCCACGCCTTAATCAAAACTAACTGTGATGCTGCCAGCTAATAGTTAACTCTAAGATTTATAAAATATACAAATAAATATTGTATATTGGTGATTAACCTATATATTTGATAAATTACAATGTTTCTATAAAAATTCCTTAATAACCTCAATTCTATGATGTATAGAATTTTTGATACTGTAATGCAGCTGTGAGCTGTCCGTTAAATCCGAAGTACATTAAATCGGGGTCCGTTAAATCGAGGCTCGTTAAATCGAGGTTTTAGTCTATTTGAGGCACTACTTAAATGAACACAATATTAAACTTACGGTACTTTACCAAACAATTGAAAACTTTTAACGCTAGGCCTGAAGAAATGTATTTGATATGATACTTTTAAATATTCACTTATTGTGTAACCAACCTTAAATTTATGTTAAACGCACAAATGACGCACATGCCCACCATCGCCGCTGACGTCACTGAGCCAGCCAGTGTTTATTCATAACTGTAGAATGGATTAGTTTCAGGTGAAACAGCCACGTAAGCCACTCAGCCCGCCAGATTCGCTCTAATAGGCTTACCCCCGCCCCCCGCTCGTCCCACTCGGTGTAAAGTTTACATCCAACTTGGGCCCGAATATCGCGTAAATTAATTGCGTGAAGAGGCTTTCGCAGTGTTAAAGCTTATAACAATCCACCCAGGGCTGCCAACTTGCCCAGTTAAATGGAATCGGACTTAACCGTATTATGGCATAGTGATAGTGATGTTCATGGAAGTAAAGGGATGCGTAATTTTATGGAGGAAGAAGTTGTTACTTTGTAGTAAGTATTTGACTGCAGCTGAAAGTAACATTAAATAAACAGTTCTAAAGAATTGGCACAAAATGTTCCCCATCTTAAACACTAAAAAATCAAAACTTTGAAAATCACCAGTTTGATTCACAAATATGTTTTTTGCCATAACTCAAATACTAGTCAAGTTAGAGACATGCGGTTTTTACTAAAATGTTTTAAATTTTAATTTGCGTATTTGCTGAAAATTTAATCAAAATCGTTTCAGTCGTATTTGAGAAAATTCCATTTTTGTACGTTTTTTGCCTATAAAAGTAAAAAAAAACTAAAATTTTAAAAAAGAGATAAAATGGCCTGGAGAAATTGGCTAAATACATCTACATACCAAATTTCATAAAAATTTATCCATCCGTTTGGTCTCCAGCGAAGTGCACATATACACAGACAGACATAAAAACTTGTTTCGAAAAAAAACACTTTTAGGGGATTCTAAAATGGATTTGAAGACCAACTTGTTAAAAAATGTTTTTTGAATGATCACAATACTTTACGCTAACGTATATAGGACATTGTGTGTAGCTACTTCAACCTCTCAGTCGTTAGTAGCTACTTCAAGTCTACTAAAGATTTCAGAACCAATTCATATCAACATTTTTGCACTTTTGAACTGGAAATAAATACTCTTTTCACGATGGAGTAAATGTTTACATGAGTTTTAATATGTACTTTAACCTCAAACAGTTTGGTAAAAAAGAAATTTTACTGTAAACATTTTTAAAAATTGTGATATAAACATTATTTCAATTTTATAATACAAGTCTTTTTACATTGTATTTATTGTCATTGAATAACAAAAAAGTTAAATTCTAATTAAATAACAAAATTAGGTGAAATTTAAGTGAAAACAGCTTTTACATTTTTAATTGCTTCAATATTATTAGAAAAATAAATTTTATATTTAAAAATAAGTGTGTTACCATATTATTGAATTAACTAAGAGATTGTTAAAATATATAACCAAATCCAAAAACGGTATACTCACTCATCTCGAAATATCCTGGACTACTGAATTGATTTAGGTTTTTATATCGTAGAGACTTTACTAAGAAAGGATTTCTCAAAATTGCATTTCTATGGGGTGGAAAGAGCCCCTCAACGTTTCTATGGGGTGGAAAGAGCCCCTCAACGTTTCCTCTTTCCATAAGAGTAACATTGGCATTGATTTAACTTAATAATTCAAATATAACAGTTAATACAAAACCCATAAACATGACCCAAAAGCTTGGTTGATTTAGTTTTCATTTTGAAATGTTTAAGGTCATGTCTAATAACTATGGCATGATTGTACTACTTTGTATCTACCTAAAGTAGACTTATAGGGGTTTCTAGAACATAAAACTTGTTATCTAGGAGGACGGTAGCAGGCTGAGCTTTTGTATTGATGTCGTGATGGTTTAGGGAGACCATCGAAGGGAAGGGTGAGCAAGTGTAGAGAACCGCCCGGTAACAAATCAAGGGCTGTCGGATAGTATTTTATATTAGTTTGAATGATAAAGAAATAAAACTGTCTTTAAAGTGACTGCACTGTAGTATGTACATAATAAAGTTTCATTATTATTGAATTACTCGGTTTCATTAGACCAATTTTTCGAATGATGTTCCTTTTTAATATGAAATATAAATATGACAACGTAATCCAAAAACGTTGTTATTTATATTAATTTAAAAATTTTAAAACAAGTTTAACGACCGTGGCTTTGTTTTTTAATTTGATAACCCTAGATAGGTACCGTACGTAATTTTGACGTGTTGTTAGTTACTTTTTTGCTCTAAATTTGTTACTTATCATGGCAGATGTTTGTTCAAACAGCAGTGCTTCAGTGTCCCCTTCATTTAGTGTAATGTATCAATGTTGTGCCATTTTTATTAAATTCCAAGACTTACAGAAAAAAATACGTCAAATATACGTACAATGTGTACGTATCCGATACCCTTAGCGTCATACTCATACGAGATACTTATCTAGGGTTAAACATCCAAACTGGAGTCTCCAGACTTTTTTTACGGAGAGTTGTCAACCTGACCAAGGAAAAAGCCAAAATTGTCAAAACAGCGTTGATTGCACTTCGCGTGGACCGATTCTGCTTGCTGAAAAAAGTTAAAAATAAGTTATATTTATCAGACAACAGACAGCCTTTTCCATTATCTCTTCTTTTTCTCCAAGGTGTCGTATTTTAACTAAAACCTTTAACCAGGAGCCAACCCTGATGATCCCGTCACAACAATGTGGGTGAACAACCCTCCAGCCCTCCACAATCCTGAGGGCGTCCTTCCCCGAAGGCTACCGGGATATTTCGCAAATTAAATCCTCCACGGGGTCAACGGCTCCTTTGTCACCTGTAGGCTTGACGTGTGCCTTATGTATTCGCCAGGACGACCTGCAAGGCCAACGACCCGAACACAACTTTGGCGAGCTGGTCTAAGGCGTCAGGACTTTGAGCCTTGGATAGAGATAGCGCTGGTTCGAATTTGGTATGGACTGATCAATAATGTTGACATTATACTGTACTGGTTTTACCTCCTTCCAGTGTTGTTTCTTTGTCAAGTGGACATAATCAATTATATGCCACAAGACACGTTTTAGTATTTAAACGTGTAAAAGGGAGAAGATGCTGCGTGGAGATTTTTTTCTTCTCTATGGTGCTGTGGAGGTTTCACGACGGAAAGGGTTTCATTAACACAACCCTTGATTATATAACTTACAAATAAATATCTCATGTAATAGGAATATTTGTGTCAGTAATTTTGTTAGTTAGAGAGGCCCGCAACCACAGCTGGTTTAAACTGCATTACATTTACATGTGACTACACTAGCGCTCCACAATGGACCACTAAAACAGCTGATAATTTGAGCCACAAAATTAGCATTGGTTGAGAAATCTAAGTGCATACACAATAGAACTACATAACCGATGTATAGGCTAATGTATATTATCTACGTTTCCTCAAGTTATGTGGTAGAAGGGACTTGCTAGTCCCAACTTCGCCTGACTATAAATTAAGTAGTTTTTTATTTCATAAATAAAAAAAAAAAAACAATTATATAAGCAACTGACATGGGTTGTTTCCTACATACTGTATAAGCAGAGTAGATCCGTAAAAACTTATCGAAAATTTGGTAATTATGAAGTTTCAACTCACATACAAAATAAAAATGTACTGTTTTAAAGAGGTTAAAATTCAGTTAGAATATCACGATAAATCATGTCATTACGCCGAAAACTCATTTTTCACCAAAAATCGGAAAACTCAACTTAAAAACTAACAAATCGTGGATCTTTTCCGTTAATTCACTACTTTTTCTTCTTCCCGTTTATTCAATACCGCTTGATAAATATTCTATTGCTCTAAAAACTGTTCTCCAATCATTTTTACGTCGACTGAGTATTCTTTATCCGGTAGGAATCCGATATCGCTGGCCTTATTTTATCGCTTTACAAGAAGTTAGCCTACACGGAGACCGCATTTGGCGGTAAGTCAATAATTGGATTTACTAGTTTGTGTTAACCTTTAGTAGCCACATAACTCAACCTAACCTAAACTGACCTAATATAACCATAATTGTGATAAAAAAGAAGTAAGTGGTAGTGAATTAACGGAAAAGGTTCCAAATAATTATTTCGGAAGAAAAGGCTTTCATTAATTTGTTTACGCTTAACACTTTTTTGTGGTGAATGATTGGTGTCTATAACGAGGTGTTGGACGCTAAACGCGCTTTGCCACGATAGTAGTTTTTCCATCATGTCTCAAAAACTAAAACTTTCATAGACCATAATAGTTTTTGAATGCGTATTTAGCGTAAAAAACATGTCGAATCATAAAAAAAACACTAACTCCTTAAAAATAACGACACTATACCAAAAGAACCAAAGTTGAGAAATTGGGTTTTGCTAAAACACGTCATTTCTGCAGTATTAAAAAGTACCGATCGTGGAAATATAGCCAATTCTTGACACAATTCAGGCCAAGTGGTCAAATTCCTTTAGTTTGTCCCAAACTCAAACTGTTTTCTACATCAATAACTACCAAAATAACTTAAGTGTTCAAGAATTTGGAAGGAAGAAAGCTCTCTATTAAAATCAGCGGAGCCTTTATTCTTATCTGATTGCGATAACTAATGTCATTCCTGGGGGCACCCGAGGTGTGACATGGACTACCTGAGGGTCATAATTGGACACTCGAGGTGCGACATGGCGAGTTAGTACCACCGTACGTGTATAGGTGGGTGGGTGGGTTAGTACCACCGTACGTGTATATGTGGGCGGGTGGGTTAGTACCACCGTACGTGTATAGGTGGGCGGGTGGGTTAGTACCACCGTACGTGTATAGGTGGGCGGGTGGGTTAGTACCACCGTACGAGCATAGGTGGGCGGGTGGGTTAGTACCGCCGTACGTGTATAGGTGGGCGGGTGGGTTAGTACCACCGTACGTGTATAGGTGGGCGGGTGGGTTAGTACCACCGTACGTGTATAGGTGGGCGGGTGGGTTAGTACCACCGTACGTGTATGGGTGGGCGGGTGGGTTAGGTTAGGTTAGGTTGAAAATATACACGTAATAAATCAATCAACAGTCGAACAATTTTGTTGTTTCAAAGCCTCACAGAAAATGTTGCTTAGTTCCAAACATATATATTCAAAAAAAAAAAAAAAAAAAAAAAAAAAAAAAATATATATATATATATATATTTATGAACACAGAGAGAGAGCGCGTCTACAACCCCGCAACCCTTCGCCGGGCTACCTGAGGTGGCATGTCGCACCTCGAGTGCCAGTTTTATGGCCCTTTGGGTCGCTGGGATTAACACAGGTAGTCCATGTCGCACCTCGAGTGCCACCTCATTCCTCACTGCTTCCTCTACTACACGCGCGCCGAATCGTACTCAAGTTTGTGTTAGGTTATGTTTGTTTAGATTAGGTTAGGTTAGATATTTTATTACTTTCTACATTAATATATTTCCACAGAAAAAAGAATTTGGGGAACTAAAGGAATTTGACCGACAAAGTTTTCAAATTCTAAGTGAGTTGAAACAGCATAGTGACCGAATATTTAGTTAAGGAAGTTAAGAGGGCTCTAAACCCCCGCGCTGAGAAGCGTAAAAACTGCTTTGCGCGGTCCAAGATACTGCCCTTATTTACTGTCGTAAAATTATAAATGAAACATCTATTTAAACATAAAGACATTTTTGACTCAAATCGCTTTTTAGAATTTTCGAATTCTCCTTCATTTCGATTTTATAGGTTATTGAAGTTACCCAATATTCAAACTAGTGCCAAAATAAAACTAGAGCTGTTATCGAAATTTTAAAAAGCGATTTTAGTCAGAAATGTATCTGGTTTCAATTTAGTTTTGGTTTCAGATCGATATCTTTAAATCTGTAGCCGCAATGTTGGACTGCGCAAATGCCTGCATGTTATTTTATTGCCAAAATATGCGGTGATTCGTGAGATCCAAGTGGCGAAACCTCGAACTTCTTAGTCGCGGATGGATTTTACTACTTCATTCATAAAAACCTTCCTTCATTTAATTTAACATCGATGGATGCAATGTAGGCCTACGACGACTGATATCAGTATTATTTTACAGACTGATTACTTAGAGTTAGTCTAATTACTTTTGAATGGCTTATTTCGTTTAAATTAAAATGTGCGTTCCTATGTGGTTCCTGATATAATCTAACTACAAAGTAAAGCATAACATTTTTATTTGTAATGACAGTGCACAATATTTATTATATCATGAAAAATACTGTAATAATCATCTATATACAACATTTTTATGAAATAAATCATTTAAACTACATTAACGAATGCGAACAGTTAAAATATTAATTCAATAATTCCGGCTTGACCAAAGCAATAAGTAATTCTATAATAAGTCACTGTCACTATTGGCCTTTGTTTTATTTTAAAAATATAAATACAGTAATATTAAGTCGTAACTATTAATTTATTATAGTTCATTAATGTTGTGGTAGAAAAAATGCTAGGTCATTTATTTGTAATTTTATAAGAAGGTAACTTTGAAGCAAATATTTTACCTAAACGATAACAAGGACAGAAAAATATGACAGCCGGGGGACGGGGCGGGGCGGAGCGGCAATCCTTTTGTGAACTTGAAGTCATGGGGCGAGGTAGTGTTTGGGAACCTCGTACCACTCCTGATGTATTCCGTTGAACAGCCAATGAGAAGACTTAGGACGGTAAAACTTGACATAAGTGATATTTAAACATTGTTGGAGTGATATTTAAACATTCTTTTTACTGTTGTACATTAGATATATTTCGGAACAGTCTTTACTTATAAAACACCAATAATACAACTATTAACAAATATATAAAACAGTGATCCAAATATTTAAATCTGTAACGATTTATTTATAACATATTTTCCCTTTCTAATTTTTATAAAATGATAGTACCATATTGATAAAGTTATTTCCATGTTATAACTATACTTCATGTAATTATTTATATTTAGCACCAATTGAGCAGGGACAATTTGTTTTTCAATATGCATATATAAACACTACACTCACAAATTAAAAACACATTACTGTAGTGTAGTGAGTGTTTTTTTAATATATAGTGGGTAGGGGGGACTCACCCACCCACATACACCGGACAGTGATATTGACCCACCAACCCTCCCATACTCGGACAAAGGTATTGACCCAAATACACTCCGGTAATTTTCCCACCCACCCTACCATAAACGTACTATGGTATTGAGCCACCTACCCTACCATACACATACAATGGTACTGACCCACCTACACACGGACAGTGGTACTGATTAGAAGTTCAATAATTTAGTAGCCCTCCTTATTTTCAGTGGAGCGTAAAAACTGCTTTGCGCGGTACTACAAACTACTTTAATCATATAAAAAACTGAGACCAAAGTACTGTGTGAATTGCTGAGGTCAAACTGGTAGACTAAGTAAGTCTAACTAGCCCGAACATACATGTTTATGAGGCCAAACTACTGTCAGGCAGGTGAGCCCAATCTGCTTTGAACGTCTAAAGTTATATGTTCGAAATTGATATATGCTCACAGCAGTTTCTCTGTTTTAAATTGTTGGTTATTTTTAACAGTCGTGTTTAAAAAAATCGTCATATTTAGTAATTTGTGTATGCCTAATTGAATCATATTAAATTTATCACTTCTTTAAGCGTATGTTGTTTTAATCTTTAACTGAACATAAAAAGATACGAAATAGAAATTTATTTGCCAATTAATGCCTTTTATTAAATATTTAACCACATAAAAACCAATATTTAGATCACAATCCAAGTAGCGTAGTTGGTTCAATCCCAGCTTCATGTGCTAAAGGTTCCCAGCTCATCCCAATCAGAGTCAATACATTTTGAGAAGGATCAGCTGATAACCACCGGCTGTTCATTTGTCATTGGGCTATTAATTAATGACACTTTCTAAGGAATAGTCGGCCTTAGTTTGTAACAATGACTACATTCGCTCATCTACACTCATCACACTCAATCGAAATCCATATTCGCCCATATCTTGACGATCGGCGTCTTATGAAAAAAAAAAAAAAAAAAAAAAAAAAAATAAATAAATAAAAGCTTTAAGAAATATTTACAAAAACCATTCTTTGTAACGTAATTTACTTAGTTTTTAGTAAAGCGTATCTTTATGTTTATAAATCAAACTCTTCAATTGTAGAATATAAGTATAGTAAGCCTATGCCTAACTATGTTCAATTTTAACAGTTAACCGTTTTGAGAGTAACAAGATTTGAACAAGAATTATGATTTTGGAAAACGTTTCAAGTAGAAATTCAATATTTTAGTAGACCCCCTATTTGATCAGTGAATAAATTGATTTCGCTGTAAAAAGTCTACTTTTCTAAACAAATATTACTTTGTTTTTTTTTGTAAATAAAAACTATAGTAAAATATTACTATTTTTTATAAAAACAAAATGACATAAAAAAATGTTAAGAAATAAAATACAGCAGCAAAACCGGTACTGACTGGAAAATTGACAATTGTTGAAAAGAATTGGCCTTTCGGCTCAACATACATTCAGACAGAGAAGGTCGGGCGTGTAGCCACCTGAGGAGACGGCAGACGGGAGGAAGGGGTAATTGGGGTTTCCGGTTGAAAATACTACGAAAACCTACTATACAGGAAATGATTCTTGGGACTATATTGCACTTCGTCCGGCGGATTAAACTGGACGTAGTTCCAACTTCTATCGCCAGTGTCGCATGACTTCTATATTTTCTTTCCCTTTAGAGCCCTCTTAAATAACAACATAGAAACAATAGTTACGTAGTAAAGAGTGGTCTGCAGTCGCCATGGAGACGCGGTGGTCGGCCTGTTTGATCTGCCATTGGCTGCCCTCACCTGACGACTCGCATTTCTCTCGCTTCACTGGTTTATTGACACTGATCTCTCTCACGCCTGACACAGATCATTGGTGGAACCAGTTCGCCCCCTCCTTCCACACCTCAGCACCCAACACTTGATTTACAACCTCAAACAACTACGTTTTTGAATATAAGCAATATTATTAGTGATCCTTAATTATTCAATGTAAAATTCCTGGAAGAAAAGTTAAAAATTACAACAAAATTTATGAATACTGAATTTCAGCCAGTAAAAGTTTCAGCTGAAATAACGTTGTTTATAATAATTTTTATGTTATGAGTCATAGGCCTACTTCATTAGGCTAATTCGTGGTACTGCATAAAATAATTAAATATTGATAAGTTATATTAATATAAAGTATATTTACCCAAAATTATCCTAAAAATAAAAAATTGAAGTTGAAAGACACTTACAATTAAAATTATTACAAAAAAATTTAACCATATAAAAAATAAATCACAAATAGTACGAAAGAATATTATAACAAATTGTATATTGTGTTAACATATTTCTAATAATACATTGCTAATTATAATATAAACTTCTAAAAGGAAGGCTATAACTAACTAAAATCAGAACTGTGCACAGAGTATCAAATTAAGTTAAATTGAAACAATTAGCCTACATAAGTATAATTCTATATATGTATAATCCAAATGCAGGACTATAAACAATTTTTACAGAAAAACAAATACAAAATCCATTTAAAACAACATTTTATATAGGATGGTCTACAGCGTAGGGAGGAACTACGCGGTATCTTGACCCTTACTTACACAGAGGGGTCGTCAAGATACTTGTACCTCCTCCATGTTTTATATAGGATGGTCTACAGCGTAGGGAGGAGTTACGCGGTATCTTGACCCTTACTTACACAGAGGGGTCGTCAAGATACTTGTACCTCCTCCATGTTTTATATAGGATGGTCTACAGCGTAGGGAGGAGTTACGCGGTATCTTGACCCTTACACAGGGGGGTCGTCAAGATACCGCGTACCTCCTCCATGTTTTTTTAATTTTTATGGGCAAAAATCATACAAAAATAGATTTTTCTCAAAAACGGCTTGAACAATTTCGATAAAATTTTTAGTAAAGATGTAAATTACAATTAAAAATATTTAATTAAAAACCGTATGTCTCTAGCTTGACTAGTTTTTTTAGTTATGGCAAAATAACATATTTGGGAATCAAACTGGTTATTTTGAAAGTTTTGATTTTTGTAGTGTTTAATATGGGGGAAAGTGTGTGCCAATTCTTTGGAACCATAAATGGTAGAGTAGTAAATAAAAAGTGCCAATACCGAATTGAGTGGCAGGTGCATTTGTGTTTTAACAAAGTTGAAAAAATTAACGATGTAATTTTTCAGTATATACCTGTTAAAACAGACACATTGTTGACAACACTTGGTCAGTCAGGCTTGCTTCTCGGTTACAAAGACAACAAACACAATTTGACGGTTGACCATCCACGAACAAAGCAGAGAGAAGCGGCGTTACAATGGCACCAGCGGAATAAAGGCACTTCTGGGAGACGAGGGCTCTCCAGAACAACAAGCTTGTGCTGACTGGATTAACTGTCTTGTTCTTCTCTCCTTCCACACGCTTAACCCTTTCCAGGAACCGCTGGGGAGTATTGGCGCCACAACTTCAATGTCCGCGACCCTTCGGCTATTGACCGCGCTTTTGGTTTCCAGCGTCTTTTAGAAGAGATTAGACCAATCTCTGGACCACCCAGATTTGGAATACACGAAACAAACTAAAAAATACACAAAACTGGAAGTAGAGCCTACATTTTACTTTTTCCCATATGCGTTAGGATAGAAAAATTATTGTGATCATCCAAAAACAGTTTTTTACAAGTCGGTCTAAAAATACATTTTAGGGTCACATGAATCCAAAAAAGTATGTGCACTTCACTGGAAATCAATTTTTATGAACTTTGGTTGTATTTAGTCAATATCTACAGACAGTTTTTTCACTTTTTTGACATTTTAGTTTGTTTCTATTTTTATGGGCAAAAAACATAAAAAAATGGAATTTCTCAAAAACATTATGATTTTTATTAAATTTTCAGAAAAGATGAAAATTACAATTTAAAATATTTGAGTGAAAACCGCATGTCCCTAATTTAACTAAATTTTTAGTAATGAAAAAAAAAACAATTGGGAATCAAACTGGTAATTTTCAAAGTTTTGATTTTTTAGTGTTTAAATATGGGGTAAGTTTTTTGCAATTATTTGGAACCACTTATTTCGATAAGAATGAAACGAACATGGAAAAGATATTAATTATTTATAGGAAGTGGTGGCTTACTAGTGATCAAGTCTTACACTGAACAAATGTTACATTTTCATCAGAAGATGTGACATAATATTTTGGAAAGTTTAAACGAGTTATTTAGTTATTAAGGATTTAGTTATGCGTGTAAAGTATTTCTCAAATAACATCAATTCTAATCCACAGAACAGTCCTCACCCACTAAAATACGGTGTCCGTCTTATATATATGAATTAATCCAATGAGGGAGACAAAGGTAGTTGGACATTTGCCATCATTACGTGAAAAATAACAATCACGACGTTTCGATTTGGTAAAAACCAAACCTTTTTCAAGTGCTAAAAACTAAATTACATCTACACAAACATGTTATAAAACTACGTTCTTAAACTAATAAACTTATCTACTTTAATAATTATCTACATTTTAACCTAGATCCTAGAATGGAGTACAACAAAATGAACTTCTACTAAATATAAAAAATATTAACAGGGTTAAATTAATATAGCCAAATAGGCGCTGTCAAGGTCACGATATCAACGAAAAATATAAAACACAATAAAATTAATATTCAAATCAGACTGAAATAAGATTACATTAACTAATCATAAATATATGGTACCTGAAAAACCAGAGTAAATACCAGAGTAAACCACTGCGGGTCGTAAGACTTCATCATTTTTGTAATATTTGATTATGGTATTGTTTTATTCCTAATAATTGTTGTCTTTTCAGGTTAAAATGTAATTTTAATAGTAGCCTCAGTCCTTCCGAGCCATATATATAGGCTATATAATTTTTTGTGCATGTTGAATGTTATTTTAAATTAATTGTGTTTTTCAGGTACCATATATTTATGATTAGTTAATGTAATCTTATTTCAGTCTGATTTGAATATTAATTTTATTGTGTTTTATATTTTTCGTTGATATCGTGACCTTGACAGCGCCTATTTGGCTATATTAATTTAACCCTGTTAATATTTTTTATATTTAGTAGAAGTTCATTTTGTTGTACTCCATTCTAGGATCTAGGTTAAAATGTAGATAATTATTAAAGTAGATAAGTTTATTAGTTTACGAACGTAGTTTTATAACATGTTTGTGTAGATGTAATTTAGTTTTTAGCACTTGAAAAAGGTTTGGGTTTTACCAAATCGAAACGTCGTGATTGTTATTTTTCACGTAATGATGGCAAATGTCCAACTACCTTTGTCTCCCTCATCTGATACTCCATCATTAACAAATTTCAAAAACAAAATTAATCCAAGTTGTGTTAACTATAAGAAACATCATTTTTAGTGTGAACAAAGTTAATAATTAATCATTATTATAATTATGTATTAATTTTTTGGGGTAAATTGAATGCTTTTGTTTAATATCGTGTCAGCTACATCAGTTTTTCTCTTTTATGATAACAGTAAGCAGGCCTTGATTCATACGCATATGTAACAAGTTTTTTATGTTGAACTTATGAATTATTTATGTGTAATATAAAAACAGCATCTCACTATCACAATTAACAATCTAAAATTATTGCCAATCGCAGTGATTTTTTTTTTTATTTTCCACCCACTGGACATGACACCGACAAGCTATCCTCTGTCCAAAACGGCCTGAGGTCCAAACATGCAACACTTGAGAAATTGGACTTGACTGAGTGTAAGTTTAGTCACACAGTCAATAATTATATGCTGCTTTCGGTAGTGATGGCAAATATTTCCAACAAATCTATATATCAAACTATCGATATATCGCAAACCAAATATCGATTTAACGATGATATCGAAATAAAAATATCGATATATCGCGTAACTGATAAATCGAATTGTAAATTATTTATTTGTTTAAAATTATGCACTAACTCTTTATGTCATGACCAAAAATACACTCATGTTTTGATGTCACTATTTAGAATAGCTACTGAATGTTAAAATTAAATACATTTATCTACACGAAACAAGTTGTGGTCTGTGGGGTTGAACGGGAAACAATCTAAATAAGAATAACAATTATACCTTTAATTATTATGTTAATTATAAAAGAAAGATGTAGTCAGCATTGCCAACTTACACACAACTTCATTTACCCGTTCCAGCCACTGGTCTACAGTAAACTACATTTTAGTGCGTTAACCTTAAGTAAAAAACTAAATAAATTTACATTATTATATAAATGCATGTTTTATACGCATAAGAGGCAATTTAAATGTGTTTTTTTTCGAATAGTGATGATTTTGAGGAGAGAGAATAACATAAATGTTTAGTGGTATAATATATCGGACCAAAATATCGATATGGCCGATATTATCGAAAGATAATATCGATACTAATATATCGAAACATGTTAATCGATATTTCCGATATATCGTTGCCATCCCTAGAATTACGCCATTATGGTTGTCAAAAATTTGGGTTGAGAAGCCTTAGCACATCTGACCACAGGATCACTGACAGAACTAACGTTTTCAAGCTCTGCGCCAGTCTGAATGTTTACCGTGGGATCAGTACTTGTTATAGAGATGTTTATACATATACAGTAGACACTAGTGGTGCAGTGCTGTAATCCAGCCACTTGGGAACGAAGTGTTGTGGAGAATGTAGGCGACAGGTTATATACTTAATTGTGGAAATAAATCATTTATTTCATATACTTGGTTCTATTAATACTGACACAGCGTCCGACCAATGGTTGCCATCGATGTGAACTCTTCTAGAGAAGACTGAAGTGTCCGTGTTGGGTGGAAATTAGCTGAATATCAGACCATTACTACGTGGTTCGGATTCCAAGTAAAGCTGTAGATCCCTTAGTGGTCCTGGCTATTGGGCTAATGGCTCTTTCTGACCACAAGCCGAACTCATTTAGTAACCAGACTACAAAAGTCATCCACACTCATCCTAAATTCATATAATCATTCATATTCGCCTTAAAATACGCACAAAGTTGCGCCGGCGTCTCATAATTAAGAATCAGAGAACGATATTTTCAATTGGATAGTATGTCTAGCCGTTCAGCCGTTGAAACGTAAATCCACAGTCTGTCCTAAAGGAATAATAAAATAACTGCAAACTAGCTAATGTAGTATGTATACACTCATAGACATAAAAATTTAGTATTAATCTTACAAAACAAGAATTACTCTCATAAATGGCCTGAAGGATGTTTGGAGTAGCCGCAGGTGGAACTACGAGACAGCACCTGTGTGTGACCAGCCAGTAGCGGCCCCTTCAAAGCAACACTTCCACAAGAAAGGGATGTTTAGGTGTTTTGTGCCGGGCCAGCGGGGAGCTGGTTGTACACTTCCTTTGGAGAGCAACGTACGTATTTCTTCGATCGAAAATGTAAAACATTTTCGATCGAAGAAATACTCGAATCTACCGACTTGACTGACTAGGGTTGGATAACTAACAAAATGTCAGCTCTTTAGGGGATCGTTTCGATAATCGAAAAACGTCCAAAATATGGCTTTCTATTTCAACGATTCAATCCGTAATAACGATCATATCTTGCGATAGTGCCATTTGATAGGTTTCAGTTGATTATGAGATGACTTTTAAAAATTAAGCGTTTTCATCTTTATATGATTAAATATGTGAAACTTTGAAAATTCTTGACTATGTTAAATTAAAAACTTAATTTTATCAATTTAATTTGACCTTTAGTAAAAAATCATACAGTGATCACTATACCTCCTTTTAAATAATAAACCCAAACGGCACAGTTGATATAGAAAAGCATGTTTCAGCCAGCTGATAGTTTTTAATTATTTAAATCAATTTGAATTGATCAATTAATTTAAAGTAATTTAATAGGTTTAAATCAATTTTAATACATTTAAAACCAATGTATTTACTTACGCCAAATAGTTACGCCCCCCCCCTCCTTCCGAGATCACAACCATACATTTCAACGTGAGCAAGTAATTAACTTTACTACTGTACCACTAGAAGCCAAGAAAACATTGTTTCAGGATGTAGATTAGAGCTTTTCTTCTAAAAAAGTAAAAGTTTTAAAACTTATAGAAAAAATGTCTGGCAATAAAGAATTAAAATGTCTGGCAATAAAGAATTAAAATGTCTGGCAATAAAGAATTAAAATGTCTGGCAATAAAGAATTAAAATGTCTGGCAATAAAGAATTAAAATGTCTGGCAATAAAGAATTAAAATGTCTGGCAATAAAGAATTAAAATGTCTGGCAATAAAGAATTAAAATGTCTGGCAATAAAGAATTAAAATGTCTGGCAATAAAGAATTAAAATGTCTGGCAATAAAGAATTAAAATCTGAATGCGAATAATTACGGAATTTAAGTAATTAAAATATAAAGTTGATGCAGAGTGAAAACTAATAAGTTTTGGCTAAAATATAAATTATTAAAACATACAATAACATTTTTAATTTATTTATTCATAAGACGTCGAACGTCAAGATATGGGCGAATATGGTTTTCGAATGAGCGAATTTAGTCGTTCTTACAAAGTAAGGCCGATTATTCTTTTTAAAATGCACATGTATTAATGTGAAATTAAATTAGAAAAATAATGGTGTGATTAGATTTGTCGTAGATCTCTAAGTTTCTTAGTAAACAACCTTCAAACTCGGGTGCACATAATTTTTCTGCGTTGAGAGTAGTTTTGTTTTTAGCCTTCAATCAATTACGGCTATAAGCAGTACTTGACTGTTGTGAGAGCTTCAAGACTACTGCAGGCGTTCGCTTTGAACAAAATAAATGAAAATGTCTTCACCTTCCAAATCAGATTTTTATTAAATATATTTATATAAGCACCCATTTTCCCATATGCAAATTTAAATTCTTATTTAAATATAAAAATTTTCAGAAAATAAATTATGGCAATAAACAAATCTAGTTATATATATATATATATATATATATATATATATATATATATATATATATATATATATATATATATATATATATATATATATATAGAGAGAGAGAGAGAGAGATGTATGAGAAGATTTACATTGTAAAAATGTGTATTTCTTTATTTTTGCACATAGGACTTTAATAAAATAAACTTATTTCAACATTCAATGAACCACAACATAAATAAGTCTGTAAAAATTTCTGATAACATAAAGTTATTTCTGTCACCATTAAAACCCCTTAAATAAATTCCTCTTAGAATAGAAAATAAAATTCAACTAGAAATTAAATTGGCCTAGATAGTGTTTTTAAGGATTAACAATTGTGTTATATCTAACAGCTAAAATATTTCTCTCATTTATTAAAGTGCAAAGCTTACTTACTCTTCATAAGAGGAATAAAGATTGCCTTTACAAAATACTTGTGAAAAGAGAGTGAAGGGTCAGGACATTCAGTATTCATGGCCAAATGAAGAGGGCAGCTATTACAGCTATAATGATGTAAGGGAGGGTCGGGGGAGGGGTGCTAATACTGTGGAGAGCGTCAATAGACCAGTCCTATCTCTGGGGGTTGGCCGCAGTATCCTGAACAATAACAGACACGCCGCGTCCGCTCAATGGTTGCCATCAATGAGAACACTACTAGAGAAGTTTGGAGTGTCCATGTTGGGTGGTAGTTATGCTCCATATGTTGAGTAACGGAGATAACTGAGTGTCAGGCTTGTTAATTAGCTGAAAATCAGACCAATACTATGTGGTTCGGATCCTATGTAAAACTACAGGTTCCTTAGTTGCCCTGGCTATTAATAGATAGCCCTTTCAGAGAAACAGTTAGTTACCTTAGTTAGTAACATTGACTACACTTGTTCATCTACACTCATTCACCCATATCTGGTGTCTTAGTTAATAACCTAACAAGTGTGTCCACTCTTTTGAACCTCATCACAACTTGTCAAAACGACTATTCTAGGGAAGTAATTTTTATGAACCAGAATAATAATCCATGATTTTGATCTTTTTTGTAATTTAAAATTTTGAAATCGTCACAACTTACTATATTTGTCCACAACATAATATATCAACTACTAGACGACAGCCCGTGCTTCGCTACAGGGTGGTTCTCTACGCTTGCTTACCCTTCCCTCACTGGTTTTCTCTAAACCATCATATCAATATACATAACTTGGGATTTTTTACAAAAATACAATATACATGACAAAGCTCAGCCCAATTTGTTAATTTTGAATTTTTTTCTCCTAGATAACAAAGTATTATAGTCTAGAAAAGTCTATAAGTCTGCTTTAGGGTGATGCAAAGTAGTGCAGTGATGACAGAGTTAGAACATTTCACAATGAAAACAAACAGCCCAGCTTTTGTGTCATGTTTATATTTTTTGTATCAGCTGTTTTAAACAAATTAAATTAACGGCAGTCTTCTCTTATGGAAAGAAATATATGAGAGGCTTTTGTACCCCTTAAGAATGGTATTTTAAGAAATCCTTTCTTGGAGGGTCTCTAAGGTACGAAAGGTCTAAGGTACAAAAGGTAACTTACCTCCAAATTTCCTAAAAATCTGTTTGGAGGTTCTGAAAATTTTGAGATACCCGAGTGCATCATTAACAATATGATCCCAAAGTAGAATATGAAAATATATTATATGGTGAATATGTCAGCCACTGTCTCTAGAGTTATTGAAAAGTAATTTTGTATTATAAAATTTATTGAAAAAAATTTATATCTTGACACAAAACTAAATCCAATGTCCTTAGCTACGCTCAACCACCAGCTGATCTCTCCGAGCAATAGCAATCTGCAATAATGTGATCCTCTCCACACAAGAATTATTATGGAATCACACTCACTAACGGATTAACTTTTTTATCTTTACCTAGTGCAAAATAATTCAAAATGTTATTTTACGTTTCTTGTGAATGTAGGAATAAATAATTTATTAAATGAAGTACTTGTTTTATTTTACAAGCTACCAAATTCCATACATTTTATTGGGGGGGGGGGAGTGTGGGTTGCTTTCATTTCAATAGGAGGGGGTGTGGTAAAATAAATTAGGTAATCCCTGTGCAGAAGAAACAACACTGTTAGTGGCTGAAACATCACAAATTACGATTTCCCAGCAAAGCGTAATAAATGGAAATATGAATCTAATTAATAAAACACAGTTATTACTCTTTATTAATTTATTGTAATAATACATGTTAAATATAATAAGAACTGTTACAAAACTACGAGACTCAGTTAACTGTACGTAGTTGAGTAATAAAGCACTGATTGAAATATATTTATTGACAAATTCACAATGATTTATATGTTGCAATATATAAACAACTAAATAATATGATTTAAATTGTAAAAAGCACTTTTTTGTAGCACTGATTTTAATTATTATTATTTATATTGAAGCCAAGAGTAAACAAGTATTATTAAATACAGATGATAAAGTATAATGAAAAACAACTTTACTTAAAATAGATATATAAAAACTTTGGAGATAATACATTTGTTAAGCCATCGCTGATAATAAGTGTAGTTATAAGTGCTTTGATACACGTAATAATATTAAAATTATACAGAATAAATGCATTATGCTTATAAGACTATATTAAATTATACTATAAAATAAGCACTATATTTACTCACAAAATACCAAGACTATCCATCGTTAGTAGAGGAGGGAAATATTCTTATAGTAATAAAAAAAGCTTAAAAATACAAATTAAATATTTTTATCTAAAACTGCACGTAATACTTACTTTTAGTACAGTTAGACTTTCAGAATTAACAATGATTTATTTAAATGCATTTTAATTACTGGATTTGTGCTTATTTATTATGTCTTGATAATAAAATATATACAGTTAAACACATACTAAGAAATCTTAACGATAGTAATAAAAGGAAAAATATCACAATTGAATAAGAGAAAAAAATACAAAGAGTAACGTACAAATGAGACTAAATTACGTCATCCCCACATATCAGCAAATATCATCAATGGCACGGTTATGATTTCAATCACATTATAAATATAAGATCGTAAATAAAATAAACTTTTTCCACCAAGGCTAAAAAGAAAAAAATATATATATTTTGAAGAGATTCTGAAGAATTATAAAAAATATTTCTTTTCAAGACTTATCACATAACAATGTTTACTGTAAAAATAAACACATTCTAATATGGGGGGAAGAAGAGAACATAAAGAATCGCCTAAGTGAACACACTATCTGTGCTGCCAGCTGAGAGGGTGACAGGCTGGCCGTAGAGCAAGGGCCGTTGACCGGACAACAGCGGAGTGCGGGGAACTGAACTGGAACTGCCCCAAGGTGGGGTACCTCGAGATGGGAATGATGGGCGGTCTCCGAACCTCTGTCTCTGCATGACGTAACCCACCAGCGACAACACTGTCCACATGATGGCCAGTATAATATCTGTGCAGTGTGTTAAAACATAAAAAATATTGCAACTATAAATTTAAACAACTTAAAAAAATCAATTTAAATAAGTAAATTATGTAACCATTAAGACATCATGAAAAAAAAAAAAAAAAGATCCTTATGTAGCCTATGTATGGTGAATTTACGTCAGAAAACAACTAGTTGTACACATTCACCAGAAAACCTTAAATTCCTTATTTTTTCGGATTGTTAAATAAAATTTAGTGACTACTGATACAAATTTATCTATTCATTTAAATGAATACCGATGGTAAGGTAAAATATGTAAAAATCTTATTTCAAAAATACAAAAAAAATAACGTAATTAGATGGGTTAAATGTTTAGAAAAGAAATTAACTGTCAGTTATGTATTAACGGTCATATATGGCACAGATGACACGGCTCTGTCTTAAAACTGTCAGTTATGTATGTCAGTTTGTCAGTTATGGCACAGATGACACGGCTCTGTCTTAAAACCTAAACTCCAAACTTATTTCTTCATGTTATTTTTCTACCTCAATAGCGAATCACAAAATCTGGCTTTACTGCATTGAAAATTACTCGACAACTACAAAAGTTAGAATTAAAATTTGGCATTCTTTTTAAAGCTGAGATTATTTTCTAGCCTTTTAACAAGTTGTTTTCTTCAGAAATACCGTATTAAAAATGGGCTATCAAACCTTTTTTGAAGTTATGATGTTTTCAGGAGTTCTTTACAACAGTTGTGACATACTTGTTGTAAATATCAGAAGAATATCATTTCTGATGTCTACAAATGGAGATATTTTAAATCCTGTACACCATTACAGACTCAAAAATGCTGACCAAGAGAGTATTCGGTCAGTTTCAACCCAGGAGTACAGTGAACCCTTAAAGCAAACCCTCTAACAACCAAAAATCCAGCTTTTCAGCTTAAAACTAAAAAAAATTAAAAATAAATGTTCATATTGAGATTCAAGAGATTCATATTGAGATACAAGCGTTAGTATTCATTGATATCAGTGTAATACACATCAAGTAGGCCTATGTGATTAAGAAAAGAATCAACTGTTCAAAATAAACATTGATTTTTAGCAACATTAAATTACATGTTACCTTTTGTTTGGAACGGTGGATCAATGATGGCTTCGTTGAAGCCAGGAATTGTGGCCCGACGAAGCATATTGATTAAGATGTATTTGAGGTTGCCTCCGATGTAGGTGTCAATGGGAACGATGACAGCGTATGAGCCCACAAGGCTGCAAGCGAGGATGTTGACTCTGTTGGCACAAGGGGCTACAAGCACGGCCACCACCAACAGCATACAGACGAACGCCAGCCAATAGTTGGCGTCACTCTGCATGTACAGGCTGTCACCTGAAATATTGACTGGCTATGAGCATTAATATTATATCCAATATTAAATTTTGTGCCTTGAATTAACAGCTGTTTTGTGGTCCATTGTGGAGCGCTAATGTAGTTCTATGTAAATGTAATGCAGTTTAAACCAGCTGTGGTTGCGGGCCTCACTAACTAACCAAGTTACCGGAACAAATATTCCTATTACAAGAGATATCCGTTGTAGGTGTATATAATCATGAACAATATGAGTAAAGCCAGCAACAAAAGTAGTTAGAAGTTAACATTATTGTGTTGAAATTAGTTTTAAATGTGAGACAATCTAATTTATCGTAGACATCAAAACAAACCATCTTTGATTATTTCATATTGTAAATAGTTTTTTAATTAGCGTAATACGTGTTGGTACATATACAGTACAAGTAAACGTCACACAACACAATTTTTTTGTAATATAAGCACAAAATGCACAAATATATTACAATACAAGTACAAAATGCACGAATATTATGGTGATCGATTTCGGTGAACCACGCTCACCTTCCTCAGACCAGAGGGATTCACAAAAGAAATCCCTCTAATTTTGTGAATCCCTCTGGTCTGAGGAAGGTGAGCGTGGTTCACCGAAATCGATCACCATAATATTCGTGCATTTTGTACTTGTATCGTAATATTTGTGCATTTTATGCTTATATTATAATAAATTTGTGTTATGTGACGTTTACTTGTACTGTATATTTAATATTAACACACCAATTTAAAAATACTATTTGAAATTAACTACTGAAGCAATATGTAGGCTTTCCTGAAATAACTTAAGGGTGTTTGATAGAATATTGTTTGAATAAAATTGTTAGTATCCATGTAAGTAATACATGTGTTACAGTAAAAAATTTCTTTATGGAGATATGGCTGCCCAAACTGACTAATTTGGCCTTTTTGGTACATAGCTCATGAACAAACTATGCGATATAATTTATTAACATTTTGAGAATATAGTGCACAAAGGTACTAATCAACTTAGTGTATAATAAATCTAAACAAAATTATTTTTTTAAGTGTTACGAATTATTTTTCTATAAATGATATTTGTTGAAATTTGTACACTCATACTTTGCTAAAATAGTAGATTAATATATAAAATTCATTGCTGGAGTTTACTATGAAAGTGGGAGTTATGCCCATCTGTCAAATTTGTGGGGCGGGGCAGGCGGGGGCTATGAGGGGAGGGGAATACATTGCTTGTTCGTTATTCCTTAGAGCGCTAAACTGGGCGATTGGACGGACACCCTTAAACCTCTCTGAGAGTCAATATCTTACATAGACAAAGGGAAATGTTAATATAAACATTTGTTGTCTGTTTGAATTGATGTTATCTGTTTTTAGTTTGAATTTCCTTTGATTAATACAAAACAGTTTTTAAGACATAATAAGATGTACAAATTTGATAGTAAAAACATTTAAATTAACTCAAAATGACTAAATCTGACTAAAAAATATACCAGATGTAATTTTTGACAGAAAAAAGTAACAAAGTTTAATGAAAAAAAATAATAATAAAAAATAATTTGAAGAAAATAAAAAAGATACAGGCTTGACAGCAAACCAGTCTCTAAGTTACAGGAGTCATTTACTTTGTATGTGTGAATTTATAGGGAATACTCAACCCGAATTTGAGATGAAATACAAAGGAACTTGCATAAAGGCTACAATGGCAGTGCAGTGTTTTGTATTTATGGTATTTTTAAAATTTTATTTCTTTGAGAGAAACAAACTAATAACAATGACGCTATACTAATTTTCTTCACTCCATCATTGAATTAAAGGTGTTTGTCCAGCCGTCCATCTGAGCGTTTCAAGAAATTTAATCCTAGATTTAGCACAACCGTTACTAGGAGTAGCAAAGAGCATGCCTCACTAACACACATACAACGTGTTTCCCTCTCTCTGTCCCTGCCTGCCCTGTAAATTGTATTAAAGTAAACAACTCCCTTATTTACAGTAAAGTATAGTAATGAAGTTTTAATATAATTACTCTTTCAGCCAAAGATAATTGCACAGATTTCAACTCAACATTCATAAGAAATTATTGGTTACATTTACAAAAAATTAACACTAGGTTAGTTAGTATCTTTTGTCTACTACATTATCAATTGTAGTGGAATATATCGCACGGTTTTTTTAAATTATGAACTTAGAGGCAAATTAGCCACATAGCTAGCTAGCCATATCTCCATAAAGAAAACTTGTTAAAAATTACCCTCAACACATTTATTACTTATAAAAATACTGATACTTTTAATCAAAACAATTTAAAAACAATTGTTATAATATAATAACGTTGCAAAATACAAAAAAAAACCCAAACAAATATACTTAAGTAAGGACACTATCGGTTTTCTATTGAGAATTTCAGTCCTAAGGGACTTATTATACGGGGAAAGTACAGTAAAATATAGAACCTAAAATACTGGCAACCATACCTAAAATACTGTAGAACACGATGGATGCTAGCAGTGTACCGAGAGCAAACGTAGCTACGAAGATGGAGAGCATAGGCGAGCCGCAGATCCACCACAGCAGCAGCCAGATGTTGCCAACTGTCACTCCGGCCACCGTGGACAGCACCACGTTGCCTGCAACAACACCACTCTACAGCTAATGGCAATGCCTTGTGTAACAAACCTGAAGTGAGGAATCCGGCTACCACAGAGAAAAAGGAAACAGAGGTCGCCTTCTTAAGGCTGCAGCTAACACCTCAATGGCAGTTACTTATATATAGATTAAATACTAATGAAAATCTTTATACAAACGTAAAAATAATTATTACGTTTATCCTTGAGGATTTCAAGGAAATCTGGGACTGACAAGGTGCTGGTCCTGCCATCAGATGACAAACTGGAGAAATAACTACCTCTTCTTTTATCTTCTTTTTGCATGTACATATATACAAAGCTATGGTATATGAAAGTGATCTTCAGTCTCATGAATATACAAATAAATTCATAATTTTTATTTATTGTTTATTTAATAAATTTTGTTTATATATTTATTTATATTATTTATTGACCGTTCCTAATTGTTTAACAAAGATTTAAAATGAAATTTAAAAATAATTTTAATACAATTTCAGTGTCCAATATACTAAATCCGGTTCATCCAAAATGTTGAAATAAAAATTCTTTAAACATTTCTTTAAGTAAAAGTTAGTTGATGAATGGTGGTTCAATTTTTATTTTACAATTTATTTCATAAATATTGTTTCTAAAATTTAACAATGAATCATTATCGTAGATCTGCAGAGAATATCCAGTAAAGCAGCATAAAAACTAAATATATAATTAAAAAAAAAAAAAATAATGAAAATAAGTTGCTAATAAAACAACACCATTTATTAATAAATATTGAATTTCCTGCTAATATGGGAAAAATATCTTTTTATAATTAATTTAAATATGAAAATAAAACTTACTAGAATCAGTCAATCCGATGGGTACAATCAGTATGTAAGCGATGATGCCACCCACTAGTGTACTAAATAGAAATAGTTCGGTCTGGAAGAATGAGTGTCCGAAAAGACAAACAAAGAGTCCAATGAACAGCACCAAAGCACATAGAGATCGGGAGAATGTAGATGCTAAAACATTTCAGACCACATTTTAGTTTTCAAATTCTTAATCTTAAATTTAACTATCAAACTGACTATAAATTGCTTATTAAATCAATATTTACAGACTCTAAAAGAGAGATATTTTAGCTTGTTTTTAAATATTTTTTAAATTAGATGAAGCAGACTTACTAAGGACTTGACAAGTGTCTGTGTAGTGGGCTGGACTGCAAGTATAGGTGAATGCTGGGACATAAGCAGCGTACTGTCCAGGAGCGGCGGAGACAATCATCGCGTACACTGAACCTGTACCGTGGTACGCACTGAACACATGCTTCATCTGCGAATTTTGTGAACTTGGTACCTAACGCAAATACACAAAATGTATACAGTATATAACACAATACAATTAAACCAGTTGGATAAAGATTTAAGTTATTTTAACGTTTAAAATTTAATTCACAAACCTTTCTTCCATTCTGATTGATTCTGTTCACAGTTAACATTTTGCGGACGAAATTGAAGTACGTGTCCCTGCAGAAGTCCTGTTCAGGCAAGTACAGATGGTAACCCTGATAGTGCAGGAATGGAAGGTTACAAGATCCTCTTCTTCCCAATGAAGTAGACCCACTGGCTGGCTGACTGTTTACCGTGACCATTCCTCCAGCCACGTTCAACTGGAGCCACGGAGCTGTCTGCACAGCGAACTCCATGTTGCATCCTCCAGGCACTGGCGCTGTTATAAATAAATAAAGTAAAATATTCTGCATTAAATAAACAATTACAAGTAGCTGAAACAAATATTATAAAGAACATAATTACTAATGAGCGCTCATCCTAAATTAAGTGAACAAGTTTTGATTCAGCTCATTTATTTAAAATGAAAATAAATTTAGAATGAATTAAAAACCAGACAGTAAAAAACTGATTGTATACATGTAACAGAAGATATATTGGCAAAAATGTAGCAATTTTTGAGAAGTGATGACAAAGCATTGAGCGAAGACAAGTAGTGAGCAATTGTTATGGGAATTATCAGAGAAGAATGAAGGGCACCAAATTATTGGGGCTCTTACAGACACTGAACAGTATGAAGAAAGGAAAAGGACATATCTAACTGAGGAGGTTGAGAGATGAAGGAAAGAGTGAAGGGCAGAAGTTAAACCATATGATGCAAGTGGCACTATTCAAAATGTATTTAAGAGGGTGGGGGAAATTATTCAAACTGTATTAGGGGGAGTGAGAAGCACTACTAAACTGTGTTATAGAGGGTGAAGAACAATACTCAAACTGGGTTATAGAGGGTGAAGAGCCACTACTCAAACAATGTTAAAAAGGGTAAATAGCACTACTCAAACTGTGTTAAAAAGAGGGTGAAGACCACTACTCACACTGTGTTATGGAGAATGAAGAGAACTACTCAAACTGTGTTATAGAGGATGAAGAGCACTACTCAAACTGTGTTATGGACAATGAAGAGCACTACTCAAACTGTGTTATAGAGGATGAAGAGCACTACTCAAACTGTGTTATGGACAATGAAGAACACTACTCAAACTGTGTTATGGAGGGTTAAAAGTACTACTCAAACTGTGTTATAGAGGGTGAAGAGCACTACTCAAACTGTGTTATGGAGGGTGAAGAACACTATTCAAACTGTATTATGGAGGGTGAAGAGCACTACTCAAACTGTGTTATGAACGGTGAAGAGCACTGCTCAAACTGTCTTATGGAGGGTTAAAAGTACTACTCAAACTGTGTTATAGAGGGTGAAAAGTACTACTCAAACTGTGTTATAGAGGGTGAAAAGTACTACTCAAACTGTGTTATGGAGGGTTAAAAGTACTACTCAAACTGTGTTATAGAGGGTGAAAAGTACTACTCAAACTGTGTTATAGAGAGTGAAGACCACTATTCAAACTGTATTATGGAAGGTGAAGAGCACTACTCAAACTGTGTTATGAACGGTGAAGAGCACTGCTCAAACTGTCTTATGGAGGGTGAAGAGCAGTACTCAAACTGTCTTATGGAGGGTGAAGAACATTACTCAAACTGTGTTATGAACGGTGAAGAGCACTGCTCAAACTGTCTTATGGAGGGTGAAGAGCAGTACTCAAACTGTCTTATGGAGGGTGAAAAGTACTACTCAAACTGTGTTATAGAGAGTGAAGAACACTATTCAAACTGTATTATGGAGGGTGAAGAGCACTACTCAAACTGTGTTATGAACGGTGAAGAGCACTGCTCAAACTGTCTTATGGAGGGTTAAAAGTACTACTCAAACTGTGTTATAGAGGGTGAAAAGTACTACTCAAACTGTGTTATGGAGGGTTAAAAGTACTACTCAAACTGTGTTATAGAGGGTGAAAAGTACTACTCAAACTGTGTTATAGAGAGTGAAGAACACTACTCAAACTGTGTTATGAACGGTGAAGAGCACTGCTCAAACTGTCTTATGGAGGGTGAAGAGCTGTACTCAAACTGTGTTATGAACGGTGAAGAGCACTGCTCAAACTGTCTTATGGAGGGTGAAGAGCAGTACTCAAACTGTGTTATGAACGGTGAAGAGCACTACTCAAACTGTGTTATGAACGGTGAAGAGCACTGCTCAAACTGTCTTATGGAGGGTGAAGAGCAGTACTCAAACTGTCTTATGGAGGGTGAAAAGTACTACTAAAACTGTGTTATAGAGAGTGAAGAACACTATTCAAACTGTATTATGGAGGGTGAAGAGCACTACTCAAACTGTGTTATGAACGGTGAAGAGCACTGCTCAAACTGTCTTATGGAGGGTGAAGAGCAGTACTCAAACTGTCTTATGGAGGGTGAAAAGTACTACTCAAACTGTGTTATAGAGAGTGAAGAACACTATTCAAACTGTATTATGGAGGGTTAAAAGTACTACTCAAACTGTGTTATAGAGAGTGAAGAACACTATTCAAACTGTATTATGGAGGGTGAAGAGCACTACTCAAACTGTGTTATGAACGGTGAAGAGCACTGCTCAAACTGTCTTATGGAGGGTGAAGAGCAGTACTCAAACTGTCTTATGGAGGGTGAAAAGTACTACTCAAACTGTGTTATAGAGAGTGAAGAACACTATTCAAACTGTATTATGGAGGGTGAAGAGCACTACTCAAACTGTGTTATGAACGGTGAAGAGCACTGCTCAAACTGTCTTATGGAGGGCGAAGAGCAGTACTCAAACTGTCTTATGGAGGGTGAAAAGTACTACTCAAACTGTGTTATAGAGAGTGAAGAACACTATTCAAACTGTATTATGGAGGGTGAAGAGCACTACTCAAACTGTGTTATGAACGGTGAAGAGCACTGCTCAAACTGTCTTATGGAGGGTGAAGAGCAGTACTCAAACTGTCTTATGGAGGGTGAAAAGTACTACTCAAACTGTGTTATAGAGAGTGAAGAACACTATTCAAACTGTATTATGGAGGGTTAAAAGTACTACTCAAACTGTGTTATAGAGAGTGAAGAACACTATTCAAACTGTATTATGGAGGGTGAAGAGCACTACTCAAACTGTGTTATGAACGGTGAAGAGCACTGCTCAAACTGTCTTATGGAGGGTGAAGAGCAGTACTCAAACTGTCTTATGGAGGGTGAAAAGTACTACTCAAACTGTGTTATAGAGGGTGAAAAGTACTACTCAAACTGTGTTATAGAGAGTGAAGAACACTATTCAAACTGTATTATGGAGGGTGAAGAGCACTACTCAAACTGTGTTATGAACGGTGAAGAGCACTGCTCAAACTGTCTTATGGAGGGTGAAGAGCAGTACTCAAACTGTCTTATGGAGGGTGAAAAGTACTACTCAAACTGTGTTATAGAGAGTGAAGAACACTATTCAAACTGTATTATGGAGGGTTAAAAGTACTACTCAAACTGTGTTATAGAGAGTGAAGAACACTATTCAAACTGTATTATGAAGGGTGAAGAGCACTACTCAAACTGTGTTATGAACGGTGAAGAGCACTGCTCAAACTGTCTTATGGAGGGTGAAGAGCAATACTCAAACTGTCTTATGGAGGGTGAAAAGTACTACTCAAACTGTGTTATAGAGAGTGAAGAACACTATTCAAACTGTATTATGGAGGGTGAAGAGCACTACTCAAACTGTGTTATGAATGGTGAAGAGCACTGCTCAAACTGTCTTATGGAGGGTGAAGAGCAGTACTCAAACTGTCTTATGGAGGGTGAAGAGCACTACTCAAACTGTGTTATGGAGGGTGAGTAGCACTACTCAAACTGTGTTATGGAGGGTGAGTAGCACTACTCAAACTGTGTTATGGAGGGTGAGTAGCACTACTCAAACTGTGTTATGGAGGGTGAAGAGCACTACTCAAACTGTGTTATAGAGGGTGAAGAGCACTACTCAAACTGTGTTATGGAAAGTGAGGAGAACTACTCAAACTGTGTTATGGAGGGTGAAGAGAACTACTCAAACTGTGTTATGGAGGGTGAGTAGCACTACTCAAACTGTGTTATGGAGGGTGAGTAGCACTACTCAAACTGTGTTATGGAGGGTGAGTAGCACGGGACTGTTTCACCAGGTCCAGTGTTCACAAAGTCAAGTATTGTATTTTCCCTATACTGCGTATATTCTATAAAATGGCATTTAAGAAAGTCAAGTGTTCACCAGGTCCAGTAACTAGGAGATAAAACGCTGTTTCACTATGTCAAGTTCTCACAAAGTCAAGTGCTGCAAAGACGCCCATTTCACCAGGTCCAGTGCCCATTTCATAAAGTCAAGTGGTACAGTCAGCGCCAGAAGTAGCCCTCCCTTCGTGGCTCACGTCGTACCATCCTGCTTTTGCATCATGTTCCTTTCAATGGATCAAATCGTTTAGTTTAAGATTATAACGAATAATTTTATAGTCATTTAACAATTTAGTAATTTTAATAGAGCTGTTAGATTATTTTTGGATGAAAATACAACCAAATGTTTATAAGCTCTTATTATTTTCCCTATTTATCAAATTTATTTTACTTGCCCAATTTTGTATGGTTACAGGATTTATAAATAATATGTTATCACGTACTATTTATATTTAAATGTTTTGAGTTTATCAACAAACAAGAAACTAGTTTGAACAACAGAATCACGAAACAATACCAGACAATAACACTATTACTCTTCGAACTAGTTTGAAATTTGATAAATCGATTATTGGTGTGAAGAAAACATTAATATTATATTAAATTTACAAAGCTATTATATTAATACAATAAGATCAGTTTTTATTGAATGTTTTTTAACAAACTAGTGGTTGACTATTTTATATGGCCGTAATCCTCTTTGAAAATTAAATTACACAGATAATTTTGGATTTTCGTATTTGGTTAATTTTACTTATTTTTTGTTAATTGTTTATGGTTAATATTTTCAACATAACTATATCTTAATCTTTATAGCTATAAAAGTGGATAAGTAGTTGTCAATTACCTTTTAATAAATTTAAAAATGACTGTAAATTCTCTGAGTTAAAATGGAAATGTATAATTTAAATACTCGTGGATTACTTAAAGGCATAAACAAACAGAAAAAAATCATTAGAGTTAACTTTACATTAGTTTTACACAATAAACAAAATTGTTGAAGCATCACGCCTTCACTATTGGAAATACTATCTGTGTTCAACCCTACACAGCATGTAAGGCGCCTGTACAATAATTTATTTGTCAACACCAACACCATATTGGCTGTACATGTAAAAGAAAAGATTATAAATGTTTAAATTTTCTCACTTACTTACTGTCACACATTATATTAATAATATTAGTAACTTTTGACATTCACAAAATGTCTACTTTTCTGCTACACAATAGATATTATTTTAAAACTTACAATTAAACCTACTACATATAAGATGTAGTTTTACTGTATGTTGCACAATTCTTAAATATTATCTTATAAGTCATTAGTGATTTCATTAATAATATTATTAGTTGAATGTACAACATTTCATTGCACAACTTGATATAATAAGAAGTTATTTTCATTTAATTAGTTTTTGTTACACTTATTGTGACAATAATATTTTTATTTTAAGTAGCTGTTATGTGGTGATTACATTTATTAATGTTCTACTAAGTTACTAAAAATATGGAATATCGCCGAATTTATTACGCTTTAATGAACGAAGAGGAAGTTGTAGGCGACAAATATTTACAGACGGATCCATTGAGTTAATATTGAATTAAAAATTGTTTTTCTTTCCTTATTTGATGGTCGATTCCATCAAAGTTTCAGACTGTCGTCATAAAATACATAGGACTAATATGTTGAACGTGTACGTAAAATAATGCATTGCCTATCTTATAAATACAAGCGCAGCGTTAACGGCGAAACAATAGCTTTGTTTAACTGTAGATGCTATCGTAATTGCAACATTCTTAATATATTTCACTCATAGTACTAGCAAGTTATTAGCTAATTACATGGGGTTAATTATTCAACGGTTTGCAGAGCCATTAAAGAGTGTGGAACCACTTAACATGCACCGATGAACACTTTAAAAATTGTTGGAATAGTTTCTGAGAATTTATGTTCAATCACATTCAAAAGTAAGGCATATTCAAAGAAGTCGATGATCCTTCTAATCCATTTTGTTACAACTATATTAGAATTAATTTCTTAAATAAACTATCACAACTTTTGAGTTGATTCATGTCTCTTTAGTAATGTCTTCCAGAATGGCTAAAAATCCCAATTCGAGAAAAGCACATTCTTCCACAAATATGATCTCTCATTTAGCAGATGATATATGTCTCAAGCTCTGCTGAGTTAATCCTTATTTACGAGTATTTGTGCTCTATATGTGGCAAGTGATTCCCAATTTACGTATGTATTCAAATTTCTTACAGTGGTTTAACATTGTCTTTATCTCTTCTTGGTAAATCCTACTGCTCTTCTTCCTTGCAAAAGTTCAGTGTATACTCGTAATACACATTTTGGTAAACGTCTATCATCCTTTTGGAGAACATGCGCTGTCCATCTTAACTGATTTTTAGTTACTTGTTTTGCTATACCAATGCAGTTTGCGGATCTGATCAACAAGATACTGATCATATTTATTTATGTTGTCATTGAACCAATCAACACTTTGTTTTCTTTTAACACTATAGCCATTTTTGCACGATGTTAGAACTTCTGTTCTGAATGTAATCCATCTAGTACTCCATGTAAATCCATCTAGTACTCCATGTCAATCCATCTAGTACTCCATGTCAATCCATCTAGTACCCCATGTAAATCCATCTAGTACTCCATGTAAATCCATCTAGTACTCCATGTAAATCCATCTAGTACTCCATGTAAATCCATCTAGTACTCCATGTAAATCCATCTAGTACTCCATGTAAATCCAACTAGTACTCCATGTAAATCCAACTAGTACTCCATGTAAATCCATCTAGTACTCCATGTAAATCCATCTAGTACTCCATGTCAATCCATCTAGTACTCCATGTCAATCCATCTAGTACTCCATGTAAATCCATGTAGTACTCCATGTAAATCCATTTAGTACTCCATGTAAATCCATCTAGTACTCCATATAAATCCATCTAGTACTCCATGTAAATCCATCTAGTACTCCATGTAAATCCAACTAGTACTCCATGTAAATCCAACTAGTACTCCATGTAAATCCATCTAGTACTCCATGTAAATCCATCTAGTACTCCATGTCAATCCATCTAGTACTCCATGTCAATCCATCTAGTACTCCATGTAAATCCATGTAGTACTCCATGTAAATCCATCTAGTACTCCATGTAAATCCATCTAGTACTCCATATAAATCCATCTAGTACTCCATGTAAATCCATCTAGTACTCCATGTAAATCCATCTAGTACTCCATGTAAATCCATCTAGTACTCCATGTCAATCCATCTAGTACTCCATGTAAATCCATCTAGTACTCCATGTCAATCCATCTAGTACTCCATGTAAATCCATCTAGTACTCCATGTAAATCCATCTAGTACTCCATGTAAATCCTACTCGAGCGTTGATCATCCCCTAATATAATTTTATTGTAAGATGGAATTTTCCAGTTATTCAATAAAAATCTTGACGAATTTGTTAATGGCAATATCTTGTTACTCTTAGTATTAGGCCTAAATAAGAGTCATATTTTGGAGATTAAAAAGCTGAATATTTATTCATGATTCTCTCGGATATTCCAACTTGTAGTTCATTTAGTTGTGGAATTAGACTATTCTTAATAGCAAATCCGACACCATGAACTTTTGGTAGTCCTATATTTACACCTTTCCAATAAAAGGTATAATCTTTCTCTTCTGATAATCTCGTTTCACTTAGATAAGCGATATTAATATTGTAAGTTTTTAGTTCTTCACATAATATGGCTAGACAGACGTCTTTCAGACCTACTAATATTAATATCTAGCAAAGTTAAAACATTCCATGTTGCAAATATGAAATTTAGAGTTCTAGGACGCATAGTTACTGTATTGCAAGTTTAGAAAGGGAGAAGTGCTACGCTAGTAATTGAGAGAGAAGTGACTGCATACTTCACTTCCCACTGTCACAGGTTGAATGATCTGTTTCCAATGGCAAAACAGGCCAAGACGAGTTGAGATTCATAAAAATCTTAAGTGACTTTATTTACAAGACTATTAAGACATTATTATTTATTAAGACATTGACTATCAAAGGTTATATTATGAATTAAATGTTTAAAATCTGTAAAGGTTATGTTTATTTTTACTTACTCTAATATGAAAATGAAGAACAAATATCTAGAAATATATGTATATCAAATATAATTTTTGATCAGAAATATCTTCTAAGCACTAAAACTACACTTTGAGACATATATTTTAAAAGTTAAAGAGACAATTAGTTAACAGTAACGAAAACTAAATGTTAGTCATTATTCAGTAAACAGCTGTTCATGGTGCTTTTAAATAATTCATGAGAATTTGGGTTAGATAATGAATAACCCAACAATTTGTACAGTACATCAAATGTTCATAACTTTATGGGATTTATAAATCTCTTATTTGAATAGATGCTTTCAAAAATGATTAAAATGCATTTGTTGATAGGAAAAGGAAGCGTTCGTTCATTGAACTGTATGTTTGTTAGTGATCACTCAGAGAATGTGAACTGGCTTGACCTTGTCCATGATATTCCAACCATTAAGGAGCATTAGTTTGTAAATTATAATGAAAGAAAGGAACTTATTTTCTAATGCTGAAATAATTAGTGGCACAGCGTGCCCTGTTAAACTAAACTCTGACACCGTTAATGAATTTCTTAGAAACGTAGGAGAGAGGCTGCAAACTAAACATCTTAAATCTGTAATTGGCATGTGATTGGATGTGCTCTATACATGTTGAAGGATAAATCTTTGTTTAACTCATACGTTTTGTTAGTATTTGCATGATTAAGGGCAACGATGTGCAACATGAATAGGTAAAATAAGAATGGATACCTGATTTGGTCAGATCCGTATGTCTTATACAAGGTTGGGCAAAAGTCTGGAATAAATTTATTAATTTCAAAACCATTAAAAGAAATGTAATGAAACTTTGTAGTTATGTACATGTTCCTATACCAAACATTTAGACATATTTTACTTGTTTTTCGCATAGCCAGATGAAGGAAGTCTTAAACATTTAAAAATATAAGCCTACCTCGAGTTAAGGTAGGCTTATATTTTAAGGTATGTAGTTAAGGTACATTTTAAAGGTCTTTATTTGTAAAACACAAGAGTCCAACCAAACCTTAGGTCAAAAGGATGGTCCAGTCAGAAAATACAGCTACTCAAAGAATTTAATGTCTTTATTAATGTGTTTATTAATTTTAAAACTATTAAAAGAAAAGTAATGAAACTTTGTAGTTATGTACATGTCCCTATACCATACACATGGACATATTTTCCTTGTTTTGTTTTTTTCTTTTTTTTATATATATCTAGGTGATGGCCCATGAAAGAAGTCTTAAAAATGTTAAATATACGCCTACATCGAGTTATATATCATTTTAAAGGTCATTGTTTGTACAAAACAAAAGGGCTAATGTGAGGTCAAAAGGATGACTCATTAACAAAATTCAGCGATTCAAAGAATTTAATGTTATATTGCTGATTCCTCTCAATTATACGGCTATTTATTTAACAGTTTCAGGTCCCTGTTGCTGAGTATGAGATGAGGACTCGTCTGTGTGAATTAAAAACTACGGTTCCGTAACTTAAACATGTTATCAAGTTGACTGCTCCCAACGTTCTACAAATACAGATTCACAGATTTTAATCTTAAATAAATTTTAAATCACATTAAATACAATGACCTAATTAATTGCCTAACATTGAAAACTTATGACGGCACTATTTATTGTTTCAGTGCGATTTTCTGTTTGGTGCGGTTGGCTGCATTTAATTAATTCAGATTGCTATCAAGTTTATAATTCTTAACTAGTAAATATACTTTTTATGATATTTATTATTATAAACCATAAAACCAATTGTTGACTGGTATGAGCTACCATAGTTATTAACGTTGTAAATTGCTAATTATATAATAAATATTATATATATATATATGTGTGTGTGTGCGTGCGCGCGCGCGTGTGTGTGTGTGCGCTAGCGCGTAAGTGTGTGTAATATATTTTAAACTGAATTATTTCCAACCCTTCTAAAAAATTTTTATAATATTGTGATAGAGCATTATTTGAATTCACGTGCAACAACTGTAATAAATGAATAGCGTAATAGTGACTTGTTTGGTGTCAATTTTATAGTTGTCTATAAACTTGTTAAATATTTATAAAAAACTTAAGAACGTTAAATAAATTAAAATTGTATTCCTAATCGTGAAGAGTAAGAAAATATTTTAATAAGTAGCGAGGTTTAAATATGCAATAAAGCACTGATTTTATTGATTAATGTTCTTTTGTTTGGTTTTTTAGATCAAAATTGCTGCAGTGAAGTATACTAAAATGAATTTGCTGCCAAGGAATCTATGCTTGCTGAACTCCTGCTTCTTAATGTTCTCTTTATCTATATATATATATATATATTATAATTTCTAAAGTACTTTTTTTGTCGGTACGCCATAACTTCCTAAATTCTTCACAAATTTTCATAAATGAGGTGTCATTTTAAAGCTTTTTTTACCCACTACTTGATGAAAATATACAAATCTCTCATTTTCATCATTTTTTTATAGTTTTTTTGGAAAAACGACCTATTATATCATTCTGCAAGTAATTTAAACTTGAAATGTTTATTTACATTATTCGATCAGCTGTAACATGTGAATTAAATAAATCAAAACAAACATAGTGTTTAAAGAGGTACTTTGAATTTGTAAATATGCTGTTAATTTGTAAATAACTTAACCTAACATTTATAAAATAAATTATATTAAATTTAAACTCACATATTTTATTTCTTCTTTAATCCATATTTACATTAGGTTAAATTGCACTCTAACTATGCTTTACTACCTATACTGTGTGCACTTTAATTAAGAGGTATTTAAAGAGAATACAGTGGGAATGCTTCGCACGGGTCGGCTAGTATATTTTTATTTTTTAACGCGAAATGTTATATTTTAAAACTAAATAAACGTAATAAAATAATTTTGTATGAAATATTATTTGTGTATTTTTTGTTATTTATAATCATTTGAATAAATGTAAATTCTAATTATTTTTCGGATTTAATTTTACCCAACTTTCCTGCCCTACAACCATTATTAATTTGTTTGTGTTTATTATGAATAATAACAAGGTAAAATGTGTTGATATATTATTAAAACTATATATACAATCTGAATTTTCTTAAATGTGGAAACAATTTAATTTTCAAGTATGTGAGGACCACACTGCAAAAAAATGAGCGTCATATAAACCAAATTTTAGACTACGCTTATTTTAAAGTTTGGTTCAGGATCAATAAATCACGAATTACTTAAAAAAAATATTATACCCATACATTAATGTTTTAATGTAAATTAATACTTAAAATAAAAAATATTGCATTAAGAAAATAAATAAATAAAAATAATAAATCATGGTGATGTACTACATATATTTCTCTGAAGACATCATTAATGTCAAGATCTTCACCCTTTATTCACTTAAGTGGAAGTTGATATTCACTTTCAAAAACTCGCCTATTAATGACGTAGGCCTTGATATTTATGAAAAAAACTATCACCTCTTTTAACTACAAAAATATATGACATGTCAATAAGATACAAAAAATACTGTTTGAAACATTAATGCAGTCATTTATTGGTAGATTTTGTCGTAGTTTGGGTGTAGCCTTTAGGTGTTTATTGTTATGTAGGTTAATTAAACATATTAGATGCAACAACTGTACATTGTTAAATGACAGGCTATTAAAATAATTAATGATTTTGTTTAATTTGTCTTTAGATAATTTTTGAAAACATTTAAGTCTTTGCAGTTACAGTCAGATCATGTTTTGTAGGTGCACAGCCTTATTTTTTGGCATTGTTTCTTTGTATCCACATTCAAAACTGATTTATTAATAGAATCAAAATCACTAAAAGCACTTTCACTAATATCCATCTTGAGAAGAAGATGAGCTGACCTCAATCTGCAATAAATAAAGAACATACCTGATCAACGGAAACAAATAACGTAAACAACGCCATGTGAGAGCGTTTCGCCATAGCTGCCATCAGCTGATAAGACACTCATCCCTTTTGCATTGGACGAGCTGACTATTATCTTTCTTGTAGAGTATAGCATACTTTAAACCTTTATTACAGCTAGACCAACAGCTTTTTTGCTTATAACGACCCCTTGCAACTTACTTTTGGCCTGAGCTATCTATTACCAACATAAACTGAAAAACACAAAAAATGAATCATCCTTTTTTGAGTGTGGTTCTTATTTGTGTACTGAGGTTACTATGTAAGATTTTTATTTTTAATGTTTATTTTCAATCAAAAAACAATAATTATAATTCCCAAATAATAACCACTTAAATCAGTTATGAGTTGGTCATAATTAGTAACTTAACTGTTCACGTGTACAATATTTACTTGAGGAGACGTCAAATGATAAAAATCTAATTTAGTGATAACTCAGGCAATCTATAAAACACTATATTTGTTATTTATAGTGTTATATATAGTTATTTATAAATGTGACCAGGATAATATAGCATTGTAGGTAAATTATGTCACGAATAAATTGAGATTTCAAGTGTTACAGTTTTTACATATTGGACACTTATTATTATTATTATTATGACAATTGCAATCTGATTTCAGGGGCCTTCTGTAATATATCTTAGACCTCCAGTTTCTTTTTATAATATATTACTATGCTGATATGTAATTTTATTTAAAATGCACATCACATATTTTGCCGATTTCAGTCTTCATTTTTTTCTGAAGTGGACAGACGTTTGGTACCCTGTCACACAATTATAATGTAGGCTGTCATAAATTAAAGCCTTACTTATGTTTACTTTAATTTCTTTTCACAATGAGTATGTTTGGTAACCAAATCAAATTTTTAGCATTTAGTCCACCAATCCACCAGAGTATGACTCTATTTAATTAATTGTAGTACTTTGTGTTAACAAAATTACAGTAGTACCCATTCACCAAAATAATTATTATAGTTTTAGTATAAATACACTACAGCAGTAATTTTCAAACGAATTTCGGAGAAACCTTACTTAGAATAAAATAATGGGTAAAGATTACTATGGTTATTACTTTTGTGGTTAGGCCTCTATAATGGAGAATATCCTACACTATTCCGGCAAAATTGGGAAATCCTTTAAGTATCAAAGCAATAATAACAAACTACTAATATAAATAAAAACTTATTTTATCATAGGAGTTAATTGCGAGGAATTAAATAATAAAATAAATATGAGAATAAAACTTGATATAGTTGTGTTTTATAAATAATAATTTTAATTTGGCTCGGTCATATAAATAAAGTACCGGTAACATTATTTTTTTCTTAACCCGCTGTAAACATTAATTAAAACCTGTAAATATTTGCACAAAGTTTAAGATCTATTAATTAGCTATGCAATGCATATTTCTAAGATTTAATACAAACCGTAAAGCCAGAATATAGTATTATTGTAACTATTTTAGGAAACAATTATTTCTTTGATTTAGTGCAATTTAAAGTGTTTACTTAACATTAACCTCTCATCCATTTTTGTATGAAATTTTTGTTATATGATAGATTAATATTAATGTATCAATAATAATAAGCGTTAAAGATAAAATAACATAAGAATTCATTTATTACTGCGATGCACTAGTGCGGGGAGGGTAGTGAAGCCGGCGGGTGTAGGCTACTCCGTGCAGGGACTGTATTACTTGACCTTGTGAAACAACTGGACCTGGTGAAACAGACATTTAAACGCTTGACATTGTGAACACTTGACTTTGTGAAATTCAGTTCTACGAGCGTAGTTCGCTATAGGGACAAACCAATACTGGACCTGGTGAACACTTGACTATATGAAATAGTCTGTTTACTTGAATTTGTGAAATCTGGACACAGTGAAACGGCACCGTGAAGAGCACTACTCAAACTGTGTTATGGACAATGAAGAGCACTACTCAAACTGTGTTATGGACAACGAAGAGCACTACTCAAACTGTGTTATGGAGGATTAAAAGTACTACTCAAACTGTGTTATAGTAGATGAAGAGAGCACTTCTCAAACTGTGTTATGGACAATGAAGAGCACTACTCAAACTGTGTTATGGACAACGAAGAGCACTACTCAAACTGCGTTATGGAGGATTAAAAGTACTACTCAAACTGTGTTATAGTAGATGAAGAGAGCACTACTCAAACTGTGTTATGGACAATGAAGAGCACTACTCAAACTGTGTTATGGACGGTGAAGAACACTATTCAAACTGTGTTATGGACAATGAAGAGCACTACTCAAACTGTGTTATGGAGGGTGAAAAGTACTACTCAAACTGTATTATAGAGAGTGAAAAACACTATTCAAACTGTGTTATGGAGGGTGAAAGGCACTACTCAAACTGTGTTATGGACGGCAAAGAGCACTGCTCAAACTGTGTTATGGAGGGCGAGTAGCACTAATCAAACTGTGTTATGGAGGGTGAGTAGTACTACACAAACTGTTATGGAGGGTGAGTAGCACTACTCAAACTGTGTTATGAAGGGTGAGTAGCACTACTCAAACTGTGTTATGGAGGGTGAGTAGTACTACACAAACTGTTATGGAGGGTGAGTAGCACTACTCAAACTGTGTTATGAAGGGTGAGTAGCACTACTCAAACTGTGTTATGACTCATCATGGGGTTTTATTATCGAGAGTAAGGACCATTATTCTAACATTAATATGGTGGGTGAGGAGCACTACTCAAAATGTGTTATGGAGGGTGAAAAGTACTACTCAAACTGTGTTATAGAGAGTGAAGAACACTATTTAAACTGTGTTATGGAGGGTGAAAGGCACTACTCAAACTGTGTTATAGAGGGTGAAGAGAACTACACAAACTGTGTTATGGAGGGTGAAGAGCAGTACACAAACTGTTTTGTGGAAGGCGAAGAGAACTACTCAAACTGTGTTATGGAGGGTAAAGAGCAGTACTCAAACTGTGTTATGGAAGGTGAACAGAACTACTCAAACTGTGTTATAGAGGATGAAGAGCACTACACAAACTGTGTTATGGACGGTGAAGAGCACTACTCAAACTGTTTTATGGAGGGTGAAGAGCAGTACTCAAACTGTGTTATGGAAGGTGAAGAGAACTACTCAAACTGTGTTATGGAGGGTGAAGAGCACTACTCAAACTGTGTTATGGAAGGTAAAGAGCACTACTAAAACTAGGGTATGACTCATCATGAGGCTTTATTATCGAGAGTAAGGACTATTATTCTAACATTATTATGGAGGGTGAGGAGCGCTACTCAAACTGTGTTATGGAGGGTGAAGAACACTATTCAAACTGTGTTATGGAGGGTGAAAGCACTAATCAAACTGTGTCATGGAGGATGAAGAGCACTACTCAAACTGTGTTATGGAGAGTGAGTAGCACTACTGAAACTGTGTTATGGAGGGTGAGTAGCACTACTCAAACTGTGTTATGAAGGGTGAAGAGCAGTACTCAAACTGTGTTATGGAAGGTGAAAAACTACTCAAACTGTGTTATGGAGGGTAAAGAGCACTACTAAAACTAGGGTATGACTCATCATGAGGCTTTATTATCGAGAGTAAGGACTATTATTCAAACATTATTATGGAGAGTGAGGAGCGCTACTCAAACTGTGTTATGGAGGGTGAAAGGCACTACTCAAACTGTGTTTTGGAGGGTGAGTAGCACTAATCAAACTGTGCTATGGAGGGTGAAAGGCATTACTGAAATTGTGTTATGGAGGGTGAGTAGCACTACTCAAACCATGTATTGGAGGGTGAAGAGCGCTACTCAACCTGTGTTATGGAGGGTGAAAGGCACTACTCAAACTGTGTTATGGAGGGTGAAAGTCACTACTCAAACTGTGTTATGGAGGGAAGTAGCACTACTCAAACTGTGTTATGGAGGGTGAAAGTCACTACTCAAACTGTGTTATGGAGGGAAGTAGCACTACTCAAACTGTGTTATGGAGGGTGAAAATCACTACTCAAACTGTGTTATGGAGGGAAATAGCACTACTCAAACTGTGTTATGGAGGATGAAAGGCACTACTCAAACTGTGTTATGGAGGGGAGTAGCACTACTCAAACCGTGTATTGGAGGGTGAGTAGCACTAATCAAACTGTGTTATGGAGGGTGAGTAGCACTACTCAAACTGTGTATTGGAGGGTGAAGAGCGCTACTCAAACTGTGTTATGGAGGGTGAAAGGCACTACTCAAACTGTGTTATGGAGGTTGAGTAGAACTACTCAAAATGTGTTATGGAGGGTGAAAGGCACTACTCAAACTGTGTTATGGAGGGGAGTAGCACTACTCAAAATGTGTTATGGAGGGTGAAGAGCACTATTCAAACTGTGTTATGGAGGGTGAAAGTCACTACTCAAACTGTGTTAAGGAGGGAAGTAGCACTACTCAAACTGTGTTATGGAGGGTGAAAATCACTACTCAAACTGTGTTATGGAGGGAAGTAGCACTACTCAAACTGTGTTATGGAGGGTGAAGAGCACTATTCAAACTGTGTTATGGAGGGTGAAAGTCACTACTCAAACTGTGTTATGGAGGGAAGTAGCACTACTCAAACTGTGTTATGGAGGGTGAAGAGCACTATTCAAACTGTGTTATGGAGGGTGAAAGTCACTACTCAAACTGTGTTAAGGAGGGAAGTAGCACTACTCAAACTGTGTTATGGAGGGTGAAAATCACTACTCAAACTGTGTTATGGAGGGAAGTAGCACTACTCAAACTGTGTTATGGAGGGTGAAAGTCACTACTCAAACTGTGTTATGGAGGGAAGTAGCACTACTCAAACTGTGTTATGGAGGGTGAAAATCACTACTCAAAATGTGTTATGGAGGGGAGTGGCACTACTCAAACTGTGTATTGGAGGGTGAAGAGCGCTACTCAAACTGTGTTATGGAGGGTGAAAGTCACTACTCAAAATGTGTTATGGAGGGGAGTGGCACTACTCAAACTGTGTATTGGAGGGTGAAGAGCGCTACTCAAACTGTTTTATGGAGGGTGAAAGTCACTACTCAAACTGTGTTATGGAGGGAAGTAGCACTACTCAAACTGTGTTATGGAGGGTGAAAGTCACTACTCAGACTGTGTTATGGAGGGAAGTAGCACTACTCAAACTGTGTTATGGAGGGTGAAGAGCACTATTTAAACTGTGTTATGGAGGTGAAAGTCACTACTCAAACTGTGTTATGGAGGGAAGTAGCACTACTCAAACTGTGTTATGGAGGGTGAAAATCACTACTCAAACTGTGTTATGGAGGGAAGTAGCACTACTCAAACTGTGTTATGGAGGGTGAAAGGCACTACTCGAACTGTGTTATGGAGGGAAGTAGCACTACTCAAACTGTGTTATGGGGGGTGAAGAGCACTATTCAAACTGTGATATGACTCATCATGAGGCTTTATTATCGAGAGTAAGGATCATTATTCAAACTGTGTTATGGAGAGTAGGGAGACTACCCAACACATATTGAGCAAGGCCATTAATGAAAAAAAATCACTATTCAAAAACAGTAGTAAGAATGGTGTTAATTAATATGATATAAATTGTATTATACGACCAGTGATAGGAACCTGGTTACTTTTACAACATGTTGCTTGAAATTTGTTAAATACATAATGAATTAAACGTAGTTACGTCCATAATTATCCATTTCAGACATAATCTTTTTACCGAATGAATCAGAGTCAAATACTTTATTCCTTCTAAGCTGTAAGACTATTTCCAAATTATAATGTATTTTTAAACAATTACGTTCAATTAATTATGTTTACTAACAGTCAAACTAGTACCCATTAATGAGATGGAAATACAGTCGTTACTCAAATTTAATCCAGTATACTTTTTTACCACCTTTTCGTTACACCTGAGAACTGAGAAGGAAACTATGTCTTATTAAAAATCTTATGTCTTATTTGCTGCATATTAAAAAATAATCTTAACCTTATTTTGGGGTTTTTCATGAACACTGACTGTGGATTTAAGAGTATTTAGAATGTGAGGAACATATGGTTTCTCACATGACATATTTAATCAAGGTATGAACAATGGATATTGCTTGGTATCTATCTGAGAACAATCTACAGTTCCAATTTTTTTTTAAGTAACAGATCAGATTTGTCTAAGAGATTCCATGATGAAAAAGTCAAGTTGTTAAAAATTTGTAAGGGTTAAAAAACTAAACAGATATAAAATAATATAAGCAATATTTAAAGTCCCGGAACCAAATATTTGATTATGTGAAGTTTGTTCCATTTGTGATGTAAAGTTTTTATTGAAAAGCTAACAAGCCTGAATAAGTATATTCAAAAAGAGTATGAGCAGATGTGAAAACATCTACTGTACTATCAAGGCTCAAGAACTGCAGCGAATATTCATATTTACGATCCTGTGATTTATTGCGAAAAAGTTGAACATTAAATTCAAGTTTAAACGTGTAAATCTTACATGTGAGATTGGCTACATATTTAGCTTGAAGAATGTCAACAGAGGACTAAGTAAAATTTAAGTTTTATTGACTATTCATGCAACCAAAATAGTGAAAGGTACTTACCACTTTCATTGTAAAGCACAACAGCTAACAACACAGTAACATTATAAGGATTTTCATTCTCCAAGAAGATCTGGGTACTGCCTGTCGACGATACATTTTGGACAAGTCCAATATTTTGTCCTGTTACATACTTATGAGCAACTGTTTCAATGTTATACTTTAAAGTCACATTATGTAAGTACACGTGTGCCTGAACTATTATAAACTGAACCCAGTCTGGTATAAATTGAATATTTAAACAATACACAATATTTGGTTCAAATTCTTTGATTTGTTCAACGGTATGCTCATCATTTAATGAGGCAGAGATCTGCTGTGATTCCTTGAAAGATAAAAATATATCTTTAGCTGAAACAAAAAATATAATAGTTTTATACATTGTGAAATATTAAGATGGGTCATAAATTATAAACCTGAAAAATAACTATGAGTAATGATTTAAATCACCCAATAAGAATGATTGACCTCAAAGTTACCTAACTAAAGCACTAAAAGAGAAATCAGGGACTCAACCAACATGGGTTCAGGGCCCCTTGTTCATGTTTTGTTTATATGTTTTGCTAGCTGTCACCTGTTACCTTTAACCTGTTGATCGCCTACAAGTAAAAACGATAAAAACTGTGGTTTACACCTGTTCTGTTACTTGATAAACTTTATATTTAAGGAAAAAAATTTATTTTATTTAGCAACTCTTAAAGCCTATTTAAAAAATGTATTCCAAAACTTTAGAGTATCCTGCACCGTCTTTTTGGGACTATGCTGTGATAAATAAAAAAAAAAAAAAAAAAAACAGTACGAACTTTATTTTCTGGTACTCTAGCCATCTGTGTAGTACTTTTTCTGAATTAAAAAAAAAAAAACTGTGTACTTTAAAATAAGGTTTAAATAATATTCTCAATATATATTTAAGATTGTCTAAATTATTTCACAATGATAACTAACTACAAAACAAGTAAATGTTTAACAGTTTAGCTGACATTTAACAATAATTTTGTATCAGAGTCAATGTTTCCCACAATTTGTACGTTTGAACATGACTTTTGTAGGAATAAAATTAGTGTTTTATAGCTTCATTTGAAATATTACTTTAAAATTAAAAAGTATTATGTAATACACATTTTTTTCAATAGTTCTAATGGTAAGCTGTTGCAAAAGCTACATCTTATCAAATAACAGATAGTATTACTAATAATACAGACATGTCAAGTAACAATCCTTAGGTGGGATTTGATGTAATAACGTTAGGACAAAATGTAAGATCACCATTTGTTATGCTGAATAGTAATATATAATTGGTTCATTAACAACGTTATTTTTTTATGCCCAAACAACACTTTTTACTTGCCTAACCAATCCTATTCTGTAGGTACTCAATAGAAATGTTTGTTTTCCGTCAAACTTGGGTGGCTTGTGAAAATACTTGAAAATCCATATTTTGTGGTTAGCCATTGTTTTGACTGTTACTGTACATTTGTGATTCACTAATAAAGCAATTTTTATTTCATATCTCGTGAAATATTTACTGTAGACCAAAAAAGTTTTCAAACTCTTCTACAGCGAGATTTAAAAAAGTGTTTAAAACAAAAAAGGTGGGAAAATAACACTTTTAGTAACATTTGTTAAAAAGTATAACTCAGATTTACTTTGCATACAGTTTTTTTACTGAATAAAATTATATTCCCAAAAAATATATAGGCTTACCTGATTTTACTCAGTGGCGATAAAAATGTGAAAATTTAAAATTGCCTGTCAAGAAAATACATAAATACCACAGTTATATACAATTAGTATTAGCTGAGATATGTGTATTTTTATGCATCAAATGTGTAAAATTTTAGGGTAAATGATACGTTAAAATGTTAATCCAAAAATTATGATAATTTTCGGTCCGACAGCATGTTTTAGAGCTTGATGTTAAATTTATAGAAATATCTTTTATCATTTAAGAAATACTATATTTTGGAAAGTGACAATGAAAACCTATTCATAAGACAATCTTGCATGTTGTTTGCTACTTTTATATGGTTCATATAATTGTTAGACCTATTACCAACATACTCTAATCTTCAGCTTCTGAATTTGCTCTTTTATCTGAAGTTTAAAACTTAAATAGTGTAGATCAAGAGAAAACACTACGCAATAAAATAACTCATACTTACAGTTTTTAAACTTGCTGAAATTGATTGCTGAGCTCACATTGACAATTGAGGTTAAGAATGAAGTAAACAACAAACAGCTGATTCCAAGTAAATACATATTTACAAACAAAAGCTAAAGTCGATTTACATTTTTGAGTCAAAACAGGTAAAATAAAATAATTTTTAACCATTCACAGAAACTAATTTCAAAAACCAACAACCCAATTCAATGACACTAGAAACTTATCAATGGCTAGTCACTAAGCACACAGATTATCGATTACGGTCTTCTGCTCACAAGTGAAATTGTAGCCCAGCTGATGAGCTGGTTCTGTTTGCCGCCACTGTGAGCGTTAAGTGTCCAAAATGGTAGTGTTGGATCAATGAAATTGTGATAGTATAGTAAAAACGAGAATGGTGTATTCGAAATTCAACGTAGTGAACTAAATGGTATCGTTTGTAGGTCATGGGGAAGGACCAGGAATTATTGGAAGCAGCTCGAAATGGAAATACGCCGGTTGTGGAAAAAATTCTCAGTCAAAGAGCAAAAAGGAGTGGCCCTCTTGCAAGGTAGGCTGTCAGATCTTTGCTGTCAGATTCATTCAATATTTTTATTAATTTTAATTTCTAATTGTCTAGCTCACTTACATAAATTTTACTCTTTAATTAAAGAAATTGCCTCATTCCCAAAAATCGTTTTCAGTGTGTTTGTAGACAGGGTAGATAAACAGCTATGCCTTTTAAATATAAAAAATAAACATATTCTACTTGGTCTAACATTTAATTTAAATACTATGTAACAATTATCAGTAGTCTATTTTGTTCATGGCTCATGTAGGCTGTTTCAGAATTAAATATATACCTTTAAAATAACATATGTTGAACGAAAAGATATCTTATGTAATGTAAAAATTAGTTTAGACTACACAAACCGTTCTGGAGGAAAGTATTAATACACAGTTACAGCTTAGTAAATAAATTTAAATTCTAAAACTTCAATGTCAAATAAGAGAAGCTTGAATGTCTTAGCAGAATATTTTTGTTTGTTTTTCAAAGTCAGTGACATTTTTTACTGAGTATTCCAGTGTTGTTATGGGACAATGGTCTTAACCCATCAAGCTAAATTTAGTTAGACCTCTCTGTTTTGAACCCGTGACTCATTATGGAAGTAGAAAGTTTTGGGAATGAAATAGACCTATATAACTTTTGTTCCAGCCAATCCTCCAAGTAATATGTTTTCTAACGTAAATGTTCAAAACAACACATAAATTATGCTAAAGTGGTATAAAAGGACTAAGAAAAGTACTATTAATGGGATGAAGATTATTATATGGTGATTCAGTGGCTAAGGCGGTCACCTGCCAACATAAACAATACATTCCTACCATGACAAATGATTGCCTGTACAAAATCCTGAAGTATGTTCTTCCGGTAATCACAAATTACCTACATGGGATTATTTTCAACCTCAGTAGGCATAATGTCGCTGGGTCAGCAATGCTGAAGGACCAATCAGAGTTCTGATGAACTGAACCAATCTTTTGGCGGTCCAGTTCATCAACAGTGGTAATAGTTGTGACTTCACTTGTTGAATAAAGTCCTTGGGTAGGCCTGCAGTCCCATTGTACTGGCAAGTGAAGTGTAAATAAATAAAAGATGACGAGCAGCAAATGGCAAATATAATATTTTAAAATAAGTTTAGGCCTAGAACTTCTCAAATTACAGCAATATTTGAACAGCATAAAATTCACACTTAAAATTTAAAAAGAACAATGTTAATCTGGCCACTTATAAATTTATCACAGATCTTTGCAAAAATGCTTTTAAAACACTACAAATTGCATGTATCGAGAATGGACCAATAAAAACCTGTGCAAATACAATTTGTTTGAAAGTTGCCTAATCCGTGTATTTTTTACATTTAAAAGTAACCATTTTCAAACTTGAAAATACTGAAGTCATCATTGGTCAATATGGGGAATCGACTAACCTAAAGAGTAAACCTATTTTGTATTTTAAAACTACTGAAAACAATTAATCGTGATCAAATAAAAATTGTATGCATATTTGATGGAATAATGGTTGGCTGGGAAGCCTTGATGTTGTTTTCGATGAGAATATTGAACACGGAAAAAGTATTTTGTCCTTGTTGCACTATTCTAACCTAAAATGTCCGTTTAAGAGGACGTAGCAAAATGGTGCGAGAAAATCCAACGTCTAACTAGGAGGACGTGGCAATAATGAGTAATATATTAATAATTATGAGGCCATACTTGTTAAACTAATTGTAAATGTAATCACGGAAGACCAATATTTATATAGATAAATTGTTAAGGTGCATGATCATATAAGTATTATTTTTAGTTAGAATGTAGTTTTATAAATAAAACAAAGCAAATAATATTCTACTAAAAAATAATGATGTTATAATGTTTTTTCCAAATAGCTGCAAAACTGTTCATATCCGCCCGGGTTTACTCGCACTACTACATAGCTTCGAGGCTGGGTTTTCTCATATGCATACTAGGCAAAACTCCTGGCACTCACAGAGTTAAGAATCCTGGCAAGACCGTAGACCGATATTTCTTAAGAGGCGACATGCTAGGACGATCCACAAATGGGACTGTAGCAGAGTGCCTCGGTGAGGCCGTAGGCCGAAATCTCCCCCACAAGGCTGTAGGCAGAGTTCCACAAAGGGGCCTGTAGCAGAGCAACTTGGCGAGGTTGTAGGCCGAGTTCCACAAATGGGCTAAAGGTCAACTCAGAACACCTCCAAAATGGAATTTATTAATAACCTACAAGGTAGAGTAAGAACAAGCGATCCTCTTCAGTTTGCAAAATTCAACTGAGTAAAGCTCGGTCTCCCGGTACTGTTCCTGTAAACTAGAAAGGCAGTTTTCAGTACAATATACCGAGTTTATTATCCCACAGTTATAAAGTATGATGAACGTAGTGTAATGCGAGATCTACAATTTTCTAATGTTATGAGTTAGAAATTAAGTATAATTTGCAATAAAATTTGAAAATCATGCTGCTATTTTTAGTTAGCTAATAGTATTAAAACCCTGAGGTGATTGGAAGAGATTTAATAAAGGTCGGCACTGGTGGCGCAGTGCTGTAACCCAGCTACATGGGAACAAAGTGTTTGGGAGATTGTAGGCGATAGGTTGGATGCTCGGTTCTCTTAATACCGACATGGCGTCCGCTTGATGGTTGTTATCGGCGTGGACACAACTAGAGAAGTCTGGGGTGTCCATGTTGGGTGGTAATCTTTGTGTGGGGGAGATAACTGAGTATCAGGCTTGTCGATTAGCTGAAAATCAGACCAGCACTACGTGGTTCGGATTCCACGTAAAGCTGTAGGTCCCTTAGTTGCCCTGGCTGTTGGGCTATTAATAAATTGCCCTTTCTGAGGAACAGTTGAACTCAGTTAGTAACCAGACTAAACTCATCCACACTCAGCCTACACTCATATAACCATTCATATTCGCCTTAAAATACCAACAACGTTGTGTCGGCATCTCATATGTAAGAATGTAAGAATAAACAGATCAAAAGGTTGATAAATTGTACAAATTGAAAAAGATCAGGCCTGCAATCTTATGTACAACATATGTAACTGAATACAATTGTAATGAGAATAATGAAATAATGAACAAGACAGGTAGTGTCACCTGATAAGGTATCTAAACCATCAAACACAGCTGTTTTGTGGAGCAGCTAAGCTAAGCATTGTTGACTACTGACACAGGCATTTTGTTGTTTGTCAATATCAAGGTTGTTCAGTGTATGTCAGCTACTGCTGCTAATAGATGTATGCCATGTGCTATGTAGACAACTTTTTTAATTTGTAGACTGTCCAGAAAATGTCATCTTAATTTAATCTTAGATATTTGTAGGTGAATCATGTGTAACTTACAATTAATTACATATTCCACTTTCTCTTGACTTGAGGCAAATTTGAAAGGTTTTGGTACAATATCCACATTGTTCTAAAGAGACAGAGATTGAATTGGTAAAATTTTGATTGATAAAACAAATACTATTGAATATTTTTTGTTTAATTAGTAGATTTATTTTTCATTCAATCAATTTTATTTGCACAATTTTTTTTAAATTAGAAGGTAAAAATAATTAGAAATATTAGGCCTACAGTCTCACTCAATAATGGTTACAATTATTACTGACCAACATAATTATAAATGTAAGTAGCTCTTTTGGGAATGTGTTGGTTCCGAAACCAACTCTATTTTTCTAAGCAAACAAATTGAACAAAAAATAATTACAATTTCAAAATCTCGCTCAAGAGTAAAGTAATAAAATAAAAGTAAGCAATTGAGTTAGCATAAGAATTAGTATTATAATCTATGTTTAGTTAGTGCATTTGTGTGTGAGGGTGTGTGTGGGGGGGGAGAGTTTGACAGAATTGCCTTATTGGTTTTTTAAGCAAACCTTTTAAAATTACAGAAATTTGTTAATAACGCCCAAGTATTTACTGTAAAAATCTGGGTTGTACTGTTGGTTAGTTATTACTAGTAGGCTTGGTATATTTAAAGTCGATTCTGATAGTCAGTGAGTAAGTCTACTCACTATTGATTTTATACACAAATAGATTTCCCATCCAATGTTACATTTTGAGTCTCAAAATATCATCTGTTTTTGTGTCCAATGCATTGCATTTAGATTGTGTAGCGTTAGTGAAGTCCCATGTAAATGTAATGCAGTTTATACCAGCTGCGGTAGCACACCTCACTAACTAACCAAATTACTGGGCAAATATTCCTATTAGATGGAATATCTAATTGTAGGTGAATATAATCAGTGAGTACTATTTTCGAGGTAGCAATTGTGTGAACACAGCTGACATGATCAAGGTACATGTAAGCGTGACCTTGGCTTGTCATCATGCCAGTACCCGGAAACCTCCTTCACTGGCCCGGTACACTCATAATCCTTCCGAGAAACAAGTACCAGTAGCCAGACAGAACGAGTCTATTCTAGCTCCTGATTACGAGGTGACTAATCTAATGATACTTGGTTCTACAAGGTGATTGTTGTTTATATTTTGATTTATAACGTATAAAGGCTATTCAAAATATTTGCTTCTTCGAGCAAAAAGCTAATATTTTATTCGACAAGAAGTAAGCAACGATCATGCACAGCCCATCCATAATGTGACACAGTAACTATAATTGAATCCAATAAACTGTTGAATGTCAGTGTTACTATGCACAGGCCACCCATGATGTGATACGGTAACGAATGGAATTCATTCAACGTTTGAATTTCAGGGATACCATGCATAAAACTTCCTTGACGTGACACAGTAATTAATGAATCAGTTAATCTAATCAACGTTTGAACGATGACTCAAATGTGTTAGATTATATATTGTTTTAAAGATGTTTCTTGTGATAAGCGGTTTACTGTTGCAAGCGTCTCGTCGGTTTGACTCAGCTTTCGTTGTGTGTTGTTAGTAATTAAAAAGAAGGTGAGCAGGAACGAGTTTTAGTAACTGGCGAAACACACACACAACACATCGCTAACGAGGCAAGGTCGCGTCGGCGGGCTGACCTTGTGGCCTCACTGTCTTCCAGTGTGGTTCATCGAGTTTCACCTTTTGTTTCAGATGTTGAACAGTGTTATCTATGTCAACATTTATCGTTGATTACGGGTGGCTAGTTTACTCTAGCTTTTAACTTATCACAGAGCTACGTATCCCCTGAATCACTAGTGTACTGTGTCACAGTGCGATAACGCTTAGCTTGTCGTTGCTCTAAGTAGAAAACAATTTAAAGAAATAAAAGTAACTTTACATAAATCAGAAGATACTTTACTAGTAGATAGTTTAGTTGTCATTATTATCATTAACATAAGTATAGTGACTTAGTTGTAATACATCATGTCGACAAATTATGGTCAAAAAAATTCGTTTACGGTAGATATAAGAAGTTCGATCTTGTAGCCATTTCTTCAAGTGTCAGGTGAAGAACTTCATATCACTATCCTTCAGAATGTCCGGCAAAGCTTTCCACATCTTTTCACCGATGTAGCTTATCTTCTTTTCTGCTGAGCCGAGGCTGTGCACAGATAGTTGCTTCATGGTGTTGTAACGGGAGGATTTGTGTTCTATTTCTAGCTGATTCCGCATTCTGGATGTCTCCAGGATGTACATGTTGATCACTGTTAGGGTCTTTAATTCTTGAAAAGCTCTTCTGATGGTTACCGTGGACTGCAAATTGCACAGAATTCTAATTGCATTTTTGGTACTGTATAATAAGGACACCTTTCATATTTCCTGCCGTCGTTTTGCGCCCAACCACAGTCAAAGATAGCCTATACAGTAAAAGGCTCATTTTATTCTGTATCCATATTGCAATCCAATATCGAAGATGCGTTTATAGTACGCTGTTTTAGCTGTCATCATTGTCGCGTAATTTCTTCGTCTGTCTTGTAACAAACAGTTATGTTCTCTGTTTATTGCAGAGTGTGTTGATGTGCGATGTTCACGAGAGTATGTCATCAAGTGTTAGGCGAAGGCGTTCTGTGGTTGTGGTTTCTTCTAATCCGGGTAATCTCAGATTGTTTTCGCTCTATCTACCGACTGTCCCGTAATTCTATATCCAAGGACCCTTAGAGCGTATCTCAAGGAAGGCATTATAGGGACTTTGATATTCTCCTAGACGGGCTACAAGAAACCACCGTTGACACAGACGCTTTCTTCATTAATTACGAAAAAGGGAAGCGTCACACGATGGAAATAATTCAGTAGAGCGAAAGTGCAATATTTTACGTTTATACTGGTGATCCGAATTTGAAAACCAAACACAGATCTAAGGGATTACAAAAAGAATATTCTTACAGTCTTACTTATGAAACGCCGACACGACGTTGTGCGTATTTTAAGGCGAATATAAATGATGATATGTATGAGTTTAGGATGAGTGTAGTCTGGTTAATAACTGCGTTCAACTTATCAGAAAGAGCAATTTATTAATAGCCCAACAGCCAGGTCAACTAAGGGACCCACCTACCGATTTACGTGGAATCCGAACCACGTAGTGTTGGTATGATTTTCAGCTAACTGACAAGTCTGACACTCAGTTCTCTTCCCTACCAAACATCCGAACTTTGACTACCATCCAACATGGACAATATGTCCTGTCTCGTACTGATGTAGTATTCATTAACTTGTATTATGCCCTTGTGACTTTTTTTAAGACGTATGTCGTCCCAAAGTACATTAATAAATCATTTTCTTGTCGTGCGTGAAAAAATTTAATACAGTCAGACAATTCAATGCCTTCTGTTTAACTTCGTGGACGAAAAAATACAAAAATAACGCCAAAACCAAGTTTTTTTGTCAATCAAATTGGTTTCAACAGAACAAATTTTCGTATTGAAGCTCCGATTAACGCACAGTAGCCTTGGAAAAAACACGTTGTACTAATTTGTTGTGGGTTTACGGGTAGACACTTTTCAAAGGTTGCGTAAGCTTGAAAGGGTGTTCAATGTTCATCCAGGAGCACAGTTGAGCTCTTCAGGAATTTAGTTCTAGATTTCATTGTAACTGTCGCTAGGAGTAGTAAGGCCGGTTTTCATATAGGGTACCGTGCTCCTACTGTGCTCCTACCGTGTCCCTGTCGTTCTCCAGTCTTCCCTCACAGAAACAGAATTTCTGCTACATACAGCCAAAATTAATATATCTAGCTCGAAATGTTACATATAGGCTAACATGCTACATATAACATTCGTTCATTTGTTGTTTTGCTACATATAGCATTTATTATATAACATTTGCTTTATAGCATGTTTTGCTATATAGTGTAAACGCGGCTTTTGAATATAGAACTCACTACTCTTTCACCGAAATGGATCAGGACGTTACGGATGTTGTTATTTCTTGAGCGGTTTATTCAACAGTTGAAAAAATAAATAAATAAGAAGAGACGGCCGAAACTATATTGGGGGTTAACCCTCTGTATCGAACTAGAGAAGAGGAAGGGGAGTTTCACAAACCGTTGAGATGACTGAAAAATTCCGTAAATGTTCAGGATAAGTTATCCGATGTTCGAAAATCTCCTACAGTGTAGAGACAGTTTAAATTTAAAAATGCAATCAGCAATCGATCGGCAATTTTCGGAGGAGGCCGTGAACACCCGAACTAGGAAGATCAGGGGTCGGGCGCCGATGCGGCGATGTAAGGCATTTTCACTTGACCTGAGCGCCTGTCGTTCTCAGACTACCTACCGGTCATTGTCGCCGATCGCTCCACCGAGCGATCGAAAACAGCACGACATAAGCACGGTAGAAGCACGACAGGTCATGTGTGAATTGCATACTGCCTTCCCATACAAAATAAATGGATTAGACCATTTTTCGATTCCACATATGACACAACACGGTAGGAGCACGGTACCCTATGTGAAAACTGGCCTTAAAGGAGCCTGCCTCACTAACACACACATACAACGTGTTCCCTCACTGTCCCCGCTTGCACCGCCCACGAATTGTACAACAGTACATAACTCTCTCAACCAAAGATAAGTGTAGGTAGATTATAAATGTAAACAGATGTCATTTATACGAAAATAATAGTCTGTGTTACCTTTAATGAAATATATGTATATATTTTAAAGTTTTTTTGTTTCGTTAGTATCGACCTTTCGTACACTATATTCCCAGAATTTCAATAAAATATTTCGCGCTGTTTCTTGATAAATTATGTACGGTACCTTGAAAGCCAAATTAGCCAATTTTTTTATGGAACACTTAAAATTCAGGGGAAAAGTAGGCATATATATATTTATTTATTGATTCGACCACGCATTTTTGGGTGAGTTTTGGTAACTTGAGTTATTAAAAGAAAGATAAAATAATTTACGTGAAATAATCATTTGATAAACTAGAAAAATATATTTTGTAAATAATATAAACGGTATCACTATATGACAAGGCGAGTGTGTTCCTCGACTAATATACTTGGGTAATTCAAACCCCCAAAGTGGAAACGATTGCGCTTTGTGAACCGCAATCCGATGGGCATCAAAAGGTCCAGTCCACTGATTACCGGTAGGACAACTCCCACTCCAGGCCGAGACTCGTATCGAGTATGAGGGGTATTCAGATCAACAGGAGAAGGGGATCTGAGGAGGAGATTAACATGTTTCGATATATTAGTATCGATATTATATTTCGATAATATCGGCCATATCGATATTTTGGTCCGATATATCAGATCAGTAAATATTAACGTTATTCTCCCTACTTAAAATTATAACGATTAAAAAAAACATTTAAATTGTCTCTTATGCGTACAAAACATGCATTGATATAATAAAAAAAAAAAACTAATACGTTTTTTATATGAGGTTAACGCACTTGAATGTAGATTATTGTAGACCAGTAGGTGGAACGGATAAATGAAGTTGTGTGTGAGTCAGTGCAAGATGCCAAGTCAGTCGTCTTACAAACTACTCTTTTATAATTAACATAGCAATGAAAGGTATAATTGTTCTTATTTTGAATTTTTTTCATTCAACCCAACAGATAACTACTTGTTTTTGTGTAGATAAATGTCTTCATTTGAATACTCAGTGGCTATTTTTAATAGAGAAATCAGGAGTGTCCGTGTTGAATGGTAGTCAAGGTTCGGATGTTGTGTAGTGAAGAGAACTGAGTGTCAGACTTGTCAGTTAGCTGAAAATCAGACCAACACTTTGTGGTTCGGATTCCACGTAAAGCTGTAGGTCCCATAGTTACCCTGGCTATTGGGCTATTAATAAATAGTCCTTTCTGAGCTAAGTCGAACTCAGATAGTAACAATGACTACACTCGTTCATCTACACTCATAACACTCATTCACTCCTCATATTCGCCCATATCTCTACGATCGGCGTCTTACAGATGAATAATGAATGAATAATGAATAATGAATAGTGACGTGTGTATTTTTGGACATGACATAAGAGTTTGTGCATGATTTGAAACAGATAAATAATTTACAGTTCGATATATCGGTTACCTAATATATCGATATATTTCTTTCGATATTATCGTTAGATCGATATTTGGTTTTCGATATATCGGTAATTCGACATATCGATATGTTGAAAATATTTGCCATCCCTCCACCTGCTCTCCCAGTGACTGATAAGTAATTTTTTTAAATTTTATTTATTTATTCATACACGCATTTAACATATATTGGCCTCGCTAAGAGATGTCGGCGAGATCCACTTTAACGTAAAAGATAACAAATACATAGATAATTTTGATTTTCTAACAATCGAAGAACATTTTAACAATCCACAACTTCTTACTAAATGCATGATGGCTCTAGGCAGGCTTTAACTATCTTAACTGATAGTGTGGTTTGTCTATTAGCAATTCAAATACATAACTATACCAGCTGTATTTTTTCGGCCGAGCTAAGAGGCAATTGCACTGTTCAAAGTCAGAGATATTTTTACGGTCTACAGGGTCCGATATAATAAGGCGATCCAACTTCTGTGGAAACTGACTGTTACTTATATTTACACTCACTAATTAACTAAAGTACACTCTAAACGAGATATTTACAGATTTATAATATCAGACAGACACTATTTAACACATGAAACTATAATAAATATTGTTTACAGTAATTAATGTCATTTATCACTCTTCAGTTTGTGTTCACACAATATTTTTCACTGCTCGTGAACTGCCACTTTACTGCAGGTTGAAAACTGAAGGCACGCCTCCACTGAGACTTATTGACTCGTCGTCGGCTGAGGGCGCCGGTGCAAGTCTGGAAGGTTCTGGAGCTGTGGTGGAGATTGTTCTGGAAGGGGATCTAGCCCTTTCTGTGAACCATTTTGGGAAGGTTCTGACTTCACACCACCTACAGGCAAATTAACTACCATTCTAGTACCTTCTAGAAGTAACCGGAAATCTCCCATGCAAGGACGGACCGGCACGTGACCCTAAAACATAGCATTTTAGACACTGTACTTGACGAAGTCTTCTCTTGATAATTCAATGAACTCATATCCAGTCTGGACTGTTGTACTTCAGATGGGAAGGATAGTTGCGCCTTCGACTCGGTACTGCCATGTCCTAAACTAGTGTTTGAGTCTACTGGCATGATCTGTAATTCTTACCTTCTTTTGGAAAAAAAAAAAAAAAAACACCTGTTGCGTATTAATTACTTTCATATCTCCAAATTGGAACAGGACAAGTAAGGCGGGGAAAATCACGACATAATAATGAACTGATAATAATGGTCTGGGTCGTACGAAAATTCGAAATTGTTCGAAATAAAAGTTGTAACCTGTACGATTTTCTACCGAGAAAACTTGACCTTTTTATCGGTAAAATTCTCGAAAAGCAAATGAATTACGTAAATCTGTGATATTTATTACTGCAAACCAAATATGCAAGTGAATTGATTACATTTTTCCTGTACGTAAAATCGTATGTTATATCTGAGATACTGTATAAGTAAATATTTATTCTGTATATATATATATATATATATATATATATATATATATATATCCCCTTCAAGATGATGAATGTACAGTATATCACTCGTAACGGAACGCGACACAATAAAAGTACTGTAGATATCTTTATTATTATGGAGCAATAGGGCGTACCTATTGTTGTCGTAACTAAAGTCGTAAATGGAGAGCTAATAACAAAGCGCCTTCTGTATGAGGTGGGTTTTGATTACCTAAACTGCAATACGTTGTTCAAAGAACTGTGTCAAAGACTTAAAAGTTAGTTATCCAGCGGTATACATTCACTGGTCACGTAGAGCTGACTAACTACACGTTCAGTCAAAAAAAAAAAAAAATATATATAGTTTAGCAGGGGTTAGCATGGTTAGCGAGCAGGGGTATCCCTTGGTTTCCAAATGACAGCTGTTAATATAGAACATGTGAAAGTAAAACGACATATCGTTAATTTGGTAATGTGTGTCCTTTGGATCCTCTGGTAGTTCAATTGGTAGAGTGGTGGTCTGTATGTAGGTGGATCTTTGGGTCCTCTAGTAGCTCTAGCCACTGTCGGTGCAGAAATTACGTGTACCTGAATTTGAAGGTTGTCAACCAATAACTAAAGATGCCTATGAGAAATACCTCCACTCCATTGTTTAATTGTTCGTTATAGCATATTATGAATTTTGAAATTATTATAAGTTGAAATAATTTTTATCCTTGTTGTAACAAAAAAAGTGCCGGATTTGAACTAGTTTTCACTGTGCATAGACTTTACACTTTTATTAATTAAAAACCCGTTATTGTATAGCATTTATATTTTAATGCTTGGTAGACAGGAATGTTATCTATAAGTTTTATGAATTTCAAAATTTAAACTTTTCGTAAAAAAGTTCTTTTCGATTTCCTGAAACAAAGTTTTCTTGGCTTCCAGAGGTCGTAAAATGAATTACTTGGTCACGTTATAATCCTCAAGTGTACCGCCAGGTGTCTGAAGATTTGATAACAATGAAAAGGTGATTAGACCAAAATATACTTACTGTCAATGTAAAAAGAAAAAAAAAAATGAAATGCCTCCCAATTTACTTAAGAAATTATCTTAGCCCAGGTTTAAGAACGCTACAGTTGTATTCTTGTGGGGATGGCAATTTCGTTTGACCTCTTTTGTGACATAAGTAAACGTTACTCTCTTACAATCAAACATTCCAAACTACCCTCCATTTAAAAAGTATGCAGACCCGAGTTTACAAAGACACTTTACCTAGACGAATAATGACAATTACATGATTATTTTTTTGTATTATTATATTAAATTTAATTGTGCGTTGAACCATGTATGTCAAATAATTGTTCATAACTCGTTGAACCAAGCCCTCTAGTAGTTGAGCGTTGGACTGAGAGTGAATCTTTGAGCACAGGCATTCCAATGTACCAACTATATGGAAGTGTTTAACGATGTTTTTAGAATTTTTTAAATAAAATAATTGTTCATGAGGGAAATGAATATTTTTGAGCTCCAAAATCCCTTATTTCCAAAATATGAAATAATGGAGACGGAGGCTGCAAGACCGCTTCAATGTTGTAGAATGTTCTTTGCCTCTTCCGGGGTCCCCCAGGGCTCTCTTTTAGGTCCTTATACTTACTTGTTCAATGTTTTTGTCAATTACTTTATATCTGATCTATGTGAAACTACGTTCTGCAAGAATTGTGTCTTAAGGAAGATTTATTGAAGAAAATACTTAAATTTATTACACACGTGTGTAAGCGAGGACCAAGATGGCCTTGAATGTTGATAAATGCGTCAAGTTCCATCGAACCGTGGCTCCATTCCAGCGTGATTACACTGGTGATGACATAACCTCAAACTAACTTTAGAAGTGACGGATTTTTTTGTGATCCTCTCCCGTCTTAGTCCACACAGTTTCGGTAGGCGTCTCTAGAATCGTGTACTCAATAATTGGGTAACACAACCCCTTGGGGAGGCTCAACTTGGTCTTCCCACTAAGCCTATCTAGTGAAGGAACTGAAGAGTGTGCAGCGCTGTTTACTTCAATTGATAGGATTTTACCTTGGCATCATATACCCTATTCGGTTTCCATTAACAAAATAGTTTTCCTTTTACTTCCTCCATCACTTTAAGTCGAGTTATAGTACATCCAAGACACGTTCTCTCTCCATCGTCTTGTTACTTCGGAGTTTGGCTGCTCTGATGTAGAGAGTCGCCTTCAAGATCCCGACTTGTACTAGGTCTAGAAATTTACTCTCCAAATATGTAGCTTGAATAAACTGTATAGGTACTGGTTTTATGTATCGAATTACAATTAATTAAGAGATTCTTGTTCAAAAGACTCGACTTGATGACTCTGACTAGCTGTCCAGTCTTGTATACCAGTACTGTGTTCTCAGACGTGGCATTGAAGTCCACAGTCACGCAATTTCAGGCAGGGAAACTTGCCGAACTGGGCAACACAGGAAGGTTATTTATGAACACTTTCCCCCACGAGTTGATTACAGCGTTCATCTAATCAACTGTTTGCCGCGTTCGAATATAAAGCCTTATTACGCTTTATAATACGTTTAAGGCAAGTTAAAAAAGTTTTTTTTATCTACAGTGTGGGAGCGTTCCTGGCTAGTAACTAGGATACCAATCAATATCTCTGTATGTATATGGGTGGGTAGGTGGGCCAATACCACTGTATGTGTATGAGTGGATGGGTGGGTCAGTACCACTGTATGTCTATGGGTGAGCGGGTGGGTCAGTCCCACTGTATATGTATGGGTGAGTGGGTGGATCAATACCACTGTATGTGTATCGGTGGGTGAGTGCGTCAGTAAAACTGTATGCGTATGGGTGGGCGTTTGGGTCAATACTACTGTATGTGTATGTGTGGGGGGGGGGACTGGCTAAGCCTTAAAAAGGTTCGGGATGAATGAGAAAATTTGTCCCTTGATTGACGATATTCCTACAGTTAAAAATGTATTTATTTTATTGTATTGCAATTCAGTAACTGTAAACCAAAATATTAACAAAAGCTCGTTTTTTAACGAGAAAAATGACCTTTATGATAAATTTCGGCCACCTGGATAATAATTCGGAATTTTTCACAGAAAGAACCATTTGTTTTCACTTCACATTTGTTTATCACGTGATTTTGTTCACTTTCATTCCCTAAAAAAGTGAGTGTTAATTGGTCAAGCTCCTTGGATTTTCGTAAAAATCTATATCCACATTATTATTTTATGCTTATTAACTATAGATATTTGGCAAAACGTATTCACAACTGAAAAAGAAATGATCTGAAATGTGGGTCACGTTTAGTCCCAACGGACGTATAACGTGTTATATGGCTCACGTTTGGGAAATCAACAACGTATAAAGTTATATCAATGAAATGGTTATTGCAATAGAAATCTCATAAAAGTGTTCGATCAAAAACTAGTTTTTAAATTTGTTAAATAAAAGTTTTAGTTTTTCTTATAACTTAATCTTATTTTTCTTATTGTACAGTAATAAATACGTTGAGGGCCAGAGATTAAAAAGACCTTTATGGAGATATGGCTACCTAAAGTGGCTGATTTGGCCTTCCTAGGCACATAACTCATTAAGAAAAAGTGTACCGATAGCCGATTATTTTCTAAAAATGATCAGTTATCTTAGGTTGAAAGAGTAGTAATTTAGAAACACTTCGTCTCCAGAGTTTGCTATAAATGAGGGAGTTATGTACTATTCTACAATTTGCGGGGCGGACCAGGCAGGGAGAAATAGGGGAGGGAAACACAATGCGTGTGTGTTAGTGAGGCAAACGCTTTGTTACATTTATTTGCTTGAAACGTAAGACCAAATTCCTTAGATCACTCAACTGGACGCCTGGATTAACACCCATCATTTTGTGTCTGCCACAAATCGTGGGTTTTCACTCCAATCACTTGTTATCAGCGGTTTTCTACCGAAGATTGTCCAAACAATTTTCTTCACCTACTACACCTACCTCATCTATTTCACCCTTAACTACTTTGCTAAGTAATAGCTGTACCACTGTGAGCACGTATGTGTATATATATATGTGATCTATTCTCCCTAGTAGTACACCAACTGCCTACCAGTGTAACCCCACAATGTGCATCCCCTAAAGTGGAAATAAGGTTATAGTGACTGTTGTTGTATAAAAAATATATGTACAGGTTGTAGACTATTTAACCTAGGGGTTCTTATACATTTTTGTATCACCCATTTCCTGTTGAAATGAAAGCCTCCATGCTCCCCCCCCCCATATACAAAAAATTAGATGAAATGTTAAGGTGTTTAAAAAAAACATGTTCAAAAAATGTTAGGAAATGGTTATTGTATTTTGAGAATATTAAAGATTTACTGGCTATTCAAGTGTAATATTCAACAATCTAAATTTTTAAATTGTGTTAGTGTCTGATTTCTCTGATTATGTAATATAGCTTTCAAATATTGAAATCGTTTCTGTTATTATAAATATGTTTACTGTTATTAGTTTTACATATTAGTATTATTATTGTTATATTTAGTATTCAATGTTAAGCGCACAATATGCGAGCTGAAAAATGTAAATTTAATTAAATTAATTTTAAGGACAATTTATTTTTTCCCAATGGAACCCAAGTTATTTATAATTTAAATATCTGATACAACCCCCAAACTGGCAAGTAGCCTTGGGGGCCCTATTTCTTTCTTTATTTTAATTATTTATTGTTTTTTTGTCAGCCTGGTTTTATTGTTAGCTAATAAGTATCATTTTAAATAATGGTATTACAGGTTGTAGACATATTACATTTTCGTAAATTGTAATGCATTTAAATAAGAAATAAACGATTTATTATTATTAATGTTTAAAAAAAGTTTTACATTGACAACAAAAATTCTTTATTTCTACTTTAACAAGAAACACGATATAATATTTTAAATTTTAATTTACCAGGTAAGGAAGTTTTTTTTTTTTTTGAAACATGCCTTAACATTCCATCCAATTTTTTTGTTGATGGGAGGCATTAGGCTTTCAACTCAACAGTGGGTGGTATAAAAATGTTTAGGGACCCCTAGGTAAGGAAGGAGAAGTTAGTTTGTTAGTAAGTGGACGAGCTTGCATTTTCCTTGGTCTCATACTTAACATTGCTTAATATCCAACTGGTCTAGCGCCCCCTTGAGTTGTCTTCATGCCCCCTCCTCTCCATTTTGGTAACCACTGCTTTAAACCATAACTCAATGTTTTTGGAATCATGAACTTGCTATAATGTTGTCAATTATTGGTCAATTATTGCCCTCCACCTCCAGGTTGTAAAAGTAATTATGTTTGTGTTCCAGCTTGCGGCGAGGTCCTGGCGCCAACGTCCAGGACAGCAGTGGCTATTCCGCTCTCCACCATGCCGCCCTCAACGGCCACAAGTGAGTCGATACACCTACTAGTAGTAATGTCTGATAGCATCTACTATAGAAAGAAGACTGTCCCGTGAAGCCGGGTTTCCTGTTCGGCGAAGTTAGTTCATGTTCGGTTTTCACAGATAGCGCCAGCGGTCTCCCCGTCTTTCTCGCGCCAGCACACGCTGGTGACTAACAGACAGTCTGTTTGTTTCTATAGTCAGTGATGATACGTATAAAACCTGAAACTGCAGAACTGTGTCTTATGCAGAGAGTGATTGTGATTAGTGTCTATACAGGGAGGAGGGATAGAAACGCTTTCATAACAACAGAATTTTTCATAGATAATTTGATAGTTTAATTTTTTAAATAACTGTGTTTTATAAAGTATAATTTTTGGCTAGAATAATTTACTTGAAACCGTTAAATAGCGGAGAAATAATATTGTTCAAATTACTTACTTTGAAACTCAAATTACCGCTACTCTGGAAAAGATGAACCTTTAGAAGTTCGGTTTGCGGCAATTAATTTCTTTTGAATAGACGTTTCATTTGATACCAAACTCGACCTAGGCATATATATGCTGAAGATTTTCGTTCAACTCCAAGTGGACCGTCCCCCTGAACAGATGAAATATCGCTAATGGTGTCAACAAGTGTGTTCTTTGTAACCATGATGATGAACAAGATTTCATGATGATGAACAAGATTTCACGTTTACAAGTGAAGTCATACAAAAGTTGTGAAAGCGTTTCCATATTTTTTTCCCACCTTGTATTTAATGCTGCAACCAAACCCTTTTGTAACCAAACGCATTGTTCTTGAATTCTTGCGTACTAATTTTCATTATTAGGCTAACCTGACAGATCTGTCTTTCCTATCGTGCTACTCTATTTGTAGGCCTACACTAGTCCCATTGAGACCACTGTACTGTACGTACTATACTATCAAATAGTTAATTCCTTTGTTTTTTAAATGTCATACTAATGGAGTATTTGATAAGTTAGTAAAGGTTATTGGTACTAAATCTAAATTGATTGATAAATTTATATTGGTAGTCGGACTGCTTGTGGACAAAGTGCTGTGGAGATTGTAGGCGGTAGGTTCTGTGCTCAGTCCTCTTTATTGCGTTCCGACATGGCGTCCGCTTATTGGTTTCCATCGACGTGGAAACTGGTATTTACAGTGTGAGGTGTCCGTGTTGGAAGTGTCCGGTTGTTGTGTAGGCGAGAGAAATGAGTATCAGGCTTGTTAATAATTTTATTAGCAATTTATTAGCACTTATGGAAGCAACAATATAATCTTTAAATGCCAATAATTATCTGAAAATCAGGACAATACTTTGTGGTTCAGTAGGTTTGAAGATTTTTTTCTTTTCAGAAAATGAATTAGGAATTCGCAAAGCAATTCCAACGCACAATTTCATTCGTGATCAAATGTAATTTGTTTGGAAAAAATCTGTTTCAAAATAACTGTTCTATTTGGATACGCGTGATCGTATGTCCTGTTCGAAAATAACATTTTTCTTATGGGATTAATACCAACATGGCCGACAGGCTCTGTAGACTCTTAAGAAATCTTAAATATTAAAACAATCAGGTCATTTAGTTCACTCACTTTCTGAACTTATTACTTGACCGATTTTGATGAAATGTTTTTTATTCAAAAGATAATTTTGATTTCTGTCGTAACGGAGCAAGATTTTTGAAATTCCCATGGATTTTTTCCTATTCGGTGTTAAAGTTGCAATCTTATTCTTATGAAGATTAATTTTAATTGACCAGCTGCATGTGGCATAAACAAATGTTAAATTGTCCAAATAATTTGTTAGATCAAACATGGAGAGCAGCACAGTAAAACATCAAGTTAATTGTATAAAAGAACGAATACATGTCTGTCTGTGTGTATGTTATCATCAGCCGTTAAATAAAATGAAAACATTTTTTGAAATAGGCTTAGTAATAACATTGGTTGTTTATAATTATTATACTATTAATAGAGTGCAAATCAAGTGCAGTGAGTGAGCTACTGTAAACTAATTTAAATAATATGATTTTACTTAATACAATTTAATTACTAATGTTTGAAGTAAAAAGGCTGAGGCGTCACGAGCGCAGCAAGTGACGGGGTTCGCACACGAAGCGTGCAGGGGTGTCTCCTAGTTTGTATATATATTTTATATAGTAGAATTGAACTATACTTTTCATATCGTTAGTAGAATACATGAAAAAACAACTTTAGTTACTACAAACATCTAGTTGCGATACAAATATGCTATGTGATGATGTGATCTTCTCGGAAACGTTGTTTTCAGATCAGTTTTCTCAAGTGTTATTGACATTCCTGTTACACATATAGCGTGCACATAGCAACGCGTGTCATTCAGTTAAAGTGATGTGAAATATTTATCGATACCTAGTCAAATGAACTACACCACCCAGTTAGAATTTTACATCTACAGTACGTACCTCGTGGCGTTGGATCATGAACTATTTGTTAAGATCTGTATTAAGAATTCCACTTAAAGTTGTTGGTCCTTTAGTTGCCATGACTATTGGACTATTAACACATAGCCCTTTCTGACGAACAGTCAACCTTAGTTAGTAACAGTGACTACACTCGTTCATCTACACTCATCACACTCATTCACCCCTCATATTCGCCCATATCTTGAAGATCGGCGTCTTAGTGATGGATGAAAATAAGTATGTTCAGATCACATTCACTTTCTTATCAAAGATGTGGAACACGCCTTTGTATTGTGTCGACATCTTGGTTAGGTAATTGATAAGACAAGTATAGAGGTACATAGCTAATCATACCTGTAATCATGCGCTGCCAGAGTCGACAGAGGGGTAAAGAGCATGCTTCTAGAATTTTAGAGAAATCCTTCTTCAGTGTCGGGGATTTTCTGTACTGTAGAGTATTGTACATAAAGAATAATTTAATTCATAAAAAACTAATTGTACAATCATAAAAAATAATAAGTGTACATAAATACTATAATTTAATTCAGAGGCCTCTGTAAAATTTAATATTTTAATTTTTAAACTTAGTATACTCGTAAAGCATTTTTTATAAGGTGCTGAATGCAAATTTAATAGGAATTTAAAAAAATGTAAATTTGACGCATTCTGAGTTCTGAGAGTATTTTATAATAGTAAAATCATGATGTGGATTTAACACCTATCTGATTTCACTGGATTCAATGAAAGTGTCTCCTAAGAGTAAATGGTTGATGTTTTGAGCAATAGAACCTGATTTGGAAAAATTAATTATCTTTGACCTGTCTTCATTTACACACAAAAGTCCCTTATTTTGCTTTGCTAAGGATTATTCCGCCTTATTCAGTTACAAGGAAATTGTCTTTCATTTACACCATCACTATTTCGCACTAAAATTCGCCCATTTATTGATTAATTACTTGTGACTTAATCAGTTAGCTCAACATTCGTTCAACCAGAGTAGGTCGCACACAAATTAGGCGCTCGAGGAGAGGGGGTAATTGAGCATATCCAGTTGTAATTATTACGAAATCTACTATACAAGAAATGAGTAAGGAACTACACTGTACTCTGCCCGGCGGAATACTCTTCCTTCACAAAAAAAAAAAAAAAAAAAAAAAAAAACTGGACGTAGTTCCAACTTTTCTCGCCAATGTCGCATGACTTCTATATTTTCTTTCCCTTTAGAGGCCTCTTAATAATGCTTATGATGTGTTTTGAATCAGTCCGCAGGACAGAACATTAAATCTGTAGAGCACCGATCTTGTCAGTTTCGTAGCGGTGATTCACTTCCATGTCGCGTTGTTGTTATTTTAACCTGTTAACGAGTGAAGCAAAATGATCCCAAACGAGTACGGACGTCTTTGGACGTCTGTGCCCAAATGAGTATGGTCGTCTTTAGACGTCCCTAATATTTATTTTAAATTTTAGCTATAATTAAATGTCGATGTAAGTGTATGAACTTCCATATGATACCCGCATCCTATTGGCCACCAATGGGACTACAGCTGTACTTTAGTCAGCTGATAGATGATGCTTCAATGCCAGATGTAGTGTTTCCCTCGCATTTTCGTTGCGCGCAAAATCTGTTTCTCCTCGTGTCTAACCTTATTGCGTTCTGCTATATTTACGTTTCGTTCATCTATAGTAGGCCTAATTACATTTGGTATTTTGCCAGTGTGATATTTTGTTTATTGTATTTTGTTACAAAGTAGTTGTATTTAGTTATTTTCAGCGTTGTACAGCAAAATAGGCCTGTATATTTTCTTTTCCGTGTTGTATTGTAAATATGTTAAAAAGTTTGTCAGTGTTGTACAGTAATTAGTTAATTTTATTCATCAGTGACTTATTTATTACAATGGACTCTAACAAGTGATATTTAGATCGAAGTTATGATGTTGCACGCCCGGTGAGTGGTGACAAACAGGCGCTCCGTCTGTCTGGCCGCCATTTCATGTGACCACTCCCAATGAGAGAGGGTGGAGCCAAAAGAAAACAACGGAAGTGTTTTGTATGCACTCATACTACACGGAGGGCTTCACAGCGCAAAGACACGGCCTATGAGTGCTCCAAATGTGACGTTGCACTTTGCATTTACCCATGTTTCGAACAATTTCACACAATGGAAAAATTTTAATTTTGCTAATTATAATCACAGTTTCCACCATTTTTATTTGTAAATATTACCATATTGTATCTTAAATTACTATTTTTAATAAAGTATAAAGATTTATTAATAATTTTAGATTTTTTTTTTCGTACTCCCTGGGGTCACTCTATTGGTAAATGCTGCACTCACTAACAGTATGGAAATATGGACGTCTTAAGACGTCCGCACTCCTCAACAGGTTAACGCACGCTCTTAATCGGTCTGCTATTCGTCGTATAAAGGTCGGCCTGAATGTAAGACATAAACTGCCATGTCAGCCCTATTGTAGAACAACTTAAACGGCGTTGGACATCTACTTAACTACGTCCAATACAAGTACCCCACTCCGTACTCTTTTAAGCCTACTCTTTTAAAATGTAGGTGAGAATTTAAAAGTATAATATGTATTACTGTAGATAATGTAGGCGTACAAAAATTCATTAATATTTGGAATATAAATGGTTCTAAGCCAAAGAATCGGCACAAACGTTCCCCAACACAAAAATAAAAAAAAAAATAAATAAAACTGAAAATTACCACTTTGATTCCCAAATAGGTTTTTTGCCATAACTAAAACATTATTCAAGTTAGAGACTTGCGGGTTTTACTGAAATATTTTAAATTGTAATTCACATCTTTCCAGAAAATTTAGCCAAATTCGTTAAGAGCCGTTTTCGAGAAAATTCCATTTTTGTATGTTTTTTGCCCATAAAAATAAAAAAACTAAAATTTCAAAAAAGTTATATAACTATCTGGAGATATTGGCTAAATATAACTACATACCAAATTTCATAAAAATTGATCCTTCCATTTGGTCTCCAGTGAAGTGCACATACACACAGACAGGCACACATACGGACAGACAACAAAACTTTTTTGGGTCCTGGGACCTCAAAATGGATTTTTAAACCAACTTTTAAAAAAGTTTTTTTGGACGATCACGATACTTTCTCTATGCTAACGCATATGGGAGACAGTAAAAATTGGATTGTAGTAAATTATGTGGATGTACAACCACAAGTTGAGTATATAAAGTTAATTAATTTTTAAAATTGTGTGATATTAAAAAAGCATAAGATGCTAAACACGACATGGTATTTCTCGTCGTAATAAAATAAAAGCAAACCTATAACATTAATTATTTAAAATCAAATTTACAAATTTGTAGTAAAATTACGTAATTTAAAATAATTAACCTGCAAGACCTGTCCTGTGAGGGTCTGTTTTTAAAATTTGGAAATGGTCGGGGAAATAGTTTCTTAATTTTGTATTTACCAAGAAAGCCCAAGAATACCATTTTTGAGGTGATATATTTATAACTATAAACATAATTGTAATGAAAGAACTACTTGGGATGTGTTTAATAGCTGATATAAAATAATTAAAATCGAAAAAAATCGAAAATATATTTTGACCAAACAGCCTTAATATGCCTTACACCTTCTACTTCTATCAGTTGTTGCAAGTCTTCATCTGAACGTGTGCACACCAGTGTTTTCTATGCACCTATACTATGGTTTGTTCTCCATGAGATACACAAGATACGTTCCATATTCTGTGCCGATTCCCTGAAGAAGTTGTGACAACTTAACAGTCCTAATTTCACACACAAAAACATTGTATTTAGACTCCTGTTGAACTTTTGCACTGTCAAGCTGTATAATGTTTCCGAATCATACAACTAACTTACTAAATCTTACTAACTGAAAGGACGTAATAAATATTTTCTTCCTTTCCAATTAGTCTAAACGATCCTGATTTGAAATCTAGATAGATCCATTCAAAAACTCAAAATAATTCTTAAAAATGACTGAGACTAGTACTTATAAATTTAATCTGGACTTAAGAAGTAAATGTATCCAAGTTCTAATTAAGCGTCGAACTAAACGAAATGTACCAGTTTGCTATAGAAACAAAATTTTAAATGGTTTCTCTGACCTTTTTTTATAAAAGTGAACCATCATCCGACTTCCCGTTCCGGACTCCAACCTCATGGTATTGTTGTGTAGCTGCTATTGTCCACGAGGTGCCAACTAAGTTCACGTTACCTTCTCTAAGCATTCAGTACCAAATGGTATCCTTTGTGCACTGTTGTAGGAAGAATATTGTGCACGATGACCATACCGACATCAAGAGCATGTATAGATGACGTCATTCGTAGTGTTAATGGCATCATACTCTTAGCAGCTCATCAGTTCCTGACGTCAACACCTTTGTATTGTTGTAGGAACATCGTGCACCTACTGTTGTCCCACGAGGTGGCTGCCAACATCGTGGACGTGAAGGATCAAGTCCCCTTCACTTAGTTGCCTGGACAGGCAATGTCGACATCGTCAGGCTCCTCCTCACCCATGGATGGCCCTTCATTTCCTAACGTCAACACCTTTGCATTGTTATAGGAACATCGTGCAGCTACTGTTGTCCCACGAGGCGTCTGCCAACATCGTGGACGTGAAAGGATCAAGCCCCCTTCACCTAGCTGCTTGGACGGGCAATGTCGACATCGTCAGGCTACTCCTCACCCATGGCCCTTCAGTTTCTAACGTCAACACCTTTGTATTGTTGTAGGAACATCGTGCAGCTACTGTTGTCCCACGAGGCGTCGGCCAACATCGTGGACGTGAAACGACCAAGTCCCCTTCACCTAGCTGCTTGGAGGGGCAATGTCGACACCATCATAATATTCCTCACCCATGGCCCTTCAGATCCTAACGTCAACACCTTTGTATTGTTGTAGGAACATCGTGCAGCTACTGTTGTCCCACGAGGCGTCTGCCAACATCGTGGACGTGAAAGGATCAAGCCCCCTTCACCTAGCTGCTTGGACGGGCAATGTCGACATCGTCAGGCTACTCCTCACCCATGGCCCTTCAGTTCCTAACGTCAACCTCACTGTGAGTATTACTGATTGGTTTTTACCATTTATTCTTATCACGGATGCACCTGTAATTGGTGGATTTCATTGTGAATTTTCATTACATTGGATATAAGGTTACACAACAGAGGTTGGTCAGTATGTTGAAGAAATGTTTAACTATAAAACAGCTGAAAGAGTGGATGAACAGATTACTGCATTTTCTAAAAAGTTCCTATTTAAAATTTTGTCATATTTCTAAGCTAAGTTCCGCTTATTATCAATGCACATTACATGCTTTAATTGTCATACTTATTTCATATTTCACCTTTATTCATTCTAAACATAAAACAAAAACCTGTACAAACACTTCATGTAGATAGCCCAAAAAACTGCAACTAAATTATTATGATACTAACAATTACGGAAATTTACTTAAACTATCTTATCATTTATCGGGAAATGTGCTTTTTCATTTTTATATACTGAGGCTTTTCCTCAACCTTTATATTATGTATAGTTTATTAAAAATACTTCGGAGCCTCTTGCAAACATGATCGGCGTGGTCATTTCTATGATGGATCATTTTCGTAATTAAAAATATTTACAATATTCATAATTCTAGTATCCTCATTTTTGTAAAAGTTTCGTCATTTCATAATTTCATTTTACGATGAAGATGATAAGCCTATTTGGAGTGACCCACATGAAACTCAACGAAATTAGTTGGCTTATGTTCATTTTTAGTTTATTAAGGACGCAGAGTTGATTATTATCAGTAAAAAGAACAGAGTTTGGAGAACAGAAATAATAAGAAAGCAGTTATCAGGAAACAACAAAATTGAGGTCAAATAAGAAATTTTGAAGATTTTTGTATTTTATCATAAATAGAATCGGGCCTAGAATTGAACCAATGGGTACTCCAGACACAATGGACCTATAAGAAGAAAATATTGCTTGACTAGATCCAAAACGTTAGGCCGAACAGACTCCGAGTCGGAATATATGAATGTTTTATGGTAACTTTCTTAAGACATGATTGATCTTTTTTACTAGTAACTTTTCTTTTACTTCTTCAAAGCTAAAAATGTTGGTAAAGTAGCGTCTAATAGTAGTCTTAATAAGAACTAAAGTACTTTCCAGATTCCACTTGTCCAAATATTGGTCTCCCTGTGACAATCCAATATGATCGCTCCATCATCCACTCCAGCGGCCACTCGCCGGGGGTTGGGAGTGTCGCTAACTCCATGTCGTCCGCGTGCCGAGATTAACACTCGAACCCTCACTCACAGAGTTGTTGCTCACTATATTTGTTTGTTGTTGACACTTGAGCACAAGTCGTGTTCCTGAGGGACAGTTTATTTGTTCTGCGGAGTAGACTGGCAGTTAGAGTAATAGAGTTATTTTAGAATGAAGAAACGTGTTGCGATAGTGCAATGAATGCAGCAGCTTGCTGAGGCCATGCAGTGTACATTTGACACTTGACATTCTATACGCATGTTATTTATTGGCTTTTGATGAATTAATATAAAGCTCATAATCACGGGAACCAGTCCTATTCTGATTCCTTGCCGATATATGCAGGACTTTGACATGTATAGGTGAAAATTCCTCACCACAATCGCTTTCTGTAAATATTTGTTGTTATTATTTGTCATTGATTTAATTTTGTTTAGCAAATATATTTAAATTGATTTTATTATATAAATAATACTAGTTTAAATTACCTTTTTCTGTCGTAACAGTTCTTAAATTACATTACTGTTATGTACATTTCAAAGCATACTATGTCTCATCATCAGGCCTCCAAAAACGTTACTGTTTAAAACATTAAAACCCTAAAAAAATCGGATTTTATTACAGAAAATGTATTATTTTTATGCTACTGAAACCTCAACAAACCAGTCCTATCAGTATTTTATTTATTGATTATATTTTGAAAAGCTCTTATTGTTTGTATGTATGTAATACATTCTTATGTATCAGAATGTATGTAATAAGTTATGAAATGGTTGAGATATGACGACGCTGGTACCGTTGGGTTTCCGAGGAGTCTGATGTTGTGATGAGAGAATCGAGTGAATCGATTTCGATTATCAAAAGAATCGAGTGAATAATCGGATGCATGAATTGATTGACGTACTGTATAAGTTGCTGCTGTTGCAATACTGTCCTGGAATACGAGTAAATAAAGAGTTGGTCTCTTTCGAGTCGCTGCTTGTTAGAATTTATTAAAATATAGAATCTTACTAGCCGTTGAGCACATAAATACAATCATTGGTTTCGTCATTTATATTTTTAAGTGTAAGTTATAAACTGCAACACAATAAAATAACTAATATTAATATATACAAACAATGATATACAAAAAGTAAATTACAAACATGTAATTTATTGTACACTACAAGGGAAATTGGATTTAAACAATAAACAAAATATAATATTATATAAAACAATTTAGTTTGTTATCGATGGTGCAATATTTTTTAAATATGATTTGAACAGAGAAAAAACGAAGTGTCTAAATTCAAGAAGAATCGAGTGCAGGATATGCCTATTGATATTCACTTCAATCTTACAATAACTCAGTTGTATTGGAATATATACCAGAATCGATTTAAAAAATCGAGTAGTTGCTCGAATATTTTGCATTCGGTTCTCCCATCTTTATTCTGATCTTAGTAAATCTAATGTAATTTACCTATATTGTTTTGTTTTGATTTAATAAAAATTTTATTGATATTTTACAATAAGTAAGAAGACGGTGCAGTGGTTTACAACTGACAGAATCCAAACAAGACATACGTATTTACCCTCCGGTCGATACGTAATCTCGCAGTCCCTCGTGTTGCTGGCATAGTCATATGACTGTGATAAACGATATGCGTTAATGACGCACACTGGTATTTGGGCAACGATAATCCCTTGGTCTGGCCAACTTGAAGTAAAACAGACAAGCCAACTCTATCATAATAGTACATATATGTGATGTTACACATTACATTCTACTGTCTATGTATTTTATATGATCTTACATGTAGATTATCCATCAGTAGAATATTATTTAGTGCTTACATTATGTATATAGTTTTTTAATTAGCATAATACGTGTTGGTACATATACAGTACAAGTAAACGTCACACAACACAAATTTATTACAATATAAGCACAAAATGCACAAATATATTACAATACAAGTACAAAATGCACAAATATTGTGGTGATCGATTTCGGTGAACCACGCTCAACTTCCTCAGACCAGGTCTTTTGTGAATCCCTCTGGTCTGAGGAAGGTGAGCGTGGTTCACCGAAATCGATCACCATAATATTTGTGCATTTTGTACTTGTATTGTAATATATTTGTGCATTTTGTGCTTATATTGTAATAAATTTGTGTTGTGTGACGTTTTCTTGTACTGATTATGTATATGTTAAGTGAAATAGGTGGTAATTTGCAGTGAAACATTAACTGCGGGATAGGGATGGCAAATATTTTCAACATATCGATGAATCTTACTATCGATATATAGCAAACCAAATATCGCTATAACGATAATATCGCGTCACCGATATCGAACTGTAAACGATTTATCTGTTTAAAATTATGCACTATTATGTCATGACCAAAAATACACTCACGTTTAGCTGTCACTATTTAGAATAGCCTACTGAATGTAAAAATGAAATACATTTATCTACACGAAATAAGTTGTGATCTATGGGGGTGAATGAAAAAAAAATCAAAATAGGAATATACCTTTAATTCTCATGTAAATTATAAAAGAATACTGTAATATAATAGCATTGCTATTTTGGTTTTTCACACCTAAAAATGCCTTTAGGCTTATTATAAACACTACTAAGCTTCAATCCATTGGTCTACAATAAACTACATTTTAGTGCGTAAACCTCACGTAAAAAACTAAATAAAGTTACTTTATTATTTCAATGATTGTTTTGTACTCATAAGAGGCAATTTAAATGCGTTTTTTTCGAATCGTAACGATTTTGAGGAGAGAGAATAACGTCAAAATATAGTGATATGATATATCGGACAAAATATCGATATTTAAATCGATATATCCCGATTTCCCTAAAGGGACCGTCGCAGAGAAGCAATAGTAGTTCAAGAACAGCAATCTAGGGATGGAAACGATATATCGTAAATATCGAATAATATTTTTGATATATGAATGTATTATTATAGGTCTTTTCTTTCGATGATACCCGACATATCGATATTTTGGTCCGATATAATATCACTAAATATTGATGATATTCTCTCTCATCAAAATCATCACGATACGAAAAAACACATTTAAATTACCTTTATGAATAAAACGCTTCCGTTGAAATAATTAATCAACTTTCTTTTAATTTTTAATTATTAAGTTATGTAACCCTACTGCTTATGAAGCTGAGTGTACTAAGCATTGGATATGTTTAAGCTTCCCAAATTGTCATACTGCTACTGGTCAATCTATTTTTTTTTTTTTAAGTCCACTGACAGCCTCACAGCACTAGACGCGTTTAGTTTTAGTGAATTAATTTGTTTAATTTATAGTGTTTATAAGACAGCCTAACAATGTTATTACATTATTCTTTCATTAAAATTAAAGGTATAATTATTCTTATTTTGAATTGTTTTCATTCAACCCCACATACCGCAACTTTTTTCGTGTAGATAAAAAATGTATTTAATTTTTACATTCAGTAGGCTATTGTAGATAGTGATGGCTAAACATGAGTGTATTTTTAGTCATAACATAAGAGTTAGTGCATGATTTTAAACAGATAAATTATTTATAATTCGATATATCGGGTAACCCATAGATATTTTTCCAATATCGTTAGATCTATATTTAGTTTGCGATATATCGATAATTCCAATTTTTTATTTATTACTTTCTCCATAAGCTTAGAGAAAGTATTGTGATTGTAATAAAATTTTGTTTACAAGTGGTTTTTTCGAAAAAATTGTTGGTGTCTGTGTGTATGTGCTGTTCGCTGGAGACCAAACGGATGGATCAATTTTTATGAAATTTGGTATTTAGCAAATGTCTTTACTTTTTTCTTAGCATTTTAAATTTTTTTGAAATTTTAGTTTTTTATGATAAAAAAACATACAAAAATTTTCTCGAAAACGGCTGTAACGATTTTGATTAAAATTTCAGGAAAGATGTGATTTACAATATAAAATATTTTAGTACAAATTGCATAACTCTAACTTGACTAGTTTTTGAGTTATGGCAAAAAATATATTTGAGAATCAAACTGGTAATTTTCAAAGTTTTTATTTTTTTGTGTTTAATATGGGGGAAAGTTTGTGCCAATTCTTTGGAACCAGTTATTTTATTTTCAGTTCCTTGAGCGGCTCTACATGGCGGTTAAGGTATATATTAAGTGTCTTGTTACCTGTAGACTAATCTATCCTTTTCCTGTGTTCCAGACCAAGGACCGAGAGACGGCGCTCCACTGTGCGGCCCAGTACGGCCACACGGCAGTCGTCAGCCAGCTGCTGGAACACTCGTGCGACCCGACGGTCCGCAACAGCCGACACGAGACTGCACTGGACCTCGCGGCCCAGTACGGCAGGTCAGTTCACTATACTACTTGTTGATACACTGCATAAAGGAGAACCTTTCCTATAAACTGGGTCGTTTTCCAAACTACCAAGTCGACAGGCCCAGACAGCCTGATAGTAACAATACAATTGTACCGTCAGCGGGCCAAAACTACCAAGTCGACAGGCCCAGACAGCCTGATAGTAACAATACAATCTTACCGTCAGCGGGCTAAAAGATGCGTTTCTATTTCAACTCTACTGTTCGTGTTTATTATTGTAATGAGTTATATTGAACACTGTATGATTAATAAAGGTCCAATATAGTGGGCCGTAAGTTAATGCGTTTTTTAATTAAAAATTGTCAAGAAAGGCATGTTAAGTTTCACATATTACTGAAATTATGAGAATACTAAATTTAAAAGAAACCAACAAATTTATGGACTACTAGAACAGTTCTTCTTCAATCAAATGACACTTCGTACCGTTGAAATTCATTTGTAATTGGGCTATTAGTTAATGACACTTTCTAAATAATAGTTAGTAACAATGACTATATTTGCTCACTACACTCATTCGAAATTAATATTAGTCTTTGGATCGGCGTCTTACTAATAAATAAATAGAAATCCATGATTTTGGCGTTTTTCGAAGAGTAAAACGCCCTCTTGAGGTCAGCTTGTACATCAAGTGAAATTTTGCTAAAAACAAATCATGTTTAGTAGTGGGCAACAAGAAAAACAATAGGTATTTCATTTTAATATTTCTTGCTAAAAAAATTTCGACACACACTAAAGAAACTTTAAACATTTTGACCAAATTTATTGTTTTATAACATAAGATTTTTTCTTCCTTCAAGTTGGAATTTCTTATATTCTTTCTCCAAAAATATTTATTGTTATTCATCATTGTAAATGCTAATTTATAGACAATGTAAATCCGAAGCTTTTCATGCGTGCGTTCGTGTGTGTGTGTGTGTGTGTGGTCGAAAATTTCAAAAAAGTCAAAAATTTTGAAAAAGTCCAAAATTTTGAGAAGTCAAAAATTTTGAAAAAGTAGTAAATTTCCAAAAATTTCAAAAAGTCAAAATTTTTGAAAAAGTTTAAAATTTTGAAAAAATCAAAAAGTTCCAAAAATTTGAAAATTTCAAGAAAAGTCAAAAATTTTGAACAAATTTGAAAATTTCCAAAAATTTTTTAAATATTGAGAAAAGTTTGTGTGCGTGTGTGAAAAAAGAAAACGTGTGTGTGTGCGTGCGTCAATGTGTGTATCAAAGTAAGTTTACTCTGTCTTATATTTATTTAATTAACAAAATATTATGACATTTAACTATTCTTCACTTTTATCTGGTATCTATTTAATATAATGAATAATGATCCCAACTGTGAGAAAAATATACGTTAATTTTAGATTGTAATATAAAAATAAAACACTGAAGGAATAAACTGTAAAAATACAGAAAAACACAGTAACTTATTAGTTTTTTATGTTTCAGTTTCTTTTAAAATGTTTATTTCATGCCTAAATTGAAATCCATTTTTGCAATGTTGGACAGTCTAAGTTTAGCAATGACTGGTTAAGGTTTAGGTTATAACTGTTAATAATTGGGTTGTATCTAGATGTGAAGGTACATCCTTCACTCATTAATGGTTAAGGAGGGATATGAGTTGTGATTATTGTCCTTAGTATGTTTCCTTATTCTTGTCACAGTGAATAATGATTACTATTAAAAATGTTTATACTTTTTAATTTGATAATGTACCTATGTTGAATCATATTCTAATATTATTTGGAACCTTAAAATAAATATTCTAAGAAATATTGTTTCATTAGTATATGTGGGTGAGCTGCTAAGAATAATTGTCTTCATACTGTCCAACAGAGTCCTAATAGAACGCCATTCCACTTCTGGCTACTAACTGTTGTTTTACTTACACGTTCTAGATCACTAAATTACTCACTACAGTATATGGGTTATGTACTAACTGAAATCACTGGACTACTGGACATACACTATTTGACACTTAAGGTAATTAGTACTACTATTAATTACAACAATTAAGGTCACTTATCACACAATGTCTAACACTGCTTGGTGGTGTACTGTCACTGTAAACACGCTGTCACTAGACTTTCACAATTAAACACTGCCACTGTCACTTCCATAGGGACCGACTCGGCCACTCTGTAGCCACTGTCACTGATTCATACTGACTGACTCTCAGGTCAGCCGAGGGGTGTCTATATATAGTGCAGTGGTGTAAGCCCCAGATGGTTCTGGAACTGCCAATGGTGACATTAGGAGGGTATCTAGATCCTTCTGAGCTCCAATTCTGGAAGGGTCTGGCTCTTCCTATAGGCAAATGAACTGCCATATTTACCCTTCCTGGAAGAACTGGATTGGGCTAGATACCCGGAAATGCACAGTTACCCATCTGGGAAGGTGGCACAATGACCTAGGCAGTGCCGATGGAGATTACCATAGTCCGTAACATTATGTATAGTTGGGGATAATATGCACTGCCATCAGATGTTTGTAGGACTTATGGGCAATTCAGAAGAAACTACCCCATAAATGCCAATATAGGGGGTGTGAACCCCAAATACTGATCATTTAAACACGTTATATAACAACTTGAGTAAATGAGTTGTAAGGAGGCCATTTCCACAAGAGTATTGTCTGTAGGTGAGATTGATGGACCCCAAAGATTGTGTCATAATTATTTTTCCTGTAATCATTTTTATTTTTACTAGATCAAATAATACACTTTTTCCAGTTATAACTCTTGTATATTATTACTGTGGAGAAGTTTTTTTTTTAAGGAGTGGATGCATTTTAATGCCATGTCAATCTATTTTATGTCACGATAGTTTCCATTGTTCCACGCCAGTTGATGCACTTTTGGTTCACATTGCAATTGTTTGCATGACCAGATCTCTGTTTGATTAGTGCTATTACTTATTTATGTAATGACACGGAATACCGTGATTGCCATCCAGCCCTCATAATTGCAATCACAGCCGTCACTAGAAATTTGTATCAATTATATTAGTTTTGTTAGTCATACTGTAGTTTTATTTTCAACTATCAAAACGTCAACTATCAATCGTTTTTCTTTACTTTAGTTGTTATAAAACTAAAGGTTAACTGTTTACTTGATTCTATCTGAAGTATCTTACATCTGAAGTATCTTACAGAAGTTTTCATGAATAAACGATCATCTGGTTACAATAATAAACTTACAGGACATCATTGGATTGCACTTGCACATAAATCAGCTGGCTAAAGTACCTAGCATTTTTTCAGCAATGACATTTATTTTCATTTGTGAAATGTTGGTACGTTGGGTAATGTTTGAAATTCCCTGTTCCCGTTTACAAATTTAGGAACTAAATATAAAAAACCCTCTTGAATAAATGCTATGTTATGTAAAAATTCCAAGTGAATCTATTTACTACTTTTTGAGCTTTGCTTTCACAAACATACAAAAGTTTGATTTTTATACAAACAGGTAAGTATAATTTTCTTCAGTGTGACAGTTCGATCAAAGATGCAAAAGTTTGCTGAAAATTAAAATTTTTGAAGTATTTTTTATGACATTTTAATGAGCTCATTGTGGTTATTTTTTCTTTATTATTTAAAAAAATGGGTAAAGTTATTTTAAATTATATGCTATGATTATTTGTTTTAAAAATTTTTAAAAGTTGATTTTGCAATTACAATTAATTTATAGTCTAGACAGGATCTCTTTTGGAAAGGCAATTTTGAGAGGACAGATAGATTTTTGCGGAAATGTGTCCAGGATGATTCAAGGAATAATAATGTTGGTTCCCAACAGACGGAAAAATGTATCTTAAGGCGTGATCAATCAAAATGTGAAATTGTTCTACAAATTCTTTTTCCACTTTTTTCATCTATAGATTGATAAATTTTAATCACAGAAGGAAAAAGCTTTTGGAATAAAAAAGTTAAGTAATTAAATGTTACAAAATATAGGATTAGTTAGAAAAGCTAAAAATAACTATTTTTGTTATTTATCAATAATTGTAATAGACAAATTTTGGAAAACCAACTTGTACAATAAAATCTTTAAAAGTTGACACTACGAGTATGAAATAGAAAATTCTTTTGTTGCATTCACTTTGTTACTCTCACATACTTTGAAGATGTATATGATACTATTGTGCAATTTAACAATCATTTCAATTTAATATTTGAAAATTGTGTTTTTACTATAATTCTGGCATTTATTTCCTAATTTTAAGCAAACTAATACAAGAATACTGAGGTTGGGTCATCATAGCCTGGTGTTTTGAGTTCCTGATTATAAAACGTTTATTTAATTATTGCAAATAAACAAATTTTTGCTCCAAAGCAAAAATTCTTTCTTAAAAAAAGTCTTTCTTTTTACTTTCTCCCATATGCCTTAGCATAGAGAAAGTACTGTGATCGTCCAAAAAAAGTTTCTTACAAGTTAGTCTAAAAATCCATTTTAGGGTCCCCTGAACCCAAAAAAGTGTTTTTTTTTTTTATTTTGGTGTCTGTGTGTTTGTGCAGTTCGCTGGAGACCAAATAGGTGGATCAATTTTTTATGAACTTTTATGTAGGTGTATTTAGTCAAGATCTCCAAACCATTTTTTTTTTCACTTTTTTAAAAATTTATGTTATTTTTATTGGCAAAGAACATACGAAAATAGTATTTTCTCAAAAACAACTCTAACGATTTTGTTTAAATTTTCAGAAAAGATGTGAATTACAATTTAAAATATTATAGTAAAAACCGCATGTCTCTAACTTGACTAGATTTTGAGTTATGGCAAAAAAAAAAACATATTTGTAAATAAAACTGGTAATTTTAAAAGTTTTGATTTTTTTGTGTGTTTAATATAGCGGAAGGGGAAATATTTATTTAATTTATAAGTAACTATCATTTATGTTTAAAACATTTTAAATATAAGTTTCATAAATCAAAGAAATTTATCCATATTCGACATTGATTTTTCCTGGATACACAATTAACGTAAAGGTTTTAAACATATTTTCTGTCAACCTTACAGTTAAATACTCAACTGGTTTGGATACACCCTGCTATTGGTTTACAAGTGTTCTGACGTTTGTTGCAGACTTGAAACTGTAGAACTGCTGGTCCGGACCCACCCTGAACTGCTTCAACCCTTTACCAGCCAGAGTTCTTTCACATTCCCCCACACCCCCCTCCACCTCGCTTCCAGGAATGGCCACAAGTGAGTAATCTGCACTATGTTTATGCACACTACTTATTCCAAGTCGTGCAATGTGTTATTAATTATTTTTGAAGTTTTGGTCATGTGATTATAACTACTAAGTTAAGTTACAGGCATTTTCTGTATGCACACATAGATAGAAACACCATTATTAACATACTGTTACTTGCACCTTGTTTTTCTACGGTATTACTCCCGAGTAGAGAATTTATTTCATCAGTGTATTTTTTTATAAATTAACTTTTTTAACATCAGGATGTCATTTAAATTTGTTAAAATTAATTTTTATGGTTAGTTGACGTTTCAAGAAAATACTAAATCATTTTTATTTACTATTTTTCTACGATTTTATCACTACATTTATTTAACAAAAAAAACTGATAGTATGATTTTCATTGTTTTTATATTGTTTGTACATTGTAAAGCATAAAAATACAAAATTCAAATGTTAGCAACTTTATAGGGTATATATAAAGCATTGATTTATATAAAGATTCAATGACTAAGCTTTCCCTCCACCCCAGCCGTAACGAAGTGGGTACGGAAAATGCTAAGACTTTCATTTTGCTTCTATAATAGTTCTTAAAAAATACAGAAACCTATTAAATAAGTCAACACATTAAGATTAATAAATACTTTTTAAAATGTTAAAGGTGAGATTTTTTCTCACCACGTCAGTAACAGAGGGTTACTTAGGAGTATTATTTTTTAAATATATTTGATATTTTTTTAAATTTATTGAGCAACATTAACAAAAAATACAGATAATTGATTATTTAAGTATTAGGGAATTTCATTATACTGAAAAGGGCGTATTTATGCTTTAAACTAGAAGAATGTTAAGGTAATTAGCTCCCTGAGAGCCTCTTAAAGGGCAGGAGTTCACAGAACATCTGCTCCTGTTGAAATGAAGGCTCTCACTTCATATACGATAAATTGTATAGAATTTTTGGACATGTGTAAAAAAAACAAGCATTTCATTGACAAAAAATATTGCTAATTTCATAAGAAACACGATATAACATTTTAAGTTTTAATTTACCAGGTAAAGAAGTACTGGTAAAAGAAAAAGAAGTTAATCTGATAGTGAGATGAACAAGCTTGCATTTTCACTGGTCTGATATCACAGCTTCATATCCTATTTCCAACTGATCCCATGTTCCTGCTTACATGTATTTACGCCCCCCACCCCCAGGTCTAAATTTTTCACCCAGTTTGGGTACCCCTTGTCCAAAGTGTCTCTAAAGACCACTGATGCAATTTTGTAGAAGGACGCAATAGTGGTGGAAACACAACAATCCATATGGCTAGATGAAAAACTAAAACAAGGTCTTTGAAGAAAACAAGAAAAAAGCACTAATACTGGGTGTTACAAAAAGATTGGGCTGTGTATATATTTTCAGATTCTATGTGTGATACTAAGCTAAAAAATGAAGGGTAATATTTTTTCAATTTTCGCTTTGTTTAGCAGCTAGACACCATTTTTTTGTTCATAAAACAATTTATTTATTTCTTGTTATATTTACGATTGTTACAAAACTCGGTAAATGGGTACATGTTAGAAGCTAGTATTTGATAAAAAAATATTTTAAAATTATCTTGATTATTTTCAAAATTACGGCCATTTTGTTTTTATTTTAACAAATATCTAAAAAGCCACTGGTTTTATAAAAATTGTGTAAGACATAAAACAGTTTTTAAATAACTTTTTAAATAATAATGTATATTTTATAAACTTTATCCAGTATGGGTATATACTTTATCCATGTAAAACATAACTTTATCCATGTTTTATGGGTATATGCATGGGTATTGACCCACCCGCCCACCCATACACGTACAGTGGTATTGATCCAACTGCCCACCCATACACGTACAGTTGTATTGAGCCACCAGCCCACCCATACACTTACAGTGCTATTGACTCACCCGTCCACCCATACACGTGCAGTGCTATTGACTCAACCGCCCACCCATACACATACAGTTGTATTGACCCACCAGCCCACCCATACACTTACAGTGCTATTGACTCACCCGCCCACCCATACACATACAGTTGTATTGACCCACCAGCCCACCCATACACTTACAGTGCTATTGACTCACCCGCCCACCCATACACGTACAGTTGTATTGACCCACCAGCCCACACATACACTTACAGTGCTATTGACTCACCCGCCCACCCATACACGTACAGTTGTATTGACCCACCAGCCCACCCATACACGTACAGTGCTATTGACTTACCCGCCCACCCATACACGTACAGTTGTATTGACCCACCAGCCCACCCATACACGTACAGTGCTATTGACTTACCCGCCCACCCATACACTTACAGTGCTATTGACTCACCCGCCCACCCATACACATACAGTTGTATTGACCCACCAGCCCACCCATACACGTACAGTGCTATTGACTCACCCGCCCACCCATACACGTACAGTTGTATTGACCCACCAGCCCACCCATACACTTACAGTGCTATTGACTCACCCGCCCACCCATACACGTACAGTGCTATTGACTTACCTGCCCACCCATACACTTACAGTACTACCTTTCCAATGATACCTCATTTGTAAATATCGGTTAAGAAATAAAAATGTTATGCACTAACCTTAATTCACACGCAGTTTAATTTACTAGTGTCAAATTAGAAGCCATTTAGTTTGCATGTGAATTAATATGAGTTATCATTGGAAAGGTAAAGTTATTTAAAAACTGTTCAGTGTCTTACACAATTTTTATAAAACCATCGACTTTTTAGATATTTGTGAAAATAAAAAAAAAAATGGCCGTATTTTTGAAAATAATCAAGATAAATTTTGAAAATAATCAAGATAATTTAAACATTTTTTTTATAATACTAACATGAACCCATTTACCGAGTTTTGTAGCAATTGTAAAGATAAGAACAAAGATATAAATTGTTTTATGAAAAAAAAAAAAAAAATGGCATCTAGCTGCTGAACAAAGCGGAAATTGAATAAAATATTCTTCATTTTTAGCTTAGAATCACACACATAATCTGAAAATGCTTAGCCAGCCCTATCTTTTTAAACACCCAGTATATCAAACTATTATTTCTATCTATTCTAATCAACTAAGTTCCTCAAATCACACAAAGTCGTTGGTGAAATCCAGCTGTTTATGTGTTTAATGTGTTTAGTGTAATCTGCAGATGATGATTATGAGCAATATAATAGCCTTAAATGACGGCCGGGCCGGTTAGAACACTCACATTATGTTAAGTAGCTAAGTGTTTAAGCTGATTGATTAATTAATACAAATTGAATACTAGACACGGCCGAGTGAAGCTAATAGTTATAATTGCTGAGCGGGATGGATAGGATAGTGAACGGTTCACCGAGTGGCTTATACAGATTTCAATTTGTCCGTTGTGTTGTGTATTTGGTTTAAAGTACAGGGTTTGTTCGGAAAGTAACTAACTCAAGCTGTCAGTAATAGTCTTGATGTGTAATGCGTGATTTCTGTGACTTTGACAACACCTCTGTGACAGACATTGAACATTGTTGCCAGTTTTACTCATAAGATGGTCAACAAATTGGCTTGCTATGAAAAGTCTATAACTTGCTCGTTATAATTTATTTTGCTTTTATATCTCTTCATTCTTATTAAATATATAATAAGAATGAAGAGAAGAATATGAAGAGAAGAATATATACAAGCGAAATACCACTGACTGACTCACTCATCATAAGATCTCAAAAACCAACAAAGGGATTTACACAAAATTTTAACTTTTGAAGTATTATTTATTTATCTATTTATTTTATTTCATGCAACAATACAGGCATAGACCCAATTACATTGAAGCAAAACATTTAACATTTTGAACCCAATAAATATTTCATTCAACCAGCCAGTCTACACACTATTAAAAAAAATTAATAACAAGCATTACATATTTACAAGTTATAAGGCCCAAGAACTTGATAAATATTTTATAAATATACAATAAATAGTTAATAAATAAATATGCAATAAATATGTAACAAATAATAATCAATATGAACTAAATAGTTAGCTAATATACAATAAATAGTTAATAAATTTTAAAGTTAGTAAATAGTTTATAAATAGTTAGTTAATAAATAGTTTAAAGGAAGTTAGCTTTAATATCAAAGAAACAGCCCCTCAAAATTTCCTTTTTTTCCTTAAAAATAATATTGGGTTGATTTTAGTAAATTAATAACATCTGTTTTTTTCAATAAATAAACTTACTTTGTATATTTGATATTATCCTATTGATGCATTAAGAGTTTTATGTTCAGCTGTTAAACAAAAACAATTGAAACGAACATGTTTAAAATAGTCTAAGTAATACCATTGGGTCTTTTTACTAATAAATAACTAGCAACGCAAGTAGTGTGAGTGAGATACCGTAAATAAGTTTAATATTGTGATTTTACGTTATACAGTTAACCTACTATTATTTGTAGTCAAAAGTCACATGCCGAGGTGTATCGAGTGCAGCGAGATTTGGGGTTGGCATGTGAAGCGTGCAGGGGTGTCCCCTAGTTAAGTATATTGGGATAGGACGTCAGCAAACTTACCTAAGAAGACAAGTCCACTAACACCTTGCAGGAGATAATACACAACACAAATGTTCAGGCCACTGGCATTTTCCTCAGAGACTGACTTCTAATATTAAACTAATTCATTTTACAACCAATTTAATGGTATTAACTGAGCAGATTTGGGTCAGACTGTCTCATTAACATGAAGTGGTTGTATTTTGAAGTTTGTATCGTGTAGTTTCTGTATTTGTTTAATAATGTAAGGTGTTAGTGGACTCGTCTTCTTAGGTAAGTTTGCTGATGTTGTATCTCCTATTGTCGAATAGTTCTTAATTAGCATAATACGTGTTGGTACAAATCTCCTATTGTCGGCGCAGAAATTATGAGCACCCGAGTTTGAAGGTTGATTATTAAGAAACTAAGCGGCCTATGACAAATCCAATAACACCATTGTTTTCGTCATTTATTTGTACGTTTTTACGTAGCCAATATAAAAAAGACGATTAGTTTTAATAATTTTTATCCTAGTTCAAACAAAAAAGTACTAGAATTTTAATTAGTTTTCATTATGCATCAACTTTAAGTATTTATTACCCAAAATTATGTTAATTTATCACATTTATATGTTAATACGTGGTTGACAGAAATGTTTTCTATAGGTTTTAGAAATTTCAGAATTTTACCTCGTCAAAAAAAAGTTCTTATGGATTTCTTGAAGCAACTTTTTCTTGTCTTCTAGAGGTCGTAAAATTAGGTTATTTTAAATTTAAGTTGAGTTAAAAGTCTCAAATTTATCAATCTTGTGGAAAACATTCCTGTTAACGGCATGTTTATATAAAAATGGATTCATTAACAAGTTTTTGAATAATAAAAGTTTTAATCTTATGCACACTGAAAACTAGTTGCAATTCTGGTACTTTTTTTTGTTCCAACTAGGATAAAAATTATTAAAACAATAAAAAAGTGCATATGAAATAACGTACAATTAAACGAGGAAAACAATGGTGTGATTGAACTGTTCATAAGCCTCTTAGTTCCTTAGTAAACAACCTTCAAACTTAAAATAACCAATCAAGTTAACTTAAAATAACCAAATTAAGTCAGAAGGAGACATAAACTGTTATTTATCAGAACATTGTTATCATAATATGAAAAATAGCCTAATACATTTTTTTCATGGAAAGTAATACAACATTTCCAATGTACTAAAACTTGGAGAATGTTTTTATCTAAAAAAGGGAAAATTATACGTTGGTTTATTTCAAGGACATATTTACCCTTTTTCATTTTACATATGTTCCATATGAACTGTATTGAAACAGACTTCCATAGTCCGGTATGGTTCAACCAGGTGTCTAAGTATACTGGATTTTATTGAATACCTCTCACCACATCTTTTGGATTTTTCTAAAAATATATAACAATATATCATAAACAAATGTAAATTAAAAAAATTACCTACTTACTGCGTGTAATATTAATGTAGTTATACTTTTTAAACATGAAAATGAATAATATTTTTAATGTTTCAACACAAAATAATACAGTAGTTTTATTTAAAAATTAATTCTCATTGTATACAGGGTGTCTTTAAACTCTCTGATAAGTTCTCTTGTTTATTGTTTCTGGTTCATTGATACTCACAAATATAATATTTAAAGTGTTCGAAAATGTCGGTTATCCTTGCAGCTGCTATTTTGTTATTTTTTTTTTACTTTTAAATTTATATTTCAAAGAGAAGGACCAGCTGATAACCACCGGCTGTTCATTTGTCATTGGGCTATTAAGGAATAGTCGGCACTAATGACACTTTCTAAGGAATAGTCGGCCTTAGTTTGTAACAATGACTACATTCGCTCATCTACACTCATCACACTCATTCGAAATCCATATTGGCCCATATCTTGACGATCGGCATCTTATGAATAAATAAATAAATAAACAAAAAAGTGAAACTTGTAAGGTCCTATTAACAAAAACATCCATTTTGAGAAAAATAATTGGTTTTCCTGTATCAAAAGTTTCAAAATGGCGACCATTTAAATTTTTAAATTCTATAAATAATTCATAAACAAATAATTTTATTAAAAATTACATAGAATAATGTTTTTTAGGAAATTCAATTAAAAATAGGATGATATAAGTTTTTCTTAAGTCGGATTCTTCAAGCTTTTTCCTTACTGGATTTATAATTTAATGTTATAAATGAAACAAACACTCCAGTAAATAGTTTTTCAATTTGTTAGGTCTTTCAGTAACGATGTTACCATCTTCAGACATACATAAACTAAATTAATATGGTTTACATTTTTAATTGATTTGAAAAAAAATCTGGTAAAATAAAAATAAAACATGGAAGAATTTAAATAAGAAAATAAAAAATACATATAAATGTAAAACTTGTATAAATTAAAAATAATAGTGGTGAGTTTTCAAGTGTTCCAGGTTCGTATTAAAAATAATAAAAGTTTTAGATTTATATATATATATATATATATATTTATTTTTCTTTCTTTTTATTTTCTTATTCAAACTATACCATGTTTTATTTTTATTTTACCATATGTTTTTCAAATCAATTAAAAATGTAAACAATATTAATTTAGTTTATGTATGTCTGAAGATGTTAACATCGTTACCAAAAGACCTTACAAAATAAATAACCATTTCCTGGAGTATTGGATTTATCTATAACATTAAAAGAAAATATAATTTATTTGACAGTAAAATGCAATATGCCAGGACAATGGGCAACACACATGTAACTGCTGATAATAATGAAGTAATTTGTGACAGTCTTAAATCAGATTTTTACATAAACTTTATTGTTTTACTAGTCAGCTGATTTATTGTGAGTGTGTTTCACTTTGTACTGGCATATTTCATTTTACATACTGTCACATAAAATATCTTTTCTTTGTTATTTTTCATTTGATGTTATAAAACATCATATCATTGTATTTGTAATTGAATTTTCTAAAAGCACTATTCTCCTATGATTTAGAAAATATTTATTAGTGTGCGATTTATTTAGGATTTAAAGTTTAAATGGCTGCTATTTCAAAACTATTGATAAAGGAAAGCCAATAATTTTTCACAAAATGGATGTTTATGTTATAAAAGACTGTACCAAATTCCAGCTTTTGTTTTTGAGATCTAAATCTAAAAGGAAAAAAATGGTGGCTGCAAGAACAACCAAGGTGTTTTGAACACATTAGACATTTATGATTCTACACGAACCAGAAACAATAACCAAGACAGCTTATCAGAGAATTCAGAGACTCCTGTATTTTATAATATCATAATTATGTATGTTAATATTTGTTATGGTTCAATATAAAAATAACCAGATACTCCCAAAATCCAAAGTAAATAAAAGATTAGCTGTAGAGGGAGGTATACAAGGTGCAACAGGTGACAAATAAGGCCCATTCATTGTGTAAAGGCCTCCAGGGGGGGGGGGGGGGCAGGCTGTCTCATTAATGAGAAGTGGCTGTATTACTCTATCAACAAACATAGTGTCATTATTACATAATTGACTGTGTTTCTAAGTACTAATAGATAGTACCATTAAATAGTTTGATGTTATTTATTAAAAATAATAACTAAAAATAGCCTCCCAGTATTTTTGAATTTTGTTATATCTCTATTCAGTTCTGTATAATATATAGAAATGGCGTCACAATCACATAGCAAAATTCAAACAAATCTATCATTATTATTGAATTCAACTGGAGTTATTTTTTAAAGGTAAAATACTGTAGTACATTTTATATATAGTTTATACATTGATCAACAGTTAGGTATTGAAAAAGGATGTTTTTAAACATTATGGAAAACAATATTTCATTTCTTGTGTAAAAAAATAAGGAACTAATTTAATAAATATTCCTTTGAAAACTAAATATAATAGTTATGCTAGTTTAAGCTTAATTTTTATGTTTGAAAATAAGTTTAATGTATATTTACATTAAACTTATGATTAACCACAAATTAGGTTACAATTTTTATCTGCTAATCTGGGATTAGTGATTGTCAGTGATTTATTGCTAAAAATTCAATAGAACAGCATGTATTGTATTACAATGCTAGTTTAAAAATGTTCAATGCAACTTTAAAAAGTCTAATAGTAAAAACACTTGTGATAAAAATATAAATTGTTAAGTTTGATTTGTTTTGTGTTTTAGGCATTGCAAATAAACACGTCTCCCTTTTATTTTTGTTGATAGAAACATTAGTAAGACATATTTAAAATTAAAATACCAGTAAACAAAAGAAAAATTATTCAAGTCTGTACAATAAAATTAATTATTAAGTAAATTGATATTTTAAATATATCTTTAATTATTGTTTTATAATCAAACTGTAATAATTTATTTTATATGTTAGTAGTAATAAGGACTCTTTCTTCCATTTTGAATTTTCTAATGAAGACATGAGAAATTTATTTACTTCATGTGTATAACTCATTTTATAAAATTGCATTCCAAACACTACTGTCTCATAACTAGCCTCATTTGCATAAAATTTGTTAAAAATAAATTGAAACTTTTTCTGTGAGAATACATAAATCTTCCTATGGGGCTTCTCTTCATTTAAGGGTTTTCATCCAGGCGCTCAGTTGAGCCCTCCAAGGAATTCAGTTCTAGATTTTATCACAACTGTCACTAGGAGTAGCATAGTCCTGCCTCACTAACTCACATACAACGTGTTTTCCTCCCTCACAGCCTCCGCCTGCCCCACCCCGCAAATTATACAAAAGTACATAACTCCCTCATGTATTGTAAACTTTAGCAATGAAGTCTTATATATTTTTAGTCCACTTTGAGCCAAAGAAAACTATACAAACTTCATCAAAAAATTTATACAGATCTCATTTACAGAAAAATAATAAATTCCACTTTTTTCCCTTTACACTACACTACTAGTAGATCGATTAGTCCATTTGCCAGTTATATTTTCAAAATTTTAATCAAATTCTCACACGGATTCTTAGTGAGTTATCTGCCTAGAGAGGCCAAATTAGCCACTTTAGGTTGTTATATCCCTATAAAGCATTATTATTTTGTAATGTTTTCTTTCTACAAATTTATTACTTAAAAGAAGATTAACACTGTTATTTTATAAGAAATCAAAAATAATGTTTAATCGAACACCCCATAAAAATTATAGCCTGTAAGAATAAAGCTTCAAAGAATCAAATAACCTGTAAACTAATAGAATTAAGTAAGTCTTTTATTTATGTATTCATAAGACGCCTATCATCAGGATATGGGCAAATAAGGGTTTCGAGTATGTGTGATGCATGTAGATGAACGAATGTAGTCCTTGTTCCGAATTACGGCCGACCATTCCTTAGAAAGTGTAATTAATTAGTAGCCCAATGACAAATTATCAGCTGGTGGTTATCAGCTGATCCACCTCAAAATTTGTTATGACTGATTGGGATCGAACTAAAAAAATTGATTATGTTTCAACCAACTACGCTACCACGTCAGCTGGTTTGATACCTTTCTGTGTAAAACATATTTAATAATTGTTGTTCTTTTTAATTTAAAAAATACTTAAAATATGTAAGGAAATTCGCGTTTTTGTGTTTACTTGTGTATTTGCTTACCAATATATAGATCTGAACCTAATTGTAAAGTAAATGAATAATTCAAAGGTTAACCCGTCAAACGTAAACAAAGTATTGTTCATTGATATGGGCAATGACCACAATTATTGCTCTAATGAAGGAATAGTAACTTAATCACTTGGACACACTCTTCCCAAGCAACGTGAAGATGAGACACCAAACAAAAACTGTTGGCAAAGGGTGCCGATCAGAAATAAGAGACTTTTGCCCTCAGGTAATGGGTTGGATGTTAAAAAACCTTGTACAGGGTCTGATATGAACAATCCTATCAACTTACGCAATAGTTTTGAGTGTCTAAATAATCCAAAACAAACTGCAGATAAAGAAATGTCTCATAACCAAGACGCCAACAAAGCAGAGGTAAGACCTCCACCAATATTTGTCCCAAACATTTCCGATATTAAGAGTATGATTGTAAGTATTGAAAAAGTGATAACAAAGGATTCTTATTCATATAAATGTATTACCAGAGACAAGGTAAACATTAATACTGTAAACATTGATGCATACCGTACCCTAGTCAAACATTTAACTGACATGAAGGTAAGCTTTCACACTTATCAAATTAAACAGGACAGGGCCTACAGAGTTGTGCTTAAAAACATGCACTTTTCCACTGAACTTCAGGATATAAAAGCAGCTATAGAAGCTCATGGTTATGCTGTTAGAAACATATCAAATCTGAAAAGTTCTAGATCTAAAGATCCTCTGTCTATATTTTTTGTAGACTTAGAGCCCGCACCCAATAACAAGGACATTTTCAATGTACAGTTCTTACTAAATGCTAGAATTGTATTCGAACCTCCCTATAAACGTAATGACGTGGTACAGTGCAAAAAGTATTAACGGTTCGGGCATACCAAGTCCTACTGTTGGTACAAAAATCGCTGTGTGAAATGCGGTTCTGATCACCATACAAATAGTTGTAACAAATCTAAGGAATCTCCGGCTACATGTGTACTATGCGGTGGTGAGCACCCTGCCAATTATAAAGGATGCTCTGTATATAGAGACGTTAAAAACAAAGCTTTCCCTACTTTACGTTTGAATGTTTCAAAAGGACCAGGGACTTCTTCACCACCGGGGAAAGACAAAGTTGTTAAAAACTTACCATTGCCTATTGCCCAGCCTCGAGAATCTTCTTTAACAACAATTACATCATCTCTGACTTACGCAGGCGTAACATCAGGTCGAACAAATGCGGAAGAAAATTTAAATAAATTAATCAATGGATTTCTAAACAAATTTGAAATGCTCATGTCAGAACAAGCCCAACAAGTAGGTACACTGATCAACCTACTAACAACCGTCATCTCAAAACTAAAATGACTAACTTCTATAGGATTGGTCTTTGGAATGCCAACGGCTTGGCCCAACATAGCCAGTTAAGATTTTTATTTCAATGCATAAAATTGATATAATGCTAATAAATGAAACACATTTTACTGCCTTAAATTACTTTAAAATTCCAAATTTTTCTATTTATAGCACCAACCATCCCGACAATACCGCTCATGGTGGAAGTGCTGTTTTAATTAAAACTACTATCAAACATCATGAAATTACAAAATTTCAGCACAATGATTTTCAAGCTACCAGTGTTGTGGTTGAAGATTGGATGGGTCCTTTGACAATTTCTTCCCTTTACTGTCCGCCTAGATTTAACATCTCAGACCAGCGATTCAATCAGTTTTTCATCTCACTTGGTCCTCGCTTCCTGGCAGGAGGTGACTACAATGCTAAACATGTAATGTGGGGATCAAGACTAGTAAATCCTCGGGGAAGAAACCTGCTAAAATGTATAGATAATAGTAATTTATATTAATTTATCAACTGGTCATCCTACTTATTGGCCAACAGATGTAAATAAAATTCCAGACCTGCTTGACTTTTTTGTAACCAAAGGGATTTCTCAAAATTACGTGGATATCACCTCATCTCTTGATCTTTCATCTGATCATTCGCCTTTGATACTGACCATAAGCTCGTCTATTATGTCAAAGGAAAAACCTCCTACACTGTCAAACAAAAAATACTAATTGGGATCAATTTCGATAGTTGTTGAACAATACCTTAAATCTGACCATTCCCTTAAAAAACCGGAGGAGACATAGATAATACAGTTGAAATTTTCACTTCTTCCGTTCAGGTTTCTGCTTGGAAATCAACTCCGGAACTGCGTAATGAAACTATTAATCAAATTAACTATCCGTTTTACATAAAACAAAAGATTGCTGAGAAACGTCGCTTGCGAAGAATCTGGCAACATTCAAGAAATGCTGTTGATAAAACAAACTTCAACCGGTCCTCCCGACAGCTGAAAAGAATGTTGCATGATATAAACAATGTTTGGTTTCAGGAATTCACATCAACCCTTTCTCCCATTGAGGCGACTGATTACTCATTAGGAAAGTGACGAAAAGGATGACGCAGCCACAAGTCCCAATCCCTCCTATTTCCAAGCCTGACGGTTCTTGGGCTAAAAGTAGCATGGAAAAGGCAGACTTGTTTGCTAACCATTTTTCAAATGTATTCAAACCTAATCCTGTAAACAGATGTAATGACATTGGTCCAAATGTTAAAGAATTTTTGGACTCACCTAATCAGCTTGAAATGCCAATAACCTCATTCAAACCATCGGAAATAAAGGGAGCAATCGAAGGACTTCGTGTTAAAACATCTCCTGGCTATGACCTTATTACAGGAAAGGTGCTAAAAGAGCTCCTTAGGAAAGCGATTGTTTTCCTTATTATATTGTTCAACGCCATGTTGAGACTCGAGTACATTCCATTTCAGTGGAAGGTAGCTGACATTATTGTTATTCTGAAACCTGGTAAACCACCTCATCAGGTTACTTCATACAGACCGACAAGTCTTCTACCAGTTCCATCAAAACTGTTTGAAAAATTGTTTTTGAAACGATTAAATCCATTATTAACTGAGCTAAAATTACTTCCAAATCATCAGTTCGGATTTCGACCTAACCATTTAACAATTGAACAGGTGCATCGAGTTGTTGATAAAATCAGGCAAACTTTAGAAAAAAAGGAATTTTGCTCAGCAGTATTTCTCGATATAAGCCAGGCTTTTGATAAAGTTGGCATGATGGGCTGTTGTTCAAAATTAAATTACTTCTATCTCATAATTTCTAACAAAATCTTACCTATCCCAATGATACCTTAGAATGAAATTTCAAAATTGTTATTCAAATCTAAAATTAATTGAATCTGGAGTTCCACAGGGCCCTTTATTGTACACAATATTCATAGCTGATATTCCAACGCACCAAGAAACTCTAACTGCAACATTTGCAGATGATACTGCAGTCCTTGCTTCTCATCGGAACCCTTTTACAGCTTCTCAGATCTTGCAAGATGTTTTAAATTCAATGACAGATTGGATAAAACGTTGGAGAATACAAGTAAACGAGAGTAAATCTATACACATTACATTTACGCTTAATTTGGAAAACTGTCCAAATGTTTCCTTAAACAACACTCTACTAACTCAACGAAATTATGTTAAATATCTAGGAATTTACTTAGATAGGCGACTGACATGGCAGAGCCATATCTGGAATAAACGATCGCAACTAAATACAAAATTTTCTAAAATGTATTGTCTTTTTGGAAAAAGATCCCACCTCTCCACTGAAAATAAACTATTACTGTACAAAGTTGTCTTGAAGCTAGTGTGGACATATGGCATACAGTTGAGGGGGACAGCATCATTATCAAATCTGAACATTATTCAACGTTTCCAGTCAAAGGTACTGAGAACTATATTGCAAGCTCCATGGTATGTTAGGAATGCAGTAATCCACAAAGACACAAGAATTGACTACGTGCAAGAAGAAATCTCAAAGTTTAGTTTACGTTACCTACAGAAGCTTGAAGCACATGAAAACCATCTTGCTGTGAATTTGTTGGACAATAGTGAACACATTTATAGACTAAAAAGGCATGAGTTCCTTAGTTTAAGTGAACGTTTTTAATCCATTATTTTGTTTACAGTCTTTGGAAGGTAATCAACTATTGTTATTTAAAATAGATCGAATTTACTTATTGTTCATTATTGAATAGATTGTAAATATTAAATAAATGTTATATATATAAAAAAAAAAAAAAACTACGCTACCAACCTCAACTGACATGTCAATAGAAAACTATATGTTTCTGTTGTTTACAACTGAGTTGTCATTGGGCTTTTAATTTTACAAAGTTGCAGTCGAAGTTTTCTATTTATTTGCAATAACTATCTTACAATCTTAGCTTCATATAAGTGCGAGAGTAGCCTAAACTTTTTTTAGAAACAAGTTTAAACAGAGATTTTTTAACTATGACAATTAAAATAGTTTGGGAACGGTTAACAGGTAGTTGTCAAATAAACAGGAAATGTGACGACTAGTGGTACGCCGTGGACCGTGAACTCGCGATATGAACGGGATATTGAAACTAAACTAACAGCACACACACGTGAGGCGGGGAAAAACCTGGCCGCATAAATTACCGGCGCGCCCGAGGCGCCGCAACGCGGATATTACTCTCAAATATTGCCGCCCCTCGTTTCGGAATCATTCGAATAGTGTTTTCGGACTGTGATTCCAATCATCACAGCGGTTTCTATCATAAAACATCTATCGTCAGACCTGTTGTTTACCTCTCTTCGCCTTTTTTTTACTTTCTCACATATACGTTAGCGTAGAGAAAGTATTGTGATCGTCCAAAAAATAGTTTTACCAGTTGGTCTAAAAATCCATTTTGGGGTCCCCTGAACAAAAAAATTTGGGGTTTTCAAAATAAAAATTGGTGTCTGTCCGTATGTGTGTCGGAAACCAAACGGATGGATACACTTTTATTAAATTTGTTATGTAGGTGTATTTAGCCAATATATCAAGATGATTTTTTTACTTTTTTGAAATTTTAGTTTTTTTATTTTTATGGACAAAAAAACATACAAAAATAGAATCTTCTCAAAAACTGCTCTAACGATTTTGATAAATTTCAGAAAGATTTGAACTACAGTTTAAAATATTTTAGTGAAAACCGCATGTCTCTAACTTGACTAGCTTTTTAGTTATGGCAAAAAAACATATTTGGGAATCAAACTGGTATTTTTCAAATTTTAGATTTTTTAGTGTTTAATAAAAAAAAAATGGGGGAATTTTTGTGCTAATTCTTTGAAACCATTTATTTATATTTACGCACAGTTAAAATAATCGTTTAAAAATTACACTTAGGTTAAAATTACGACTCTTTCGATTATGCATAAGAATTCCAATCAAATCGTATTTGAAGCAACAATTTCGTTTGCAGTCAAATTTTTACAAATTTATGTTATGGTATAAAATCCATAAAATATTTGTAGATTGTATAATATTATCATTGACTAGTCATTGGTATTAATTAGATCGCTCCTAAAGACCGTTGTATTTATTTCTCATGAGATTAACCAAATAGTTAGTAACAAAGACCACACTCGTGACAATCATTAGCGATCCATAAACAACAATAATGAAATGTGACGAAAATCATATCTGCCAGGTAAATTTAGGCGGGGGGAGGATATACTATAAGGACAATTATATTTGGTAATAATGTAATAAATCGACTGGTATGGTAGGCTAAAAAATTTTAAGTTCTAATTTATGCGCGAATTCATCATATCTATTAATGTGTAATTCAATTCTTTAGGTAATTCCATGTGAATACTGCGTTAAATATGCTCGTAATTAGAATAAACGCTTTTTCTGACAGTTGTTAAAAATTATACTATCGTTGTAACGTATCGCCTTTAAGAGGTCGTTACATTAATTACTTTGCTTAATTTATTCAATTAAATTATTTAATAAATTAAGTTTTCTTTGAATTCTTTTTATGAAATCTCTTTTTTCTCAGGGTCTAAAACGGGTAAATCGGTGAGATGACGTAGTATAATGAAACAAATGTTACTTTACAAAATTTAATTTATTTTACATTATTCAAAATCATTACGTTACTCTAATAGTATTTGCAATACAATAAAATAAGATTGAAAATTGTATTATCTAAAACTAGATAATTTCTTTTAAGTTAAATAAATCATTTAAATTTGATTTACAAAATCATTATAAACTTTTTTTTTTTATCAGTAATTTATTCTAACAACTTATCTGAGTTATATCACTATGGATGATGATGGGATCCATCTCATGTCCTATCGTATACTCAACGAAACGGAAATTTAAAGTAATATCAACTTTAATTCATAGCAACAACTTTTAGTTAGCACATTTAAAACGCACAAGTGTTTCAACACATTCTCCCGGAAACGTAGCCCGGTGCCGGTGATGTCAATGGAGGACGATCCTCGTCGATCTGCAAGTATTTGCCGACTGGGGAAAGGAACACTCTTCAACCGTTGAAATCGGATTCCCGCCTTTTTTCCTTTGGGTACGCGACTATGACCCTTCTGGGTATATCACGATGTAGCTGTTTTGACAGCTGCTGCGGCCTACGGGCAAATTTGGAATCATATGTCCCGTTTTGATTGGTTCGTTTCAGAACTCGTCATCTGAGTTCTTTTACTGCACATCAGTCACTTGTGACATGGTGGGGTTTAATGGAAAATAACCAACCGACATGTCGATGCTTGTCTCACGCTGCTACGTCGTAACTTTGCTGACTGTTTAGTTTCAGACATTCCCACATGTTTTGATAATTCTTGGAATGAACCCACCCATCCTGTTTCGAACAAAGAGTTTTGTTTACTGTGATTTATTGCTGGGGCCTCATCTGTCCCACGGTTATTTTCCACACGACAATTTTCTAACATGATTTGAAACTTCTCCATCTATTTTAATTAAATATATTCCTTTTCTTCTATATAATAATTTATTATTTATCTAAATTAATTAATTTGCCTATCAATTTGGTGGACCTGTTACAGTACCCCCCGATTTTTTGCGATGTGTGAGTAACGCGAGTCAAAAAATCTTGATTTTAAACACGATTCACCAAATTGTCGGTTGTTCCTCAGATAAGTTTCAGTTTTACAATATTTATTATATCTAGTAAATTAAGTCTATTAACTATTCTATAATTCAATATCAGATTACATATTCTATTGCAATACATCATTATTTCCTTATTAATAATTAAGAATCCATATTTATCAAAATAAGTCCCTTAAATCATTAATACCATTCAATTAATTACAATTCAATAAATCATAAAATTATTAATTACAAATTAGTCATTCATGATTAAAAAATTCAAAAAATTCATCACATCCTACACAGTTATCAATAAAAATCAATAATTCAAAAGTTACATTTATCAAACAATAATCCAATAAATCAAAATTGTTAACTAACAATTCTATAATTTATAAATCAAAAGTTTAACAACTCATTTCATCGTACATAATTGTTCATAAAAAGTTAATATATTTTTAATTATTACAAGTTGTCAATCAAAAATCCATCAGTCTTGGATTAAAAATTATCAAACAAAATTATACATTACATACTGAAATTCATACATCAACAATTAATACATCTTTAAGTTCTATACAAGTATTTATCAAAATTAATTAATCATTAAATTATGATTTCTTTTTAATCATTAAATGATTAGTATTCATTGACAAATTATCTCATTTGCTAATACCATTTCAAAAATTATACATCTAGGATCAATACATCATTAAAAATTATACAAGTTCTTATTTAAAATCAATGACTCATTTCACAATATGAAATCATTCATCAAAATACACAAGTCATATATCAAAATCAACAAAATATAAGTCATCAATTACTAGGTTACATTTCAAAATTAATTAATCATCCACTTACTTACAGTTATCATATCTCAACATCATCATTAAAATCCTATGACTATTCATCACAATAACATGTTATATAGTTCATCAATTTATAAATGAATCATCATTTATTTATTTAAGTATCTCATCAACATCCTATCATGTTACTTGTCAATTCACAAATGAATTATCTTTTACTTATTTAAACATTTTATTTATCTTCCTATACTGACCTATTATTCATTTTGTCAATACCCTATCAGACTTTTCAAATGAATTTTCAATTCTTTTAACCATCTTTATATTTTCAACTTCGACATCAATCCTTTAATCCGTCTTTAAATGCAAGTATCCATATTCAATCCATTATCCGTCTTTAAATGCAAGTATCCATATTCAACCCTTTATCCGTCTTTAAATGCTAGTATCCATATTCAACCCTTAATCCGTCTTTAAATGCAAGTATCCATATTCAACCCTTAATCCGTCTTTAAATGCAAGTATCCATATTCAACCCTTAATCCGTCTTTAAATACTAAAATCTTGTTTCATTCCTTTAAACCTTCTTTAACTTTACAAATAAATTCTCAGTCCTTAAACAATCATCAAATTTTCAAATACATTCTCAAACCATTATACAATCTTTAACATTCTCCAATAAATCATCACATCTTATACAAGTCTTTACATTTTTAAATGAATTTTCAATCATTACACATTGACAAGTTTTTACATTGTCAGGTCAGTTATCAATTACGAATAATTTTCAAGTACATTCATAATTATTAATTAATTATTAAATTACTTAATACATTCTTGTATTAATACATCATTGTATTTTAACTCAATAAGTCATCATATTATACTTATTGTCTACTTGGAATGGAATTCATTAGTCCTGAATCAAAGTTATCAAATAAAACCATCTATTGTATATCAGAAATACATGGTGCACACATCATCATATTATATACAAATACTGATTAATCTCAATGATTTATCAAATCCTATTTTAATACAAGAGCAATTTGTATTATCATTATTAATAAACAACAGATACATTACATATTTCTTTGTCATTGATGCAAGTTATTATTATTATTTATTGCTTTATACTTTATTATAAAATTATTGTAATTTTTTCTATTAATTAAAGTATTATTTGAATTAATATTTATTCCTACACATTTGTTGATGCATGTTAGAAAATTATTGTTGAATACAATTGTCATTCTTTCATTATCAAAGATTCATTATTTATAAATTATTTATACTTTTGTTTTGTTATTTATTTGTTATATATCATTTATTCATTATTATTACCTTTTAATACATATTTGCATAATATTTTGTTTTTTATTTATTAGTTTGAAACATATTGCCAAATTGTTGCTACGCCAGTGGGGTCCGATGTCACTGCACGTACTTTGGTCTGGTGATGGAGTTGTAGCTGCGCCAGTGGGGCCTGATGTCACTGCACGCGCTTCTGGAGTTGTTGATTCACAGCGCCTTGGTGTTCAAGTGTGTGCCATTTTGGAATATTGAGGGAGTCGATGTTACGCCAGTGGGGTCTGATGTCACTGCACGTACTTTGGAAAGAATTAGCTGTTAAACTAGAATCACTTATGGTTCGATCAATTCCACTCATGGTTAGTCCATAGTATCCTGGATCACAAGTATGTATTAGGGTTCTTGAAGATTGAAGAAACTGCTGCTACGTCAGTGGGGTCTCATGTCACTGCACGTACCTTGGAATAGTGATGGAGTTGTGGCTACGCCAGTGGAGTTAATTATGGTCCGAAGGCGTCTATCATAAGTGTTGCTGCGTCAGTAGTTTGATTATAGTTCGACTTGCTCCAAGCATGGTTGTTCCATGACATCCTGGTGAATCAAGGGAGTTGTAGTTGCTACGCCAGTGGGGCCCGATGTCACTGCACGTGTCTCTGGATTGATGATGGAGTTGTAGCTACGTCAGTGGGGTCCGATGTCACTGCACGTACTTCTGGATTGATGATGGAGTTGTGGCTACGCCAGTTGGGTCTCATGTCACTGCACGCGCCTCTGTCTGTTGATTTTACAACACCTTGGTGTTCCAGTGTCCGCCAATGTTCTGGAGTGTTGAGTGAGTCGATGCTACGTCAGTGGGGCCTGATGTCACTGCACGTGCCTCGGGATGCGTTAGTAGATTGAATTATTGTTTGACGACTTCCGAAAGTTTTGATGCCAAGAATTTGTGCAGAGGGTTGATCCACACGACTTGCTGGTGGGAAGGTCCTGACAGCTCGTTGAACCATCTTGAGGCTACTGATCTTTGTGCACCGCTTTTGTCCATTTGTGAATAGAAAACCTGGCTCCTCCTTATCCATCAACGTTGATTGGCATTTATGATTATTTTTAATGTCCAAGTTGTATATTATTATGTGTTAACCTTCATTTATTTTTGTTGTTTTATTAATGGTGTTATTATTGCATGTTTTAAATTAATATATTTATAGTTAATTACAATCATCATATTCAAAAAGTTTTACAATAATTATTTCTTGTTATTTATTATTGATATTAGTATAACTGATTATTACTTCAATTATAGTTTAATTATTTCAATTGGTAATTTATGTTACTTTGCATCAATGACATTATAAAAGTTTACTAAGAAAAATTACAATTACATATCTACAATATTTCCATTACCATCATCAATGTTATATTCTAGTTTACTAATCTAATGGTGTTTGCAACATGACTTTTGTAAATGGGGAATTGCCATGCTGCAGAACACTTTAAGCTGTTGTCTTTAGACTCTGTTGTCAAGGCTGACCAACACCTTAAACTGATATATTGTGCCATTGTGTGGTTAACAGGATACTTGGTGTTAAAGAATTTAGAATTTGGAGGTGGCAAGGTTTAATTAGAATCGAATCGTATCACTATTAGCCACTGGCTGCTTAACTTCTATGCATTCTTTAAATGATTATAAATCATTTAGGTTTGTCAGATTGCATACAATAGTGTATTCAAAGTATATCATTGAGTTATATTACATCATCATAGATACATTATAGTAATATTACCTCCTAATGAATCACATCTCCTTATCTTTGTTCATACATAGACATTATATTATATGAGTTTCATAAGATTACACGCCTCGTGTATCTTTAAAAATCATGTTCAATATTTACATACAAGAGTTACGACAACAAAGTATTGCATTAGACATTATTCACTTCATCATGATGTTACATATCCTTGAGTCATATCATTTTATTATTTAAATAAACATTGACAAGTTATAAAGACCTTATTTCAGCATTATTAAGTTATTATACCAGGTATTACAAATTTTTTCACTCGTTTTATTTTAGGTAATTTAATCATCATCATTCTTTGAATCATTTTTCATATGAACATACAGGGTTTATGACAATAATATATTTTAGAACATTTTCGTACATCTTCATCTAACATATATGGCAAATTCTATCAGTGTTGTATTTAAAATATGGACATAATCAAGTTTCTTTTACTTTAAGAACACAATTTTATACAAAACATTTCTATATATCCAATATCTCTACATTTCATACATTGTCATTAATATCATGTTATTTTAGTCATTCATTATTTGTTATTTTGCTGTTCCTAATTTTCTTTCATTTAAATAGTAATTTATATTTTAAATTGTTTTAAAGTTGAATATTTATTAAGAGCTGTTTAATTATTCTTTTTGTGTATATTTTTTAAGTTGTGTTACATTATATGTTCCTATTATATCTCCTGTATCTATTTCATTGACTACATAAGCATTTTCCATTTTAATCGCTGTCACTTTATAGGGTCCCTTGTATAACAGAAAAAACTTTTTTATCTTTTTCTCTAACAAATCTGAATGAAAATGTGTTTTAACTAATACAAGATCATTTACTTTATATGTTATTGGTTTTATTTTATTATCATATCTTTGTTTCCTTTTGAGTGCCTTATTTTTTATTTTGTTTCTTACTAGAACAGTTTTATGTGCATGATCAAATTTGTGATTTCCTGGAAACTGGATTATCTTATTTATTATATTATCATACTTTTTTCCAAACATTATTTCAAATGGTATTTCTTCTGTTATATCATGAACAGAATGATTTAAACAATGTTCTATAAAGTCAATTAAGTTTGCCCAAGCTGTATGTTTTTCATTACAGTAAATACGTAGTATTTTTCCTATTTCCCTATTTACTCGTTCAGTAGGGTTAGACTGTGGATGATATACAGAGCTGTGTATGGTTTTAATGTTTTTGTTGTGTAGAGTATTGTACCAGAGTGTACTGGTAAACTGTGTACCGTGGTCACTGAGAATTGATTCTATATTACCTACTAATGGTATATATTCATTAATGATTTTATTTAATAGTGTCCTCGTGTTGGCCTTCTTTATTGGATATAGTTTAACAAATTTTGAGAATACATCTACTATGACAAAAATATATTTTACCCCCCCTCTACTGGTTGGTAACTCTCCTACTAAATCTACTGAAATTAATTCTTTGACTTTGTTAGGAATAATTGGCTTTAAACTTCCTATCTGTTTTTTATTAGATGGCTTTGCTTTCTGGCATATGTCACAACTTTGTAATTGCTTTTTTATTGTTTTCTCCATTTTTGGAAAAATGCAATATTCCTTTAATATAGTAAAAATTTTATGGCCTCCTAAATGTCCATATTTAAGATGAGTTTTTTCTATTAAATCTTTTAACAGCTTGTTTGGGATACATACTCTATATTCACCCCCCGCTAATGAGCATTTTTGAAAAAGTATGTTATTGTGGGTTAAGTAATTATTTTTTATTTTTATTTCCTGGCTGTCTTCAAGTTTCTTTAATATCCTACCATAAAATGTATCTTCTTGTTGGTGTTTCTCTAAATTTTTAAATATGTTTTTAAATACTCTATCTGGTACATCTACATTTAATTTATTTGTTAAAACTTTTAAGTTATATTTATCTTTATTCTCTTGATAATCATTGTTGTCTGTTCTAGAAAGTATGTCTGCTGGTATATTTTCTTTTCCTTTAACATATTGAATAGTCAAATTATATTCTTGTAACACTAGACTCCATCTTAGTAAGCGACCATGAGTTAATTTACAGCTCTTTAGAAATGACAAAGCTCTATGATCAGATCTAATTATTATTTCAAAGTGGCCTATCAAGTAACTCCTAAACTTTTTACATGCAAACACTATTGCTAACAATTCCTTTTCTGTTACACTGTAAGATTTCTCTATCTCAAGCAAGGACCTACTTCCAAAATAAATTACCTCTTCGTCACCGTTGTCATTTAGCTGATACAAGACAGCTGCTACACAAATGTCAGATGCATCTGTGTTTATGTAAAAAGGTTTCTCCCAATTAGGATGATGTAAAAGTACTGACTTTAAAAATGCATTTTTTATTTCATTGAAAGTCTCATTTTCTTTAGGGCCCCATTTCCATGCTTTTTTAGAACTAAGGATATGACTAAATTTACTAGTTAGATTTGCATAACCCTTTTGAAATTGTCTATAATAGTTACATAACCCCAAAAAACTTTGTAATTCTTTCAATCCCCTTGGAGTTCTACAGTTTCTTATCTTTTCCATTTTTTCCTCATCCATTTTTATTCCCTCTTCACTTAAAATAAATCCCAAAAACTTAACTTCCTTTTTTAAGAATTCTGATTTTTTAAGTTTAATTGTAACACCTCCTTCTCTTAACTTTGTTAGTACTCTGTCTATGTGTTCTATATGTTGTTCAAATGAGTCATTACTTGTTATTAATAAGTCATCCACATATTGGGTTAAAAATTCAGAAAATTCATTACCTAAAACTTTTTGTAATGCCTTGGTAAAGAGTGCAGTACTTACCTTAAGTCCAAATGGAACTCTTTTAAACTGATAATTCTTTCCTCCAAAAGTGAAAGCAACATATTTTCTTGATTCTTGGTCAAGTTTCACTTGCCAGAATCCTTGTGATAAATCTAAGACTGTAAAATATTTTGCTCCTATAAATTTTTGAAATATTTCCTCTGTTAATTCAGTACTTTGTCTATCTGCTATTAGGTATTGATTTAGTTTTCGGCTGTCTAAACAGGCTCGTATTGTTAGGTCTTTTTTGATGACACATACCAAGGGATTTGAATAAGGACTGCTTGATGGCTCTATTACATCTAAATTTAACATTCTTTCTAGTTCTACTTCAACCGCTTTTCTTTTATTAAAGGGTACTGGATATGGTTTCCCTATAAATGGAACTTCACATTTTACATTTAGTTTTGCTACATGGTTTTTTATGCAACCAGGATTATCTGAAAATACCAGTTTATTTTTTATTAAAACCTTTCTTAACATTTCAACCTGTTCTTTATTTTGAAATTTAGTTTCACTACTTATTTCTTGTATTTTTGTAGTTATTTGTTTTTCAAAGTTGTTTTCATTATTTATTATATCTGACGTTAATATTTCTTTTACTTCACTTTGATTATTTATGTTTATTTTATTTGTTATTATGTTCCTATTTGTTGTCATGTTATTGTGTATCTGTTCATTTGGTGTTGACTTAAATATTCTATCAAGCTGGTCATTATTTATAATATTTATTAATTCATTGGTTATGTTATTTAATTCTTTTTCACTTTCATAACAAGTAATATGCCCTACTTGTATTATTCTTAGTCCGTTTACCATGTTTAATTTGTTTCTTGGAACAAATGGTATTATTAATCTTTTGTCATTTATTTTAAGTTCTAAACACTTCTTTTCAAAATCTATTTTGGCTAATTTTTCAATAAAACAGTCACACCCTAAAATAATTCCTGCTTGAATCTCTTTCACTACTAGACATGTTATTGGAACTATTTGACTATTTATTTCAAAATCTATTTGTACTTGATAATTTATTTTCTTTGACCTAACACCAGTAACTCCTATTATTTGTAAATTGCTAACTGGTAACTGAGGTATTTGATAATCTACATTATTTTTTATGTCTTCATAAATATCCTGACTAATGATCGTACCCTCTGATCCTGAGTCTACTATGCATCTGTATTCTTTATGACCTATTTTTACATTTATTTCTGGAAGGAAATGAGTTAACCCTTTAATAGGCATTTCATGAAAATTATTTTCATTGGTAAGTTCATTATTTAGATCCTCATGTAAAAATATTTCATTAGTATTTACTTTGATTTTATTTTCTTGATCTGATTTTATTTGTTCCATAAAGTCATATATTGTTTTCTGAATAATATTAAATCCCTTTTTATTTAGATGAACAAGGTCAGGTTTTTTGCGCCCTCTTGAGAAAATCTCTTTTTCAAATAAGTCTATGTTACATCTATTTTTAAATTCTCTGTCCATGAATGCATTAGATATGTTTATTACTCTAATGTTTTTATCATTATTCAAAGAGGTTATAAAATCATTAAACACATTTAGTTTATGAAAATGGAAAGCATCACTTTTAGCAAGTATTGGTATTGGTGGTAAAGTTAATAGAATTAATTCTTTTTTCCAACTAACTAACTCTTCTATCATGCTTTTATATTCATTGATAATATACTTGGTTGGAACTCCTTGTAAGAAGTCATTAGTCCCTATCATAATGATAAGTTTGTCATTTAGGTTATCCTTATTTAAATTAAACTCATTTTTTAATTCAGGAATATTTTGGCCACTTACACACAATCCTACTCTTCTTTTATTTGCTATAAACACTGGAGTTTTATTTAATATGTTTTGAGCGAACCTACTTAATTGACTATCACCTGCTAGCTCATAATTTAAATATATTGGTTTCTCCACTACCTGTTCTATGTTACACTGGTATTGTTTACTTTCCCTAGGCCTATGTGTGTTTGTGCCTTGCTGTAGTTGTCATTCATTTCTGACATCCTCTCTACTATTATGATAATTACTGCTTTGTCCTCTATTTGAGCCTCTATAGTTCCCTCTAAAATTACCTCTGTAACCCCCTCTTCTGTCACTGTTATTCTCTCTATGTCTAAAACCCTCTCTGTTTTCTCTCACTTCACTATGATTATTATTAATTGCTACCTGCTTGTTATTATTTTCATATGATCTCCTAGGTTGCCTATTATTAAGTTCAAACTGATTTCTTCCTACATGGTTTAGTTGCTTCAAATAGGTCTCTAAGTCGTCTCCGTTTTGTATGTTACTGGCTGTTGCCACTGATGCACTAATCCCTATTGGTAGGTGTCGTGATATGAAACTAAGAAACGTGGTCATGTTCAGCTTGTGATCTAGAAAACATGATATGTTGTAGTATTCCATGATGTAATTTACCATGTCATCCCTGTTAGCATCATAGGTACCACCCCCCATTAGTTTGTTTTCAAATTCTTTCTGTTTGTCTATTCCCCAATATTTATTTCTAAATTCGCTTTTGAATTCAAGAAAGTTGTTCCACTTGTCAAGTCTATTTCTAATCCATATACTAGCCTCCCCTTTCAAGTGTTTCATAAGAAATAGAATTTGACAATCCCATTGATCCTCAGATAGATCTACAAACTTCCTAGCAAATTTAATAAATGTCATTGGGTGACATTTGTTTGAGTCTGGATAAAAATCTACTAAATACAACTCCGCACTAGTGCTAGAGATAGTTTTATTGTTTGTAGTGTTCTGTGTAGTTTTGTTTTTATTGTCATCAACAATGACAACTTTATCTGTTGTTCTGTCTACTGTGTTAGTATAGTTTGTACTACTACTAGGCCTCACTACAAATGTTTCTCTATTTGTTAACATTGTGTCTGTTTTATCATTGACTATTTTTATTTTTTCATTTATGTATTCCTTAACATCATTTATTTTGCACTCAAAATTATTGCTATAAAGCGTTAGTGTTTTCTCTACTTTTTCATCTACCCTAGTGTGTAGATGTCCTATCTGTTCTTCTACCCTGTCATTCATTCTACTTATTTGGTTATCTACCTCACTAATTACATTTGTAATTTTAACGTTTAATTCTATGCACTTATCTAGCAATGTTTGGTTTATCTCACTCAGTTTATTTTCAACTTCATTTATTTTTATGGTCTGTTCTTTATTTTTATTATTTACTTCTTCCCTGATGTGGCTCTCTTTTACTTTAATTTCTTCATTAAAGTCTATTTTTATTTGTTCTACCTGTCTATCAAGTTTATCTTCAAGTTGATTTATCCTATCATTGACATCTTTCCTAACCTCCTCTAGTTTCACATTATTTTTTCTATTCATCTCTACCATATCATTATTGATCTTGTCAAATTTAGTATTCATACTTTCATTTAAACTATTTAGTTTAGTTTCTAAGTTATCATGTTTATTGTTTATATCTACCATGTTCACATTTATGTCATTAAGTTTAGTCTCAAAATTATTTTGTTTAGTATTCATATCTACTATGTTTACATTTATGTCATTGAGTTTAGTCTCAAAATTATTTTGTTTAGTATTCATATCTACTATGTTTACATTTATTTTCACTAGCATGTCCATTATATTGGACAGTGTGTCTTCTTTATTTAAATCTGGCCTAACTTCATCAGATTTATCTTTATTTTTATTTAAGTTAGATTCCCTAACTATGCTCAAAGACACATCGGAGTCATCGGAGTCCACCTGCGTGTCCTCCACAATGTGCATGTTTGCCATTGTTATTTGCAAATTTTAATCAAGTACAAAGTATAAAGTTATTATATTTCTTTTTCTTAAATTTTGAGTTTAAATCAGATAGGCCTATATTAAATATTTTTAATTCATTCTTCTTATCATATCACCTAGCCTATAACACTTTTCACTTATTCAACTTTAAATATTTTTTGAATAGATTAAAATTTACTACTTATACTACGTCGCCCCACGTTGGGCGCCATTCTGTAACGTATCGCCTTTAAGAGGTCGTTACATTAATTACTTTGCTTAATTTATTCAATTAAATTATTTAATAAATTAAGTTTTCTTTGAATTCTTTTTATGAAATCTCTTTTTTCTCAGGGTCTAAAACGGGTAAATCGGTGAGATGACGTAGTATAATGAAACAAATGTTACTTTACAAAATTTAATTTATTTTACATTATTCAAAATCATTACGTTACTCTAATAGTATTTGCAATACAATAAAATAAGATTGAAAATTGTATTATCTAAAACTAGATAATTTCTTTTAAGTTAAATAAATCATTTAAATTTGATTTACAAAATCATTATAAACTTTTTTTTATCAGTAATTTATTCTAACAACTTATCTGAGTTATATCACTATGGATGATGATGGGATCCATCTCATGTCCTATCGTATATTCAACGAAACGGAAATTTAAAGTAATATCAACTTTAATTCATAGCAACAACTTTTAGTTAGCACATTTAAAACGCACAAGTGTTTCAACACATTCTCCCGGAAACGTAGCCCGGTGCCGGTGATGTCAATGGAGGACGATCCTCGTCGATCTGCAAGTATTTGCCGACTGGGGAAAGGAACACTCTTCAACCGTTGAAATCGGATTCCCGCCTTTTTTCCTTTGGGTACGCGACTATGACCCTTCTGGGTATATCACGATGTAGCTGTTTTGACAGCTGCTGCGGCCTACGGGCAAATTTGGAATCATATGTCCCGTTCTGATTGGTTCGTTTCAGAACTCGTCATCTGAGTTCTTTTACTGCACATCAGTCACTTGTGACATGGTGGGGTTTAATGGAAAATAACCAACCGACATGTCGATGCTTGTCTCACGCTGCTACGTCGTAACTTTGCTGACTGTTTAGTTTCAGACATTCCCACATGTTTTGATAATTCTTGGAATGAACCCACCCATCCTGTTTCGAACAAAGAGTTTTGTTTACTGTGATTTATTGCTGGGGCCTCATCTGTCCCACGGTTATTTTCCACACGACAATTTTCTAACATGATTTGAAACTTCTCCATCTATTTTAATTAAATATATTCCTTTTCTTCTATATAATAATTTATTATTTATCTAAATTAATTAATTTGCCTATCAATTTGGTGGACCTGTTACATCGTCCTATTCAAAATGAAGATTACCCCATTTTGAACAACACTGCACAGTAACCACTGGTTGTAAAAAAATAAAAATTACACAGAAAATTCATGTTTATCTCTACTTTTACCTGTGTAGGTTTAAAAATTGTATTATCTTTGTTAGAGAAAAAAGTACCACTATTTCACACCTTTGTCTTGTTTTGTGACGTTTAAAAAGTCGACAAATAAAAACTACTTAACATATATACGTGAAATATAATGTAAATACGTTGGAAACTGTTAACTATTTTACAGGGTTTCTTATCAATATGTTGAAGTAACTTTTTCTCAGCACTGAGCAGTATCACAAACAGCAGACAAGTCTTGTTATCTCAGCACTGAGCAGTATCACAAACAGCAGACAAGTCTTGTTATATCAGCACTGAGCAGTATCACAAACAGCAGACAAGTCTTGTTATCTCAGCACTGAGCAGTATCACAAACAGCAGACAAGTCTTGTTTCTCAGCACTGAGCAGTATCACAAACAGCAGACAAGTCTTGTTATCTCAGCACTGAGCAGTATCACAAACAGCAGACAAGTCTTGTTATCTCAGCACTGAGCAGTATCACAAACAGCAGACAAGTCTTGTTATCATGTCGTTGATGTAAACGATTAGAATATTTAATAAATTGTGCTGTTTATGCTGAGTGATTCTATTCAGACTTTCTAATGATTTATTATAATTAATTAGTGTTTATAAATATTGGAACTTGGAAGGGCCGTCCTCTTTGTACTGATCGTACCACCAGCATATCTCCTCTTTATTATCGCTTTTATAATAGACTTTTTGAACGTTTTTGTGTTCTGCCATTGTATTGAATACTAAGTGTAAGACGAGCGAAAATCGATTGGCAATTAGCAAACTACTAATGTATGATGATGATAATTGGCTATCACTTTTGTGATCGTTATGACGATTCATTTTGCAACGCCATTATCAGGCGGCGACGGAATGAAAAGTTAAAGGTAAACCTGTGTTACTAGTTGTTATATTATTGTATAAATATACTAAAATAATAGATATTTACTCTTACTTATATAAATGTACATCGAATAGATGGTACGATTATCCAACCATTGCATCTCCGTGCAGTGACATGGAGATTAATCCTCTGAGTAGTCTGTATGGCACTATTACAATGCAGCCTCCACTGAGTAGACTTTAATATTATAATCCTCCCTTATGGCACTAGTACAATACAGCCTCCACTGAGTAGACTTTAATATTATAATCCTCCCATATGGCACTATTACAATGCAGCCTCCACTGAGTAGACTTTAATATTATAATCCTCCCTTATGGCACTAGTACAATACAGCCTCCACTGAGTAGACTTTAATATTATAATCCTCCCTTATGGCACTAGTACAATGCAGCCTCCACTGAGTAGACTTTAATATTATAATCCTCCCTTATGGCACTAATACAATACAGCCTCCACTGAGTAGACTTTAATATTATAATCCTCCCTTATGGCACTAGTACAATGCAGCCTCCACTGAGTAGACTTTAATATTATAATCCTCCCATATGGCACTAGTACAATACAGCCTCCACTGAGTAGACTTTAATATTATAATCCTCCCATATGGCACTAGTACAATACAGCCTCCACTGAGTAGTCTTTAATATTATAATCCTCCCATATGGCACTAGTACAATACAGCCTCCACTGAGTAGTCTTTAATATTATAATCCTCCCTTATGGCACTAGTACAATACAGCCTCCACTGAGTAGTCTTTAATATTATAATCCTCCCATATGGCACTAGTACAATACAGCCTCCACTGAGTAGTCTTTAATATTATAATCCTCCCATATGGCACTAGTACAATACAGCCTCCACTGAGTAGTCTTTAATATTATAATCCTCCCATATGGCACTAGTACAATACAGCCTCCACTGAGTAGTCTTTAAAATTATAATCCTCCCATATGGCACTAGTACAACACAGGCTCCACTGAGTAGTCTTTAATATTATAATCCTCCCATATGGCACTAGTACAACACAGGCTCCACTGAGTAGTCTTTAATATTATAATTCTCCCATATGGCACTAGTACAATACAGCCTCCACTGAGTAGAGTTTAATATTATAATCCTCCCATATGGCACTAGTACAATACAGCCTCCACTGAGTAGTCTTTAATATTATAATCCTCCCATATGGCACTAGTACAATACAGCCTCCACTGAGTAGTCTTTAATATTATAATCCTCCCATATGGCACTAGTACAATGCAGCCTCCACTGAGTAGACTTTAATATTATAATCCTCCCATATGGCACTAGTACAATACAGCCTCCACTGAGTAGACTTTAATATTATAATCCTCCCATATGGCACTAGTACAATACAGCCTCCACTGAGTAGACTTTAATATTATAATCCTCCCATATGGCACTAGTACAATGCAGCCTCCACTGAGTAGTCTTTATAGCAGTACAAAAATGGAGCTTCCCCTGTGTATTCTCCATGGCACTAATACAATACAGCCTCCACTGAGTAGACTTTAATATTATAATCCTCCCTTATGGCACTAGTACAATGCAGCCTCCAGTGAGTAGTCTTTATATAGCAGTACAAAAATGGAGCTTCCCCTGTGTATTCTCCATGGCACTAATACAATGCAGCCTCCACTGAGTAGACTTTAATATTATAATCCTCCCTTATGGCACTAGTACAATGCAGCCTCCACTGAGTAGTCTTTATAGCAGTACAAAAATGGAGCTTCCCCTGTGTATTCTCCATTGCACTAATACAATACAGCCTCCACTGAGTAGACTTTAATATTACAATCCTCCCTTATGGCACTAGTACAATGCAGCCTCCACTGAGTAGTCTTTATAGCAGTACAAAAATGGAGCTTCCCCTGTGTATTCTCCATGGCACTAATACAATACAGCCTCCACTGAGTAGACTTTAATATTATAATCCTCCCTTATGGCACTAGTACAATGCAGCCTCCACTGAGTAGTCTTTATAGCAGTACAAAAATGGAGCTTCCCCTGTGTATTCTCCATTGCACTAATACAATACAGCCTCCACTGAGTAGACTTTAATATTATGATCCTCCCTTATGGCACTAGTACAATGCAGCCTCCACTGAGTAGTCTTTATAGCAGTACAAAAATGGAGCGTCCCCTGTGAAATCTCCATGGCACTAATACAATACAGCCTCCACTGAGTAGACTTTAATATTATAATCCTCCCTTATGGCACTAGTACAATGCAGCCTCCACTGAGTAGTCTTTATAGCAGTACAAAAATGGAGCTTCCCCTGTGTATTCTCCATGGCACTAATACAATACAGCCTTCACTGAGTAGACTTTAATATTATAATCCTCCCATATGGCACTAGTACAAAGCAGTTGTCCTTATAGCAGTAATAAATAATAATAAATAAATAATAAAAATGCCTTTATTTACAAGCGTTTCTCAGTACATAACTGTTTTATAGAACAACTCAAGTCAATGGCCTCAATACTAAGAAATAAATATTAAAAACTAAGAACAGTACAAGTTAAGACTAAGGTATAATATATATATATATATATATATATATATATATATATATATATATATATATATATATATATATTTACAAAGAAACACTAAGACTTAAAATTACAATATACTATTGGGCTACAAAAAGCTCTTGAATTACTCTTAAATGAGGGTATAGTACATGATTTGATGGCTGGGGGGAGGCCATTGTACAACTTAGGGCCGAAATAAGAAAAACTCCGTCTCCCAACTTCTAAACGGACCTTACGGAAATGGAGTAAATTTGCATGGCGTGTACTACGCTGCGAGACCTCTTCCCGGTACATCAGCCTTACGCTTAAGTACAGTGGCTCACTGTGTGACAGTACCTTGTGAATCATGCGACAAGTTAGAATCATGCATACGGTCTCCATTGGCAGTAAACCAACAGCCTCCTGAAAAGGAGAAACATGATCAAAACGTCTCAAATTGAAAATGAAACGGACTGCAGAGTCTTGAAGCTTTTGAATTCGCTCTATGTAACACGAGATGTTGTTACCGTATGCAGGGTAGCAGTAGTAAAATACTGACAAAATCAGTGACTGCATAATGTGAAACATAGCGGATTCTGGTACTACATAAGTACTACAATAGAGCTTCCTCTGAGTAGCACCTATGGCACTATTACAATGCAGAATTCACTGAGTAGCCCTTATGGCACTACTAAAATGGAGCTTCCTCTGTGTAGTCTCTATGGCCCTAGTACAATGCAGCCTTCACTGAGTAGTCTCTATGACACTACTACAGTGGAGCTTCCTCTGAGTAGTCCTTATGGCAGTACTACAGTGGAGCTTCCTCTGTGTAGTTTCTATGACACTACTACAATGAAGCCTCCACTGAGTAGTCTCTATGACACTACTACAATGGAGCTTCCTATGAGTAGTTCTTATGGAAGTTCTACAATGGAGCTTCCTCTGAGTAGTCCTTATGGCACTAGTACAATGGAGCTTCTTCTGAGTAGTCCTTATGGCAGTATTACAGTGAAGCTTCCACTGTGTAGTCTGTATGATACTAGTACCACGCAGCCTCCACTGTGTAGTCTCTATGACACTAGTACCACTGTGTAGTCTGTATGACACTAGTACCACTGTGTAGTCTGTATGACACTAGTACAATGCAGCCTCCACTGTGTAGTCTCTATGACACTAGTACCACTGTGTAGTCTGTATGACACTCGTACAATGCAGCCTCCACTGAGTAGTCTGTATAGCTCTAGTACAATGCAGCCTTCACTGAGTAATGTCTATGGTACTATTATAGAACAGCCTCCACTGAGTAGTCCTAGTATTTAAAGAACTAAGCGATTCTAACGCACAAGCTATGTCGTTTTTTATTTATTATTTATGCGTACAGTATTTCTTCTGTCAGTGTCTTTGAAGTTCCTTTAAAATAAGGAATGCACATTTTTTATCTTTTATAACTTGAGTTTAAATTAATGTATTACGTAAATTCTTTTAACGGAATGCAGTATATATATTTTGTTGTAAAAACGTGCAAATAAATAACACTATTACGCCTTGTTTAAAGTGATGTTCGGTACAGCTTATTGGGGCAAATGCATAAAGTGCTTTCCAACATCCCTAGCATTGTCTTACAACCAAGCCATAACAAGTAGTGTGTTTATTTATAACACAATTAGGAGTACCATACACAACAACTAAAACTGGTATAAAACAAAGGAAATTCATCTCGTACACTATGAATACCTGATGAGGCCGTCATTAACGACTAACCGAGCGACGCCATTTTAATATCCTGCCGGTGATAAGGACTGGCGTCCATTTGTGGCAGGAAGTACGCGGGTGATTCGATTTTGGCGGGATTGAGTTTTTGGCAAGCGGCCCGTGAGTGCACATGTGTTACCGGCAAGGGGCGTGGGGGGCCGTAAAACACGTCAGTTTTGTGACCGCTCCTGTGTTTTGAGACACGTTTGTTTGGTGAACAAATACGACTGTCACAGCTGACTGATGTGTTACGTAATGCATCGCCAACACAAAAAGTATGTCGAACTACTAATATTGGTATCATCCTCGGAACGGTCCCAGTCACTGTTTACTACTCGTCAAAAGGAAATTAACTTAAAGGGCCATATTTCATAATACATCACTGTTTAAAATTATTATAGCACGCGTTTTTGTAAATCTAGCCGATGAAACTTGGTCAAACATGAAAGAAGGTCGAAGATTGGTTCAACGAAGTAAAGTGAACGTTCTAACGTAGTTTACTGTACACTTTATAAGTACATATTGACTAGGGAACACCCCTGTACGCCTCGCGTGCCAACTCCGACGCTCGGGCACGATACATCTCGGCCTCGGCATGTGACTTTTGACCACAAATAATAGTAGATTAACTGTATAGAGTATTAGATTTATTTGCAGTATTTCACTCACACTACTTCCGCTGCTACCCATTTTTTAGTTTAGGGTATTACTTCAAAGTGTAAGACTATTTCAAACGTGTTTATTTCATTTGTTTTTGTTTAACAGCTGAAGATTAAACACTCATTACATCAACAGACTAATGTCAAATACACAAAATAAACAGGTTAATAATTTTACAAAACAGCTGTTAATAATTTACTAAAATCAACCAAATGTTATTCTTAAGGAAAAAATAAGTTTTTGAAGGACCTTTTTGTATACCTTAGGAATGGAATATCGAAAAATCCTTTCTTACTGGGCCCCTGCGATACTAAAGCTAACTTTCTTTAAAATTTCGTTTAAATCCGTTCGATAGTTTTTGAGATTTCGTGATGTGTGAGTGAGTGAGTGAGTGAGTGAGTCAGTGATATTTGTAGATTTATATACAATGTACTGTACTCTAGATGTGCTTTTATGTGATTGCCCAATTAGTGGAAATAATACCAACAATTTATTTTGCTTAATTTTAGGACTGGCGGAACCAGAAATTCAACTAAATAAATTTGAATAAATTGGACAAAAATTATAAACATGCCTTTATTTTATTTGTGAAATTTGTTCTGAATTTAATGTGTAATTCAAAAATACACATTAAAATTCAGTATTAAACTGTGAAATTTTGAATGTCAATTTGTCGTTTACACGAACAATTGTTATGATACTGTTGTCAATTTGTTTCGAACTTTGGACGCCAAAAACTAAAACATGTTTACGACGTTAACCCTCGAATAGTTCAAAATGACTAAAGCTATGACAATTACCACGGAGAAACAAGAAACAGAATTGCATCTAATAGTGAGCTAAATGTGTGTCGAGTAGTTATTTACAACGTTAACCCTCGAATAGTTCAAAATGACTAAAGCTATGACAATTACCACGGAGAAACAAGAAACAGAATGGCATCTAATAGTGAGCTAAATGTGTGTCGAGTAGTTATTTACGACGTTAACCCTCGAATAGTTCAAAATGACTAAAGCTATGACAATTACCACGGAGAAACAAGAAACAGAATGGCATCTAATAGTGAGCTAAATGTGTGTCGAGTAGTTGTTTACGACGTTAACCCTCGAATAGTTCAAAATGACTAAAGCTATGACAATTACCACGGAGAAACAAGAAACAGAATGGCATCTAATAGTGTGCTAAATGTGTGTCGAGTAGTTATTTACGACGTTAACCCTCGAATAGTTCAAAATGACTAAAGCTATGACAATTACCACGGAGAAACAAGAAACAGAATGGCATCTAATAGTGAGCTAAATGTGTGTCGAGTAGTTATTTACGACGTTAACCCTCGAATAGTTCAAAATGACTAAAGCTATGACAATTACCACAGAGAAACAAGAAACAGAATGGCATCTAATAGTGAGCTAAATGTGTGTCGAGTAGTTGTTTACGACGTTAACCCTCGAATAGTTCAAAATGACTAAAGCTATGACAATTACCACGGAGAAAGAAGAAACAGAATGGCATCTAATAGTGTGCTAAATGTGTGTCGAGTAGTTATTTACGACGTTAACCCTCGAATAGTTCAAAATGACTAAAGCTATGACAATTACCACGGAGAAACAAGAAACAGAATTGCATCTAATAGTGAGCTAAATGTGTGTCGAGTAGTTATTTACGACGTTAACCCTCGAATAGTTCAAAATGACTAAAGCTATGACAATTACCACGGAGAAACAAGAAACAGAATTGCATCTAATAGTGTGCTAAATGTGTGTCGAGTAGTTATTTCTTCAGTTTACCATGCAGATGGTAGAGCCAGCACTTTGTCAGCCCTACCTTACCCCCCCCCCCCCCAATCCTATAAGTACAATAACGTAGTAATTATTACTTACAACAGATGTACATTAGTTGAAATATATTATAAACTGTTACTAAAAATTTCGCTGCGGCCTCTAAAATGTAACCTCTGTTTATTTTTTCTCTGTGCAATTACAGATCGAGACAAAGAAAGCGAGATTGGTTATTGCTAACGTCGCTAAGTAACAGTTATATCAAAGAAGTAATAATTAGTAATGGGGTTGCTTGCAAATTGGGTTGGCTATCCCCTGAACAAAATTCATAAATTTGTTAAATTTAAATCACAATTCAACTATCCGGTAAAATATGACCTAATTATTTTAACGTCCAAATACTAAAACTCGGATATTATTTATAAATTAACGTAAAAATATTTTTTAAATAAAATGAAAAATATCGTATTTGAAGAGACGGATTTATTTTTATACTTGGAAGATTCATAAAAATAAACCCCTTTCTTCCTCTCAGCCTCATCTCAATGTTTTCAAAGCCCTCAAAAATTAATTGATAGCGATTAAAAAAATGAATGCCTTTGTTATATTATGGTGTTATTCAATGGTAGTTATTTTAACGTATTATTTTATTCCTAAGTAATTTACTTCAGTAACAAAAATGTTCTTTCGTTAGTCATAACTAAGTAAAGTTGTTATTGATCCACCAGCCAGCGCCACAGCACGCTTAGTTGCGGCATTCTCCACTAGATAGCGCCACGTCCGCTCAATGTAAGAATGACATTTTTGTAAATTGCTAGGTTTTTAATAACTACCTTCCTTTATCCTTGCAAGTATGAGACGGTATGTTTAGAAATGATCCCTTATATTTTATATTTAAGTTTAAAAAATCTTTGTTAAGTATTATGTTTGGAAACAGCCGTGTTCCAACATTAGTAGCCGGCAAAATTTTATATTGTGCTTTTGTAGCCAACCCTAATCTTCGAATTGTCATTCACCATCCTTGTCTGGGGAGCGAACTGCCCGAGGATCGTATAGTGAGGGTACGTTTGCTGAAACTAAGACAATTAACAAACCCGCATCCTGCACTGCAGTGATGCAATTTCTGGAACCCCCTTACTTTATAGGGGGTAATAAATAACCAATCTTTGCCAATAATTAATAATTGTTGGCCTTAGCCGTCGTGGTGGCTCACTGGCTAAGGCTTCGTTCGGACTGCGGAGGGCAAGGTTCGAATCCTCACTGAGCCAACAGTCGGTACTTCACTCCTTGAATAAAGTTCACGCACAGGTCCATGTGAACTGGCGAGTGATGTTAGAAAAAATTAAATAAAAGGAAGAAAACAATTTAATTTCATAATCGATGTAAATTGCATCAGTTTCCTTCAAATTTCTGTCCTGAACACGAATATAACATCGAATTAAAAAAAATATAGGTTATGTTAAGTTATCTTATGTTAGGTTCGGTTAGTAAATGTTGACGGTAAATACGTATTGCTAAAATAATCTGTGTTGTTTATATTTGTCTTAGGAATAAATCTATGTCATATTCGTGTCTAGGAGGGAAAACTGCATAATATTAACGCAATGTACATATTTCTATAGGTACATTCTCCGCCCCCCCATTTTTTAATAATCGGTGTTTTCTGCCGAAAATTTTCCTTGGATTCGTATTCGTGGGGGTTAATATTTACCAGGTTAAAAATCTTGAAAATCGGGGGTCCCATATATTCCATGTTTACCTAATATTTCAAAGCCTGAGATACTGTCGGCGAGTCACGAGAAGTCCTCTGACATCGTGCCTCTCTGTAATTGAAGGTGCTGATTTCCATTGAAACAGCACAAGTCATGTGGTGTACCTGTCGTAATTACTAATTATGATATATACACTTCATACAATTATGATATATTCAATTATGATATACAGTATATTGAATCAGCGCCTTCAATATCACAGAGACATGAAGTTCAGAGGACTTCTCGTGACTCGCCGACTATAATACAAGAGAAACGTAAAGCCATCGGAACCATACTCGAAAAGCGATTTCTTAAAACATATTTGACGTATTTTGGGATATTTTTATTTATTTGGATTCTATCCCAATGAGCGAACTTATTATTAGTTCAAACACTTTTGGTACCCTCGAACATAAATAACCCTTCCTACAGGATGTAATACTATTAAAAATGTTAAATTAACGGCATGGTACTAATTTTATGTTTTCGCCAAGCTGTAAATTTTATACCGTACTTTAGCAAATGAAGAGAATATTTAATTGACAAGCAAATGTACGTTACTGATATTTCCAGCGTAAACTTTTTGTAACTGTTGTGGCACAGTGGCTAAGGCTTCGGGCTGCGGAGGGCGTTGTCAAACGTTCGAATCCCCACTGAGCCAACGGTCAGTACTTCAGTCGTTGAATGAAGTCCACACACAGGTCTGCAGGCCCATGTCAAAAACTGGATTTGGAAGAATTATAAATTTCTAGTTGGCCAGAGTGCGATCAGGAAAACGATGAATATACTACTATACTACAGGCGCTAGTTCCTTGGAGACCTTCACTAACCTCCGTGGTCTCTTGTGTTTAGAGCAGTGGTGGAAGTGCTACTGTGCGCCGGCATGGATGTGAACGTGCGGACGGCCGCGGGGTCCGCCCTACACGAGGCGGCGCTCTGCGGGAAGGTGGAGGTGGTGCGTTGTCTTCTGGAGCACGGCGCTGACCTGGGTATCCGGGACGACCGCAGACTGACGGTCCTGGACGTACTCCGCCAGTTCCCCGCCCACGTCGTCCACGACATCCAGACCATCATCTCCAGTGAGTACTCCATTGCTGTAGTTAAGGATGGTAATGATATATCGATTTATAAGTATCAATATTTTCTTTCGATAGTATCGGCCATATCGATATTTTGGTCCTATATATCATATCACTAAATACTGACGTTATTCTCTCTACTCAAAATCATCACGATTCGAATAAAAAACATATGTAAATTGCCTCTTATGCGTACAAAACATGCATTGATATAATAAAGTAACTTTAATACGTGTTTTACGTGAGGTTAACGCACTAAAATGTAGTTTATTGTAGACCACAGTGGAACGGGTAAAAGAAGTTGTGTGTGAGTTGGCAATGCTGACTCTTAAGTCAGTCGCCTTACAAACAATTATTACAATATTGTTTTATAATTAATATAATGATTAAAGGTATAACTATTCTTATTTTTAATTTTTTTAATAAAACCCCACAGACCACAACTTGTTTCATGTAGTTAAATGTATTATTATTTACATTTAGTAGGCTTAAACACATGAATCGTTTACAATTCGATATAGCCTATCGATTATCCGATGTATCGATATTTTTCTAGCGATATTATCGTTAGATCGATATTTGGTTTGCGATATATCGATATGTTGAAAATATTTCAACATACTACAGTCCAATACCTGTAGTAGAGTTGTGCCATGAATCATGTTCGATGTTCTTGTTGCGACAGGGTACCGAGCTGTGCACGGGGATCACTCACTGCCTCCCATCCCAGTGCCGTCGTTGGGCAGTCCCTACGAGAACGTCAGGGTCCCCTCCTCCCACTCGCCCACCCAGTGGGACCGGCGGGTCTCAGCATCCTCGGCCATATCCATGTGAGTTGAATGTTTCCTCTCAACAGCTGGCATACAGTCAGGATAATCAAGTTACCAACATGATCATTAATAAAACTAAATTTTGTAAAAAACAAACTAATTTTTTAATAATCCCCTCAAAAATGCTCAAATATAATTTAATAAAAAATTGATTAAAATTAAATTTATTATTTTTAAAAACGTGTTCAGATTATAAGGCTGTATAATACCACAGATGAGTAAGAGACAGAGGTCGCCTTTAATAGTGTGTTAAATATGTGTCGAGTAGGTATTTGTACAGTTTGCCATGCAATGGCTGATCCAAATTATTACTTCGATGTACAAAGATGAACATTAGTTAAGTTTTAATCGATTTCAAACTGCCACTAAATACGTTCGCTGCAGCCACAAGGGAGTGACCTCTGTTCCTTTTTTCCCTGTGTTAACCCTAACACTATAAAACCACCCATATTTTCATACATTTATATTAAAGAGTTTCAGTTTTGTGAGTTTTTAATTCTTTAAAATGTTAATTACCAATAATTTCAGTAAAGTTTAGAATCCTTTGAGAGCTAGGGTTTTTACTTTTATTGTTTGTATGTGAAAAAATGCCAGTATGTCCATGATCAGGCCCACATCCGCATTAAACTTATATTGAAGGAACACTGATATTATATTCACTATTCACTTATACTGTATATTGTAACTGTAAATAATAGTAGAAGTCTGCACAACTTGCAAACAAATCTGTACACTAGCATAATAGGGATGTAAATTGAAGGAGTGTTAAAAATAAGTCACAAATAAAATAAACGGTACCAAGTGAAACTGGCAAACCTTCTCCCTTTCCCTTTGTTATGTCAGATTGTTTACTAAAAACAGATGTTCAATTAATTACATTTCTAAGGAATGTACAGACTAAACACTTATTTTATTGAAATAAAAGTTTGGAAAAAAATACTCTTCAAAAACAGCTGTTCACTTGATCACATAGCTAAATGTTATATAAACAAACTTCAACAACTTGAGTTGTGGCTTCTGGCCTTTGGCCTCCAACTTAGTGGGGTGGTAACTAATAAATAAAATAAAAATATAAAATTTTGTTTTAAGTATAATTTTCATCTTTACTAAAAACGTAATCAAAATCGTTGAAATTTGTATTTTTTAAAGTTTTCCCCAAAAAAATATTACAACTCATAACAAAGTTATGGACATGTGGTTTTTAATAAAATGTTTTAAATTGTAATTGACATATTTCATGAAAATTTCATCAAAATCGTTAAAGCCGGTTTTGAGAAAATTCCATTTTTGTATTTTTTTTGCCCATGAAAAAAAAAAAAAAAATAAACTTCAAAAAAGTGAAAAGATTTTCTGCAGATATTGACTAAATACACCTGGACAATAAATTTCATAAACATTTATCCATCCGTTTAGCCTCCAGGGAACTGGACATACACACAGACAGACACCAACATTTTGTTTTAAAAAACCACTTTTAGGGTTCAGGAGGCTCTAAAATGGTTTTTTAGACCAACTTGTAAAAATGTATTTTTAACGATCACAATTCTTTCCCTCTATGCTATGGAAGAAAGTAAAATGAAAAATACGAGTATGTAATCATTTTACTTATGAATTAATGTTTGTATTGTTACATTCATTGTTGAGATTATTGTACAACTTTTCAGCAGAAGTAGGGGACACAAGTAAAGCAGATGTTCAAAAGTAGAACTGACGAATACAATTTGTTTTTAATCTTTGGCGATCGTTAAAATAATTTGTATTGAATTATAATTGGAAAACGCCTGCAAATCGAGGAATACTATCAATTAATTAAGTGTGTATGTTGACTGCATTCTTCACTTGAAGGCGCAACGTTACAATCAAAATACTGCACAGTGGCATCTAGTAGCTCAGTTCTGTAATTACATTTGTGCGATGACGGTGTGTCATGTACAGACAGTAAGAAGGCGAGGGGAGGGGTGGGGTCCATCAGAGCTCTGTCCTTTTGTGAGAGTACGTGACGTGGGTTTTTCGAGTCAGTTGTTGTTTTTGTTGGCAACACGCGGTATTGCATCGTTACAATACCTACTTTTAAAAATTATTCTTAAAATAATAACAATAGTTATGTCTTAATGTTTTGTTGTAATAATTTAATGTAGACTAATAATAATCACTCAAATATCATCACTAATCAGTGGAACAGTGCTGTAATCCAGCTACTTGGGGACAAAGTGTTGGAGACGACAGGTTCTGTGCTGCTGTCATCGGCGTGGACACTAATAGAGAAGTCCGAGGTGTCTATTTTGGGTGGTAATCACTTTCGGATGTTGTGAATGGGAGAATATCAGGCCTGTCAATTTATCTAAAAACGTTGTTCGTATTCCACGTAAAGGTGTAGGTCCCTCAGTCACGCTGATTATAGGATAACAATAAATGATGGATCAATTGGAACTCGGTTAGTAACCAGACTACACAGGTCATCAACACTCGTATAATCATTTATATTCGCCTTAAAATGCCCACAAAGTTGTGTCAGAGTCTCATATCTGAGAATAATAATGTCTGTACCTCATTTTTTTATTTACAGTGCTTTATTATGTGAATAAATTGTAAGAACATAATGTCACACGTATAAGAAAGAAATTATGAGTAAAAAGCTCTGTTTTGGTAATCGAACATCGCCGAACGATCACTACAACACTTACGTCTGTTATCTACAGTATTTGTGTTTATCGTCATTGGTACTAAGATAGACATTCCATTATAACGCACGTACAACCAAACAGCAGGGAATACAACCTCTTTTATCTGCGATAAAAGGGAATATAACTTCTTTATATGTTGTAAAATGGAATACAACCTCTTTTAACTGTGGTAAAAGGGAATATAACTTCTTTATATGTTGTAAAAGGGAATACAACCTCTTTTATCTGCGATAAAAGGGAATATAACTTCTTTATATGTTGTAAAAGGGAATACAACCTCTTTTAACTGTGGTAAAAGGGAATATAACTTCTTTATATGTTGTAAAAGGGAATACAACCTCTTTTAACTGTGGTAAAAGGGAATATAACTTCTTTATATGTTGTAAAAGGGAATACAACCTCTTTTATCTGCGATAAAAGGGAATATAACTTCTTTATATGTTGTAAAAGGGAATACAACCTCTTTTATCTGCGATAAAAGGGAATATAACTTCTTTATATGTTGTAAAAGGGAATACAACCTCTTTTAACTGTGGTAAAAGGGAATATAACTTCTTTATATGTTGTAAAAGGGAATACAACCTCTTTTATCTGCGATAAAAGGGAATATAACTTCTTTATATGTTGTAAAATGGAATACAACCTCTTTTAACTGTGGTAAAAGGGTATATAACTTCTTTATATGTTGTAAAAGGGAATACAACCTCTTTTAACTGTGGTAAAAGGGAATATAACTTCTTTATATGTTGTAAAAGGGAATACAACCTCTTTTAACTGTGGTAAAAGTGAATATAACTTCTTTATATGTTGTAAAAGGGAATACAACCTCTTTTAACTGTGGTAAAAGGGAATATAACTTCTTTATATGTTGTAAAAGGGAATACAACCTCTTTTAACTGTGGTAAAAGGGAATATAACTTCTTTATATGTTGTAAAAGGGAATACAACCTCTTTTAACTGTGGTAAAAGGGAATATAACTTCTTTATATGTTGTAAAAGGGAATACAACCTCTTTTAACTGTGGTAAAAGGGAATATAACTTCTTTATATGTTGTAAAAGGGAATACAACCTCTTTTAACTGTGATAAAAGGGAATATAACTTCTTTATATGTTGTAAAAGGGAATACAACCTCTTTTAACTGTGATAAAAGGGAATATAACTTCTTTATATGTTGTAAAAGGGAATACAACCTCTTTTAACTGTGGTAAAAGGGAATATAACTTCTTTATATGTTGTAAAAGGGAATACAACCTCTTTTAACTGCGGTAAAAGGGAATATAACCTCATTTATCTGAGGTAGATGTGAATACAACCCCTTTTATCTGTGGTAGAAAGAAATATAACCTCTTTTATCTGTGGTAGAAAGAAATATAACCTCTTTTATCTGTGGTAGAAAGAAATATAACCTCTTTTATAGGGGTTAGATGGCAATAAAACCTCTTTTATCTGTGGTAGAAGGGAATACAACATCTGTTATGTGTGGTAGAAAGAAATATAACCTCTTTTATATGTGGTGGAAGGGAACGCAACATATTTCATCTGTGGTAGAAGGAGATATAACCTCTTTTATATGTGGTGGAAGGGAACGCAACATATTTCATCTGTGGTAGAAGGAGATATAACCTCTTTTATATGTGTTGGAAGGGGACGCAACATATTTCATCTGTGGTAGAAGAAGATATAACCTCTTTTATATGTGTTGGAAGGGGACGCAACATATTTCATCTGTGGTAGAAGGAGATATAACCTCTTTTAACTGTGCTACAAACCGTTTTCCTTAATTTATCGTTAGAGGTTATTTGCCCAATCAAATTAAGGGTGTGAGAAAAACGAAACTAAATTAACATTTCATTTTACAACTAACTAGAAATACCGAAATGTCATTGTTTACATCCTAAGTTAATGTTTTGTTCACTTTTTTTTACCAGATATTGTTTCTGAACTGTCAAACAGTGAGGCACCCGTCAAGATCGTCGCAGCACAAGTTTAGTATTCAGCTTGGACATTTTTATCTCCGGCACTTGTTTCTCACGACATGCTGCGAACCGTTTCACACGGCAACTTGTTGCGGCACAAGTCGTGCGGCTTGTTTTGGGACATATTTGTAGTAATGGAAACGCGGCTATAGTTTAGGAATTTAACAAAACTACGTTAGCCCTCAATCGCATCGAATTGTACTCAATTTCAGAACGTTTAGTGAACATTCCACCTGTCGCGAATCTCGGGAAATTTAATCTCCGACGTCTCGTTAACGCGAAGGCGGGCAAATGTTATCTTTCCCGGTGGGGCGGGGCGGGCCAGAGAATACATTATTAGCGCGCTGTGGGCAAAGTTTGAGCGCCAAAAACCAAACAAACGGTGGAGGAGGGCAACTTTTGATTAGCCCTTCCGCGGAGCGTGAGTAAAGCTAAAAATCTACACCAACTTTTACCGCTGTTTTAATAAAATGTGAAATATATATCTTGAGTGTGGTTGGTTGGTGGTGGGGGCCGCGCAAATGTTTGTCTAGCGGAAATGAGAAAGCCAGGCACCGGAAAAACTCGCTCATTACGTCAGCAACAGCGAGTTCTTGGAACTTTGCTATCGGTCTACATAACTCGACTCTACGAGTTTTAATTATAACAAGTCTTTTCTTCGACTAGTGCAAACTGTTTGTAATAACCCCCGTCCCTGTCTTGATTACTTCTTTAGCTTTAATATGGCCGGGAGTTCTCTTTTAGCGACGAAGTCAGGTTTTGTTGACTGGCCCAACAGAAAACGGCGAAAAGTAACTACGTCAAAGTTTAAAAATCTAAATGTAATAAAGACTACGTTTGCGCGTCCAGACAAAATACAGGTTTATACATTGAAATTACTAGGTAAGTTTGAAACTAAATTAAGGGAGCCGTTCCGCTTCACGAAAAACGCCAAAAAAACGGGGTTTTATTTCAAAGATTCTGTCTGTAATAATGATCGTATCATAAAACTTGTAGTTTCGTTTGATAGGAGAAGGACTTTTCTAGTGGATCATAAGTTAGTTTTTGTAAAATAAAAGAGTATCCAGGGCCGTATTTCCCATAAGGCCAAGTAGGCCGTGGCCTAGGGCGGCAAATATCCAGGGGCGGAAAATTTTCATATAACATTGATATAAAAATATATTTATAAATGTAAAATGTCAACAGAAAAACCCGAAAATCTAAACATTAATACTATGATAAGCTGCAAAACACTATAGCAATCACTCGCTACTGGGGTTATCATAAATACTATTGTATTAGTATTGTCAATCTGGGAGTGCAGTTAAACGCCATTTAGCTACCTGGAGTCCAGCCGCACTTCCAGTTTGATAATACTTGTATACCAGTGTCAGAGGTCCCGGTCTCATGGTCCTCAATCTGAGATCACTGGTTGGTTGGTGGCTGGGCGTGTGTGTGGTGTTAATTGGTGGTTTTGGAATTAATCGCTGAATTTGACCCTTTCTTTGCAAAACATATTTCAAGACATGGAAATCCCGGCTCCGGTCACACAAATTACTTATCATCTATTCTAAAGGCTACTTCTATCTATCTAAAGGCTGGTGAAGAGTAAAATATGTGAGGAGTTAAAACAAGCCAAGTATTTTAGTATTGTAGTGGAATCTACTCCTGGTGTATCTCACATTGACCAGCTAACACTTGGTTTCAGATATGTTCTACGTGATGGTTCTCCATGTGAACGATTTTTCACATTTATCCCCTCCGCTGGACACAAAGCAGAACAAATTTTCAATGCTATACTAAAAGAATTGAATAGTTTTAATATTAATATTACTGACTGTCGAGGGTAGTCCTACGACAATGTGTCGAATATGGCTAGACTCGATAATGGATTGCAAACTAAAATAAAGGAGCTTGCCCCTTTGGCAATTTTTATGTCATGTGCAGCTCATTCATTAAATTTTGTTGGGACATCAGCAGCAGAGTTTTGTAGTGAAGCTTGTAATTTTTTAATGATTCTTCGAGAGCTATATGTCTTTTTACATGCTCGACAAAAATATGGGAACCTTTTTTTATGGGCAATCCATGATCGATAAAGGAAAAACACTAAAAAAGCTATCAACTACTCGGGGGTCGACCAGGGACGACGCTTGCCAAGGCCTTAGAGAGTCATGGAATGAAATTTTATCCGTTTTAACTTCAATAGAAAATGACTTCACAGAAAAAGCCAACACACGATATGAAGTTGTAGGAATTGTTAAAAAATTTAAAAGATTTGAGACAGCGTTTATGGTTTTCTTTTGGAGCACAACTTTATATCACCTTAATAGAGTATAAAAAAAAAAAAAAAAAAAAAAAAAAACAGTCTCAGACATAGATGTTTTAAATTTTACAGAACTGCGTCTCTAGTAGAATATTTCTCTTCTCAAAGAAATTATTATTATGAATCACTTGCTCTTAAAATTGTTGAAAATAAAAGTTACGAAAAAGACTGTAAAAGGATTCTCAAAAGAAACAAAAAATAGCCTACGATGACGGAGAAGCTGAAAAGCTTGACCTTGATGGCAGAGAATATTTTAAAATCAATACCTTTTTAGTCATAATTGATCAGTTCATAGTTGAATTTAAAAGTTGAATTTAAAAGTTGAATAACTTATATTAGTTGAATATAAGTTATTCAATGAGTACCAAAATACATTTAATTTCCTGACACAAATCGTAAAATCTTCAGGAAAAGTAGAAGAAAGTATTTTGAGATCGAAAGGTCAAAATCTCTTAGAAACTTACCGAAATGATCTTGGAGATGACTTCATCGATGAGTGCTGCCATTTTCAAGCATACTATGCAGTATCTGGTAAGACGTTTGAAGATACTGTTGATAGGCATTTCAACTTACCTCAGGTACCATTCTCTTTAAGATATCTACCCGAATATTGACATAGTGCTACGAATTTGTCTGTCGATTCCGGCTACAACGCTTTGTCTATTTTGTGTATAGAATCTGAAATTACCGCAAAGATAGATTACAGCACAGTGATGGAAGACTTTGCTCAGAAGAAGGCTTGGAGGAAAGTATTTTAGATGTAGATTGAAGAAATAAAGAAGGACTCATTTCCTACTACTATTTATTAGGTATTAAATGTCATGTAAAAGAATTGTAAAAAATACAAATACACAACAATTTTTATCGTATGTTAACCATCTATAATTAATCCCTTTTATTAGGAGTTGAGTATTTTATAATAAAATAAACAACAAACATATTATTTACCTACTTCAAATGTTGTAATTATAAAATAAGTAAATTGTTCCTCTGGAAGTTCGATAAAAGAGAAAACATAAACTTTACCGCTAATAGTTCTACAATAAAAATTGCGATACAGATGTAGAGAAAATAATTAAAAAATAGTAGGCCTGGTTCGAATGATTCATTTTTTAAATAAACTTATATTTTTACTTGATAGTATATTCAAATACGATTACTATTCTACGTGTCTCATATTACCAAAATTGTACGTAGGAGACAAACGTAATGAGTTGTTGGAGGTAGGGGGCGGCGGAACCTGGCCGGCCTAAGGTGTCATGAAGTTAAATGCGGCCCTGAGAGTATCTAGAGTACAGCTAAATATGTGAAACTTTACACTTCACTCTTGACGTTATTAAATTAAAACACCCATAATATGAACTTTGGTCCACTAGATTGGACCTTAGATAATCAAACAGTGTTCACTATAGCTCATTATAACAATAAACACGAACCGTACAATTGAAATAGAACGGCACATGGTCAACCGGCGGAAAAGTTGCATGTCTACTATAGGGGCTGTCTGGGACAGTCGACTTTCCAGCGGTGACTAAGTGGTTTAGGAAACTGTAGATCTACAATTTAGTTATGTTGTTCATCCCGTAGCACAATCTTGAATAGATTTAGACAATTTTAAGGGACTTCTTCCACTGACAGTAGTTAGGGGTTAGTCTGATACAACTGCTGTGCATATTATTTTTTTACCAGGGAGATCCTGTCCGAGGAGGGTAGGAGGTTAGGGGTGTCCACTCTAACAAGACTGCTTGCATGTTTCAGCGGCAGCGGGAGTCACTACAGCCACGGCGGTCTGTCCAAGTCACTAGCGGACAGCAGTTGTCTGTCGGACGACATGTCACTCTCTGCCCGGTCCAGGGATGCTGATCAGATGAGCGTCTCTTCAGCGTCTAGTGCGGGGGGAGCTCCCTCCCCACGTGACATCTACCTACCCATGGCTCCAGGACCTGGATCTGGAGAAAACAAAGTGTCGGTTAGTATAAACTCAGAAGGCTACAAATAAGTAAATCACTACTAAAACATGCACATGTAACTCTCTCATAGTTTCTTTTAGTATTCCAATTGGTATTGTGATTGTACCTGTTAAGAAGACAGTTAACTAACTCTGTACATCATAAAATGTTTCATTCACAAGGGACATTTAATAGATGTTCAGATATAATTCTCTTGTTTAATGTGACTCCATGTACTGTTGTGCATTAAATAGGTTTTGTAGAGGTCATTCATTACAAATCTCATTTATATAGAAAGTTCCAGATGAAATGTGTAAGTGGAGGTTTTCTTTTCATAGGTCTAAAGTTAACCCAAAAATTGTTATTTCTTTATGCAACATAACAGCCTGTATGTTTTGGAATTTGGACTAAATAAATTTACATGTTATTCATTTTAAGTTTAAAGTTTTTGCTCTGATAACCTTGTATTAAACCAATCCGAATCCCACACTCCCATTCTTATGCACCCTTATCTAATCCGAAGCACAGACTATGAAAAAAATCCTTAGGTTATAGAAGAAATTTGCTGTCTTTATACATTTACATATTCGCATGTCAGATATGAAAATGTAAATCTAAATAATCCAGATATTTAAGAGTGAGTAGTTTGTTGAGAGGAGTTTTCGTGGACTGAGTGCAGGAGGAATATTTTTGATGGGAGATAGGTATATGTGTGTTATCCATATACATTGTTGGAGTGATCAGTTTAAATTGTAATCTGTGTCTTCGGTGTTGTGGTGTGTGTGGGGCTGGATTTTTTTTCATTGTCTGTGCTTCGGATTAGGTAAGGGTGCATAAGAATGGGAGTGTGGGATTCGGATTGGTTTTAATGAAGATGCGGGGTGGGGGTGGGGATAGTAAAAGTGTGGCTTTAGCTTATTTTTTTACTTTATTCCCTATGGTAAGATATATACATGGATTTAAATCGTTAAATGTTCTTATTTTAAATGATTTGGAAATCAAAGGATACAGTATTTTGGATATTTTCACATTGTTTATTGGTTGTCAGCATTTGTAGCATAAGGTGCTCTTTTTGAGAATAATTCAATTTCAACTCAGGTCCTCCACATTCACTGAACTTATATGCTCCTTCATATTCTCATTAGAAAAATACAAGCAATAATAATGTAAATTTTTATGTCTGGTGCTGATAGCAAAATGTCTGCACTAACAACTGTATTTTTATAAATTCTCCTTTGACAACAATGAAAGCTCCTTTGACAACACTAACGGCTGTTGTGTTCTGTCCTGCAGCCGACACCACCGAAGAAGCCACCAAGGCGAAATCTGTCTGTGTCCCCTACTCACCTGTTACCCCTCATGTCTGTGTCAGCGGACTGTCCCCCCTCCAGCAATGCCTATGAGTACCTGTTCCTGGCTCGTAGTGGTGTCCGAAGCCAAGGCGACCTTGATGAAGTAAGCTATTTTGACATTTATATTTCTAAAAAATAGATATGTAAGGGTAAATAGTTTTCCATAAAATATCACATATGGAGAGTGATCTAAACATCCAACCTATATATCTTGAACACAAGATTTTTTATGTTATATAGTTTGTTTAATATATACAGAAATCAGATGTTTAGAGAACAGAGGTTAAGTGAAGAATTGCCAAGTTATTTATGTTAATGATCATTTAAACAATTATTGATAAATGAATAGATTAAATGATAGTAAAAAAGATTCATGCTAATAAAATTATTTTACTGTTCAGGTGATGGCCTGTGCCAAACTTCGGCGGGGAGTGTCAGCAGACCAATACGTGGACATGAAGCTGAGGCGAAGTGTGGTGGATGAGATTGACGACAAGTATCAGCCTGTGGCCATTACATCCGTTTATGAAAACATTCCTATACGGACGACCAACCCTAGGCGAAAGCTCAGACGAATGCACGACAAAAACTATGAAAACTGTGACCCTTCTGTGATCCTTAGTCGGGGAGACCTTCCTTTTCGAAAGGTAATCAAAAATTAGTTTGTAATTTCTGTTATTAAAAAAAATATACTCTAATTGAGAGCATAGTAAAGGCAACTGTTACACAATTGTGATATTTTGTAGGTGGAAGCCTACTCACCAGCTACATCAGACTCACCAATTTATGTGTCCAACGCATTTATCACTCTCAAGGCATCCCAGGAGAGTTTGCTCAACGGAGATGTCCGGAAGCAGAACTGCCCCCTCAGTCCTACCCACTATCAACAACCTCCGACACCGGATCATCCACCCCCGTCAGCTCTTCAGGCAGAGCGCAGTATACATGAAAGAATAAGACCTCTCAGCCAGGTTAGTTAAGTTTCATCAATGTTCTTAGGACTTTGTCTTTGTTTAAGTCTACATGTTATCAGTTGCATTCCTCACATTTCAGGGGGGGGGGGAGGAATAATAAATTAGGGAATCAGACTCATCTAAATAAATTATATTTATACAGACATGTATCTTCACTGTATAAATATCTACTTTGAATCAAAAATTAGGTTGAGATCTGAATAACAAAAGCAAGAGATTTAATTTGCAACCTTTGTAAGTACTATAAATTTAAAATTTTGTTTTTATTAGGTCTGTTCTTATATTTTGTAACTGTCATCACAAATGCATCTGGGTTGTTATATTTACACTCTAACTATAAGGATGTATGGGCAATTATGTGTTGTGTTTGTGAGTAGATGGGTGGACCACAGTCATTTATCTGTTGTTTAAAGGCATACCTGATATGTGTATTCCAGCTTGAAACTAATGCAAATTTTAATGATTTCATGTTTAAACCGGCAAATGCAGATAAATGTTGTGAAACCAGATATCTATGGGTAATTTTCATTTTCCACTTTACAAAACTTGAAAACTTTCTAAAATGGCACAAGAATTGGCTAGATATTCACATAAGATGCTTTTTATTCGGCAAAATTAACAGTTTTTACGAAAAATTCAAAAACCTACTTCACTCCTTTTGGTATTTTTGGCATATTATTGTTATTTTATGTGATTGTTTGGTCGACTTTTTTTAAATAATGTGTTTATTACACTGAACACAAATTTGAAAACTAATTTGTACTATGACAATTATTTCTTAAGATATGGCGGAAAAACTACTTTTGCAGCAACCCCGCAATAGTGGCCAATACACAATCGTTATAAATACTAACCATTGAGCACAAAAAACAATTTCTCAAATTTTTGTGAAGGATATGTTTGGTTATGTTAGGTTAAGTTTGTAGAAAGCGTTTTTATTGGTGGAAAATCATAATTATTTTGCAAATCCAATTACATATTCGTGTTCAAAGTGAAAGCTGCATAGTTACCAATCTAGGATTGCACTATTTCAGTTAGTGTTAATATTAACTGACTAGCATTTATCTTTTCTGCATGTGGTTTTGTCCTTTATTTTTTGCACTTTAGTTTTACACCTAATTATCATGAACGTATATTGTGAATTAAAACTTTATTGCATGGAGAAAAAGCATTCTAGAGACTGAAGAAAATAAAATTGAAGTTGCGTGATGTTTTTAATTAGCTGTAACATTTTTTAAATGTTTGATAAAACAAGAATCTATTAGACTTGTTTTAATTAAACCATATTTATTGCAAATCAAAGGGAAGACATTAATGTAGCACTGTAAATATTGTTAGTAGTGTCAGAAGATGTTGGTAGATCTGTGTACAAGTCATGTTTGTGTTTGCTGAGCAGACTCCTCTCGCGAGACTCCTTAGTAACATGTTTGCCGCCGTGCCTCCATCTCCACTTAGCTTCTTTCGTCATTTGTTCTTTACTATATGTATATTTGATTAGTTTGTGTTCATGTAGTAAGGTGTAAACATAAAAATATACATTCCAGTCTTATCTAAAGTGAAGTACAAGTTGCACGATACAAATATTAGTATGATGATGATGATGCAGGAACTGATTTACTAACCACGTTTATTCTAAGGCATGTCCTTTTAATTTTAGTGTTAATATTAAAAAAAGATCTCTGTAAAATTTAAATTTTCTACCGGAATAAATCCTCATATAATTCCTCTTTCACTCATTTTAAACGCTTTTTCCAACAAAGTCAACTTCATTCTTGGTTTTTTATTTTAAGATTGTGAGATCTTGTGATAATTACGGACTGATGTGAGCCCAGAAATAATGTTCAATTTGAAAGATTATAATTTTCAAGTTTAGGTACTAAAAAGTCTAGTATTTTTGGACAAAATTGAAGAACCATCCATAACATGGACTCAGCGTGGGACCCTGGAGATAAATGGACTATCACAATATGCCCTTAATGTGAAACTCTGGATATAAATGGACTATCATGGCATGTCCCCAATGTGGAATCTCTTTGATAAATGGACTAACATAACAAATCCTCAATGTGGAACCTTGGAGATAAATGGACTGTAATAACATGTCCTCAATGTGGAACCTTGGAGATAAATGGACTGTAATAACATGACCTCAATGTGGAACCTTGGAGATAAATGGACTGTAATAACATGACCTCAATGTGGAACCTTGGAGATAAATGGACTGTAATAACATGACCTCAATGTGGAACCTTGGAGATAAATGGACTGTAATAACATGACCTCAATGTGGAACCTTGGAGATAAATAGACTGTAATAGCATGTCCTCAATGTGGAACCTTGGAGATAAATGGACTGTAATAACATGACCTCAATGTGGAACCTTGGAGATAAATGGACTGTAATAACATGACCTCAATGTGGAACCTTGGAGATAAATGGACTGTAATAACATGACCTCAATGTGGAACCTTGGAGATAAATGGACTGTAATAACATGACCTCAATGTGGAACCTTGGAGATAAATGGACTGTAATAACATGACCTCAATGTGGAACCTTGGAGATAAATAGACTGTAATAGCATGTCCTCAATGTGGAACCTTGGAGATAAATGGACTGTAATAACATGACCTCAATGTGGAACCTTGGAGATAAATGGACTGTAATAACATGACCTCAATGTGGAACCTTGGAGATAAATGGACTGTAATAACATGACCTCAATGTGGAACCTTGGAGATAAATGGACTGTAATAACATGACCTCAATGTGGAACCTTGGAGATAAATGGACTGTAATAACATGACCTCAATGTGGAACCTTGGAGATAAATAGACTGTAATAGCATGTCCTCAATGTGGAACCTTGGAGATAAATGGACTGTAATAACATGACCTCAGTGTGGAACCTTGGAGATAAATGGACTGTAATAACATGACCTCAATGTGGATCCTTGGAGATAAATGGACTGTAATAACATGACCTCAATGTGGAACCTTGGAGATAAATGGACTGTAATAACATGACCTCAATGTGGAACCTTGGAGATAAATGAACTGTAATAACATGTCTTCAATGTGGAACCTTGGAGATAGATGGACTATCAGAATATGCCCTCAATGTGGAACCTGGGAGACAATTATACTATCATAACATGTCCCTAATGTGGAATCTCTTTGATAAATGGACTAACATAAGATATCCTCAATGTGGATCCTGGGAAACAATTGGACTATTATAAACTATCAGATTTTGGTGGGTAGAGAGGGCTTTCAGTTCTTACATACAAGACTCCGACACAACGTTGTTGGTATTCTAAGGCAAATATGAATGGTTATATGAGTGTAGGATGAGTGTAGTCCAGTTACTAACTGAATTCAACTGTTCCTCAGAAAGGGCAATTTGTTAATAGTCCAACAGCCAGGGCATCTAAGGGACCTACAGCTTTACGTGGAATCCAAACCACGAAGTGCTGGTCTGATTTTCAGCTAATTGACAAGCCTGATACTCAGTTAACTTCCCCCCAAAACATCCACACAATGATTACCACCCAACATGGACACACCAGACTTCTCTAGTAGTGTCCACGCCGATAGCAACCATCAAGCGGACGCCATGTCGGTATTAAGAGGACCGAGCATCCAACCTATCGCCTACAATCTCCCAAACACTTTGTCCCTATGTAGCTGGGTTACAGCACTGCGCCACCAGTAGAATTAATAATCTAATTTCAGACCCAGGCCTAGATTTGCACTTGTTTGAAAGAAGCCTTAATTTCTAACCCAATCAAGTGATTTAGATTTGTTTTAGCATTTGTAATAAAATATTCTGTTTTTTATTCATACTAGTTAAAGGAGATTGCATGTTTGTTTATGATATTAAACCCATTAGGTTCTCAAGGGAATGTGATATAACCATTTTAGCGAGTATCATTTTCAAATTAAATTAGTCTGTTTGGCAATAAAGTTATGTATAAGATGTTGGTAATCTCATATCTGATATGTAAATGTACGCAAGATTATTATATTGTTTTACTCAGTTTAGCAAAAACTTGTTAAAATCACAATATATTGATGAATACTTTCTTAATTAGCGAATTACATATTGGCAGAAAAATAAAGAACTTCAAACAATACAAATTTGTTATAATATACTAATATTAAAACAAATTTTGCATTTACAAAATATTACGCTGATCGATTTCAGTAAACTATATTATATTCCTATGTAAATCCCTTTGGTCTGAAGAAGTTAAACGTGGTTTAGTAAAATAGATTATCATATTTCTCCATTTTGTATTTTTACTGTAATAAATTTTTGTTACATGACGTTGAGTTGTATGGTATTATTATTTTTATGTATTTCATTAAAACTGATTGTTATTCAGTAATATTGAAGATATTTCGTTGTTTTAAAAGTCTAATAACATTCATTTTATTGAGGTTGTTATCACCAAGAGTCTATATATTGACTCGTGCTAGCAAGGTTCTGCTGTAAAAATACTTACCTTATTTTCTTGTTTATCTCTTTCATAATTTAATAAGTGGGGGTTTTGAAAGGATTTTTAAATGTGGTAATAGAGACATTTAGATTGCTAGGTGTATGGATAAATAAATAGTTAGACCTTCAAAAGTGACAGGTTCAGTTAGTAAAAAGACCTTTGAACGTTCAGTTTTATTTTCTGATAACTGTATTTTCACATAATATTATATTGTAGGACTTCTTTCAATGATATAGCAAAAATGAGAAGTCGTAAAAGAGTGTTCAAAATAAAAAAATAATTTAAAAAAAATCTTAGTTGCTGAAAACTTGTATTTATTTTGCTGGAATTAGCATTGGCTTTTTGCAACTATATAAGTTATTTTCTGTGTGAAAAAGTTAAAGTAAAATAGCAATACCTTTTTAACTGGTTAATAGTTAAATATTTTTATTAGAAAATAATTGGAATCGTAATAAATTTGACAGTCGTAATATTTTAAAATTTATTTGTTATTTTTACAAAGAATTAATAGTGTTAGTAATTAATTTAGAAAATTGTAAAATATGTCAATACATATTGTTTTATTTGATATTATTTAATAAATTAATTAGTTACATTTACAGCAATTAATTTATAAATATAAATGTTGAATTAAATAAATGCCTTTATAGTTAAAATAAAGTTCAAGTTTTCTCCCTAGAAAAATAATAATCAAAACTAAAATAAATTTTAAAAATTGTGATAGTTTTTAAAATACAGGTACAAGTTTGAAATAAAATGTAACACTACTATACAAAGGAAAGTAAAATATTTTCTTTTTACTTCCTCAAAAGACTTTGCGCTCACGGCAATCGCCTAAGTTCTCTAGTGAGTCCACATTTGAAGTTCGTATTGTAGAGAGTCAAAATGTGCAAGTTCAATTTGTTGTTATTCAAAGCCAATTGATAACCAAAATTACGTTTTATGCATTTTCAGTTTAACTATTGTAACGGAAATGAGCAATAATCAAGTTTGACATAATTGTGAACTAACAGATGTTGCGGTAATAACGCCACACATTGATATTGCCACCCTGCAACTAGGGGCACATCTGACGCTAATTTACACAACCTAATTAGACCAAGTTAATATTTCTCTGATAATCATCACGTCTCTAATAACTTCATTGTTACCAACATGGCATTTAATTTGAAGGTTATAATTGGCTTTGTAGTACCTACTTTGACTCTATGGTTTCATATATATACATAGCGGTTAGGTATTGATAGGATCTGTATGCTGACTGCAAAATAAAAACCAAATTAGATGATCACATTATATTCTACAAGTTACATCACAGAAAGGCTGCTTTCTTACAGCTACATGGAACGCCTCAATAGCAGTTATAAATAGATTACAACTTATGTTCATCTTTATTTGTTTGTAGTAATAATTTTATTATGTTTATCCGGGAATAAGGGACGGACTGACAAGGTGCTGGCCCTGCCATCCGCGTGGCAAACTGAAGAAATAACTACTTAACACACACTCAGCGCACTATTGGATGCAACCTCTGTTTCTTTTTCTGTGCTGTTATATGGTATAACTCTTTAACTGTTGTGAGTTTTGCTCAAAATTGCTGTATTATTAATGTCAATTACACTCAAGGATTTGGCATTAAAGTTTTATTTATATATATTTTTACAATTATTATTTTTTGTTCATTGTCTATTTGCATGTTCTTTTTTTCAATATTAGTAAAAAAGAATTAACAATTCAATATTAACAAACTCCAAACATATGCCTTCATCAATCTCTTTATTATTTCAAGACTAATGCTTTTAGATGTTAAAACCTTTATCTTCTTATTAAAGACAGTCTCATCTTGAGCAATTCCGCTTCTTACTTCTATTTTGCTTCGTTCATCTCAACTGATCTTATTTCCTGAATAAGTAAACGAGTCAACTTGTCCGAGTAGCTCATTGCCTATGTGAATCCTGATTTTCACTTGCTCGTCTTTGTCACATGCCATTACTTTTGTTTTTGATTTATTTATCTTGATATTATATTCTTCTCCCGTTATCGTATTCATCTTAATTTATATTACATGATACTCTCGCCTTGGACAGCTATATCATCAGCACATCTTAACATATCTATTCTCTGTCCATGTATTAGTATACCTGTCTATGTATAGAATGAAGATAATGGGCGACAGTACTTTGGCAACTCTTAAGTAATGAAGATAATGGGCGACAGTACTTTGGCAACTCTTAAGTAATGAAGATAATGGGCGACAGTACTTTGGCAACTCTTAAGTTATGAAGATAATGGGCGACAGTACTTTGGCAACTCTTAAGTAATGAAGATAATGGGCGACAGTACTTTGGCAACTCTTAAGTAATGAAGATAATGGGCGACAGTACTTTGGCAACTCTTAAGTAATGAAGATAATGGGCGACAGTACTTTGGCAACTCTTAAGTAATGAAGATAATGGGCGACAGTACTTTGGCAACTCTTAAGTAATGAAGATAATGGGCGACAGTACTTTGGCAACTCTTAAGTAATTTTAAACTTAGCAGTTAGTTACATAAAAATCTCTTGTTCAATATTTTAATCTTTTGATATTTTGATTTCATTTCACAAGCAGTGACTGGTTGAAGTAAATTGTCTTCAAACACAGATAAAAAAGAAACATATGCCTTTCTTATGGCCGTAGTTATATAGAGATTACAACTAATGTACATAGTTATAAATCTATAGTAATAGGTACGACTTGAGGATTAGCGAGAGATTGACGAGGTGTTGGCCCTGACATCGCGTGGCAAACTGGAAAAATAACTACTCGATACACGTGTAGCTCACTATTGGACGCAACCTCTGTTACTTTCTTCTCTACGCTTCCAAGTAACTAAGCTACATCATCGATGTTTCTCACACACTCGGGTAGTCGTTGTATCTATCAACTGTTTTTAAGCGCTCACTTTTAAAATCTTACAAGAGTGAACGCAAGGTGCGTAATATACGCCAAACGAATTCAGATTTAACACAGAGATAACTGTTGGAACTGTAACACGTATACTTGTGACTGGTTACCGACAAAGCGGTGTAATGTGATCTGCTATAATTAACTGCACCGACGTGACAGACAATATCTCGTTAAACGTGCCCACACGCCGCATGATCCCACTCGACAGAACATCTCTCGTGACATCGCCGCTTTGCACAGTTGCCGACGCTCTTTTCTTATTAGCGTAGTTAATTTGTTTCACAATGGCAACAGCAGTCGAGATTTTCCTTTCGTAATTATTCGCTGCCTTTTGACGCCGCTAACATCCAAGCTCTCCCTGGATGTTGTCATGTAATTAAATTATCACGCCTGTTGCTGTATTCGGATGACGGCTTTGAGGGCCCTTGTCAATGATTATGCTAAATCTCATCAGAGCCTTTGGCAGTTTTTGAACGGAGACAACGTGCCTGTAAAGGATAAAGCTTTCGGATCTGTTAATCTATTTTAGTCTGTAATAAAAATTGTTCATTTACGTTTTTAAAAAAATATATTTTTGCGTTGCTTTTATCGTTATTTATTTTCGAATGAGATGCCGACACGACTCTGTGCGTATTTTAAAATTGCCGTCTCCCAAATAGGGACGGCAAAAATGTTCAGTATATCGATAAATCGAATTATCGATATATCGCAAACCAAATATCGAACCAACGGTAATATCGAAAGAAAAAAATCGACGAAGCGGGAAACCGATTTATCGAATTGTAAATATCTGTTTAAAATGATGTACTAACTTATGTCATGACCAAAAATACACTCATGTTTTGCTGTTACTATTTATAATAGCCTACGGAATGTAAAAATTAAATACATTTATCTACACGAAACAAGTTGTGGTCTGTATGGTTGAATGGATAACAAATTCAAATTAGAATAACATACCTTTAATTACTATGTTAATTATATGAGAATAATATAATAACATTGTTATTTTCGTTTTTAAAAAAAAATTAAATAAATACCACTTGGCATCTTAAAAACGCTAAACATTAAACAATTAATTTACTAAACTACATCTTAGTGCGTTAATCTCAAGTAAAAACACTAAATAAAATTATTCAATGCGTGTTTTGTACGCATAAGAGGCAATTTAAGTGTTTTTTTTTTTTAATCGTGATGATTTTGAGGAAAGAGAATAACGTCAATATTTAGTGATATGATATCTTTTCTCCGATATTTACGAAATATAATGTGTTTATTCTATAGCGTCAATCTATTTCCCTTCTCATCTCCTTATCAACAATGTCCTAATATATAGTATTTTTGTGTATGGTTAAAAAAATCAAGAAATAAAATTACATTTACATATATATTTTATTAAAACCATTTAGGCCCTATATATACAGTACGTTTATTGATAAACTCTCGCGCGCGCGCGCACGCACACACACACACACACACACACACACACACACACACACACACACACACACACACACACACACACACACACACACACACACACACACACACACGCACGCATACGCGCACTATCGAAAAATATCGAAAGAAAATATCGATACATATTTATCGCTATTTCTGATATATATATATATATATATATATATATATATATATATATATATATATATGCCAAGATTGCCAAGTCGTCACCGTTGGGAAGTCGTCAACCCTATTGTTGACATAGATATATACCGGCAGCGGGCAAAAACTTTCTGTTCTATTACAACTTTAATTGTACAGTTCGTGTTTATTATTATAATGAGATATAGTGAACATTGTAAGATTATTAAAGGTCCAATCTAGTTGACTATAAGTTGATATTATGAGTTTTTAAATTTAAAATCATGAAGAATGCCGTCTTAAGTTTCACATATTTAACGGGAAAAATACTCAATTTTCTACGAAAACCAACTTACAGTCCACTAGAACAGGTTTTTATTGATAAAATTACACTTCAAGTATTACGAGAAAATCATTTTTATGATTATTAATGATTATATAAGTGTGGATACGTGTGTAGTCTGGTTACTAACCGGGTTCGACTTAAGCTCAGAATGGGTAATTTATTAATAGCCGCGTTAACTAAGATTTGGAATTCGAACCACAAAGTATTGGTCTTTGATTTTTATAAAAATTGATAAGCCTAATACTCAGTTCTCTCCCCTACACAATATCCGGACACTGACTACCACCCAACATGGATACACAGACTTCTCTAGTAGTGTCCACGTCGATGGCAACCATTGAGCAAATCCCATTGTCCATAAAAAAGTATAAACTACATATTTATGGCACTATTTTAAGTCAGGAGTCAGGTTAGTGTATATTTATAAAAGTAAGGGTGTAAAATGTGTTTTTATTTTTTTAAGTAATTTTACTTAGTGTTATAAATAAGTTATTTCGAATCCAATTTCTCGCTTAGGAACGGAACAGGCATCCTATAGATACGGCAGGGAAGTTACCCGACGTGATGTTAGGGTGGGGGAAGTAAGATATGGGTTTTAGTCCGAGTATTTTATGTGCTTGTCACCGTCAAACACGACTTCCATGACGAGCGATCTCACACGATCTCCGTCAGCACGCCACAGTACTTCTACCAACTACATCCACGAACTTGTCCGACACGTTGTCGTTGTCCGGACAGTTTCGATGTGAAACACCGGTCCGGTTCGGCGTCCGGAGTTTTGGATGGTCCTGATTTTTACCAAGATAAACTTAAATCTTGGCTAAGATGGGAAGTTTGAAATCTGTATGTGCTTACAAATTAAAACAAGAAATACCCCACTAGAAATGGTATTTTAAAAGACGGTTGTGGCACAGAGAAGAATGAAACAGATGTCGTATCAAATACTGCGTTGAATATGTACCGAGTAGTTATTTCTCCAGTTTGCCATACGATGGCAGGGCCAGCACCTTGTCAGTCCTTTTATGCCTTCAAACCCTCAAAGATAAACGTGATAATTATTACTACAGATGTATAAAGATGTACCGGTACATTAGTTGTAATCTATTTATAACCGCCGCTGGGACTTTCGCTGCGGCCATAAGGAAGTTCACGTTGATGTTTGCGACAATACTTACCTCAAGACAATTTGGTTTGGTTAGAAATATTACTCCTTAGATTGCAGTGACAGAATTGGATTTTTGTAATAAATTTAAGACAGACAATTTTAATTTCTCTAAGATTAAAGTATTCAGTCAATCAAGTAAACAAGATGGGTCTGCAATCGTAATGTCTCGTAATATAACAATGTATACAGTACCACACATAAAAAAGAAACTGAAGTCGCTTTACTATGGCGGAAGCGAACGCCTCAGTAACAGTTGTAAATAGATTACAACTAAATAAATAATAGATACGCCTTGATACATATGTAGTGGTATTTACTACGTTTATTTATGAGGATTTTGGGGTGAAAAGAGAGGGAGGAAGTGACAAGGTCCTGGTGCTGCCATCGCGTGGCAAACTGGAGAAACTAACTACTCGACACACATTTAGCGCACTATTGGATGCGACATCTGTTTCTTTCTGCTCTGTGTGATAAGTACTTTCTCGCTTGTTATTTATGATTTGTTCCTTCGATGAGGAGTTTGTTTGGTTTTTACCAAACACGTGCAGTGCAAGATTAATTTAAAACAATGGTGTTGGATTTGAGTTTCGGAACTAAAAACATTGTTTCTAACTGTTGTTATGTTATGGACGGTAGGGGATTATAATTCCGAATGTCACCACTAAAACTAAGCACACAGAAACTCGAGGCAATTCTTGCTCCCTGTTCGGTCATCCCCTTGCAGGAGTGTCAGCGGGTCCGCAGGGGGCCAAGTTGGTCGCCAATTACAGTGAGACCCCCGCTGGTCCACCCCCCCTTACCTCATCTAATTAACGTTGTCGCGATTTGCTCGTTAGAGCTAGACCACTTCACCGCTAGTCATTGCCTATTGCTGCAATATGGGGCTGGATTGTGTGGATGTTTTAATAGCATGTATCTAAAGAGTTGGCAGGAAAGTTTGTTTTCTCTTGGATTCGATAGTTTTTAGTTGAAAATGACTGTTGTAATTTGAATGGACAACAAAGTTCGTACGATTTCATTCTCATTGTCCGAGTTGATTCAGATGATTTAATCTCAGATCTTAAGGTTGGCGTTTTCCAAACCGCAAAATCATCGGTAGGAAATCGACAGCCCTATTTATAGTAGACCATAGATATGGCCACTTATGACCATCCCACTAAAAGTTTTATCGTCAGCATGCCAAAACACACTTTTCTATTTCAACTGTACGCCTTACGGTTCGTATTTACTGTTGTAATGAGCTGTAGTGAACACTGTATGATTATTTAAGGGGTCCAATGTAGTAGACCATAGTTTGATATTATAAGTTTTTCAATTTAAAATCGTCAAGAAGTTTTTCAAACAAGTTTCACAAATTGAACTAGGTAGGAAAATTATTAAAAACGCACTAAATTTTTTACGCAAACCAATTTATGGTCACTGGAACAGTTTTCATCTATTAAAAATGACAGTTCAAGTGATACGAATCATTGAAATAGAAATCAACGTTTTTTGGCGTTTTTCGTGTAGCGAAACTGACCCCGTAATACTGGGTAATGAGTATTTTCATATCTCCTGAATATTACATTCGGAATGGCAACATTTTAGCTTGTATACCTTTAATTATCGCCCTCTATACGATACTGCGCATACATATATATCTTGAGAGACACACGCACCGAAGATGAGGAAACGATTTGTTATCACTTACCAGCCAAAAAGACTGGTAAGTCAGTTTTCTCATAGGCATGGTCTTACTCTAAGATTTATAGTCAGTGGTTCTACACTACGTCCCTATAAATATTTTACACTTATAGTGATATTTCAAAACGTTTTTCCATTCCTAAGGATTAAATCAATAATGAAATTATTACATTATAGAGGAATTTAGTTTTCGATCGATTGAAGTATTTAAACCTACTTAAGGAATAGTTGACTGTTATGTCAAATTCATTGCAGTGTTCCAAGAACTAGCACTATTTACACTTGTTAAGGAACTTTAGGACTTGTACCGTATAGCAACAGTGTGTCAAACTTTTTAGATAAAGGCTGTTGTGACTAACGATTTGAACAGATATTATGTAAACAAGTCGGTTCAGTAACCAGGCATTTCAGGTAATTTCATGAAAATTGCGATAAAGGTAATTTTCAACATCCAAATGCTATACTTTACCAAGATATAATAATAGGACATTCTAGAATATACACAAAGTTGGGGACAGCCCTGCACGTTTCGCGTGCCAACCTCCCCGTCATACGCTACGCTAATGTCACCTCAGCCTTCGGCCTCGGTCTGTGAACTCGTGATTCTATTATCAGAGGAGGACTTTCAAAAGGAACAGAACAAATATTTTATATTGTTATTGTTCATCTTTAAAAGTAAAATTTTACTAATTAAAAGAATAAGAAGGTTTTAGATTCACACTAAAATATGCAATGTTAACACCAGCATAAACATAAAACCTGTTAGGCATGTAAAAACCCTGCAGTTAGCCCACAGGAAATCTTTTGATTTTAAGGATCAGTGAGGTGGAGCGATCCTTACGTTTTTGAATTTTCATTTGTGTAATTTTTACATTTATGATATTTTCAGCTTTACAATGAGTTCAACCAAGATGTCTTATCCTCCTCCTTAATAGAAATGTTTCGCAAGAACCGATTCGCTTATGAAATTACATGTATAGATGTAACATCGTATGTTGAACACATTTACCTAGGATGTTGTAAAATCTCAGGAAAACACCTTAGCTTTCCTTGGAGTGTTGATGAGTTGAGCCATAAATACCCCAACACTGCACAGCCTCCCCCGCCAAGGGGTAAATATTTACAGCTTGCCCACGTCACGGGCTGGAGGATCGATCCGGGATGCGGTGCCGAAGACCTTTAAATGTCACCCCGTCCCTCTGGACTCCACTGCGCCAATACCGTCATCGGCGACAGTGTCTTCCTTACAACCGACACCGTGTGGTCGCCCAAGTACTGTTGTACCAGTGACGGTCTGCTATTTGTGATTATCTTGATTTATCGTATATTTGTGGAGGCTTATATTTCTTTCTATAAGTATGTTGAAGAAATCGAGTGTTTTGATCGGAAAGTCTTTTAATTAGGCTATTTTTATGACATTAATACACACTTATTGTGTGATTCATCTTGGATAATGATTTTTGAAATATGAAAAGTCGTAAGCTTTGTTGTCGTAGTTTGTCAAAATCAGTTCTTTTAGGATTAGGCGTCTGTGTCTGCTAAAAGTTTCGTATAAAACTGTCAAGAACAGGATGCATGCTAGCAATGATTTTAATTGGCCCGTTTTAAAATGTAATTTGACATAAAAAAGTGTTACCTTCGTAATTGTATATAAGTTTGTGACATCCAATTGCTTCAGTGTAAAACGTTGTAGTGTATTATAGCCAGTAATCTATACGTTAACGAGAGCGTAAATAAATGTCCACGTTATACCTGGACCTCGAGTTAACTAAAAATCACTAACGTGGGCAGAGAAGTTCTACCTCAGTGTTCTGTGTCAAACGCAAACATGTACTCCTTGAAGAACTACATATTCGACGGCAACATGTCTCTGTGTACGGAGATCTTCTACACGCTGGCGTGCCTGAGGAGCGGGACCGGAAGTGGTGTGACCGTGATGCCCAGGCACGCCGAGAGGTGTTCATTCAGCGACACGAGCGGTGGGAGCGACACGGAGAGCGGGGGCGACGACGCGACCTGGGTGGACGACGCGGTCTGGTACGATTCCATCTGGATGGACGATGACCACGAACAGTCGCTGGAGCTGTCTTACTGTTCTCAGGTGAGAGGGTGTGCAAGGGGGTTGTGGCTTGAGGGCGCAACTAAAAAATGGTCGATAGGGATGGGAAAATACAGGCAAAGAATAGTGGGTGTGGTTACTGAGAAAAAAAGAAACAAGTGGCATCCAGCCTGGGTATCAGGTAAGGTAATTGGGGTGTCGAATAGTTAGTTCTCCAATTTGTCGTGCATATGTCATGACCAGCACCGTTGTTGGTCTATCCCGTAATCTTCTTCCAAACCCTCAGTGATAGTTTTAGAACATATTTTAAATTGTAGTACACATTTTTACAAAGATAAATAAATTTTATTACATTCGTTCCCTGCGGCCATAATAACCCAACGTGACTTCTGTTTCTTTTTCCTCTGTGGTACGATAGATCATAGATAAGAAAAATACACTAATTAGTTACAATAAAGAGAAGAAAGAAAAAGAGGTCATATCCATGAGGATGGCAGAACCAGTACCTTGTCAGTCCCGCCCTTTATACCCCCAAACGGCTCAAGAATAAAGGTAGTTATTTTTACTGCTGATGCATAAATATGTACAATACTTGTAAATCTACTTATTATATCCACTTAGGTGTTCTCTGCTGCCTCAAGAAAGCGATATCTGTTTATTTCTTCTCTGTGGTTACGAGTGTCTGAAGAGATTTATTTATGAACATGTGTTGTGTGCAGGAGTATTGCAGCATGATGAAGCGCAGATCGCGGGACATGGAGACGGAAACGGACGAGGAGTTGCTGCTGCTGGTGTTCCCCGCCAACACTCCGGCCGACCACTCCAGCGGCAGTCTGTCCAGCAGCGTCAGCCTCAGCGACAAGAGCGTATCCACCGACAACAACCAGGTGGAGGAGTTCATAGGGGACGTGCCTTTTGCCGGTCAGTAGTATCTCATATCATGGAATGAGTGTGGACGATCTTTGTTACTTGTGCATGTCGTTGGTGGTAATATAATCGTATCGGCGATAAATATAGGATCAAGGTCACCTAAACGCTGTTTCTTAAGAGAAAACTCTCTACGTAATTCATTTTCTTCACAAATAGATACAGATTGTTATTTATTCATTTCAATCTCAACAACTTGTAAATATTTACTAATTCGATAGAATAACGGTATTGACCATAGAAACAAATAGACTGTCCAAGGCAAAGCATTTGCAGTAGACGCGTGCATGTGCTGCTATCTAACGATGTTTGGTCTTAATTAAGCATTCAGGGCTCAGACGACTGTTCGGTGTACTATTAGCTAAGCGAGTGATCTTTGTCTCGAGAGAGGGGTGAAGAGAGAAAGGGAGACCGCTGGCGCTACCTGTGAGAACCGAACATGAACTAATTTCACCGAACAAGAAAGAGACTGTCCGCTTCAAGGGATCCATATAAGTGGGCAGTCTTCTTGATCCATATGTCAATCATTTAAAACTCTGATACTCTGATTGGTTAAGTTAATTCGAAATAAACTGGACAGAACAGAGAAAAACATGCGAAATTTAGTGGGTTTGAGATGTTAAACATCATGTAAGTATTTCAGGATACAGGGAACATAAGACACCGTTAATATTAGAACGGTTGAAATCTCAATTTAAGTCAAATATAGCTCCTAAGCAGAAAAAAGTATCTTTTCCGTTAATTCTCTACCACTAAATTTTTTCCGGTTAATTCATTGTTTGATAAATAATCTATTGCTCTAAAAACTGTTGCCCAATAATTTGTACGTCCACCGTGGTATTCTTAATCCGCTAGGAATCCGATATTGCTAGTCTTTACTTATCGCTTTCCAAGAACTTACACACGAAGAGCGTATTTGGCGGTAAGTCAATCGTTGGATTTACCAGTTTGTGATCAACTTTATTAGCCACCTAACCTAACCTTAATTGTGATTAAAAAAAAAGTAGTGTAGTGAATTAACGAAAAAAACTGTTCAAAAATTGTTCTTTGGAACTGTTTTTTTTTTTTGAACCGACATCCCCAATCCCACCGGCTATTCTTTGTCCCATATTTTTATATTCTACATTTGGCAATCCTGAACAGGGACTAATCAGCGAGCTTTGCAACGAGGCAGAAGATAAGACACTGGATATCTCTTATGTCTTGCACACTCAGGAAACACCTCGCCCTGTTGATGGATAACAGGGAATATTCTGCATCTAGTAATTCAGTTGAAATGGAACTGTTTCGACTGTTAACTGTAACAGTGAAGCGATCGCCAAAGTTGCAGTGGTGTTCAGGTATAATGGGACCACGCAGTCATTACACAATTACACAAGGTACAGGTATTTGTAGGACGCTGGTTATAATTCATTCAGTGTGCCGGCCGGTTGGGTGTTCGCTCCGCCTACACCGGATGTTCGCTCCTCTTTGAGTCAACTACCACACTACTCCATCTTTTGACAGTTGTACTTGATGACACATTTGGGACAGAGTATGTAGGCGTCTGATCTACAGTCACCAGCGAGTTACTTGGCAAGAAAGTTACGAAGTTAGACTCCAATTAGCCGTGGGACACTAGTGGAGACGGGTGCACCGGGACTGCGCCGCATATCGAGCACAAATGACAGGATCCAAAAAGGTCTACCCTTGAATTCACCAGGACTGCGCCGCTACCATCCCAGATCACCTAACTGCTAACTCGGCTGTAGGGTGTAAACAAACTACATGTCAGTTAAAGTGACGCCAATTTGGTCTTTTTAATTTGGGTGTTAAATTTCATATTCTATATTTTTTATCCAAGACACTTAGTTTTTAAATAAATATTTTTAAAAAAATGCATTTGCAAGTAATCAGAGAGTTATATGGACGTATTCGAAAATATCCCTCGCGTAGATTGGAACTCATTTGACATTTAATTAGCACAATGAAATGCCTTGATTATTTTATTGATGTTCATAAACATGAATTGAGAGAGGATGAAAATGAAGAGAAAACGATTTCAGGGCATTTTCCAAGAATGTAATCGTCAAAAGGAAGGCGCAGTGCCAGTGCACCGGTGGAAACACAGTTGCGCCACCGGTTGACGGTGGTGTGATGGGGTATGAAATAAAATCGGAGCCATTAGCCGTGGACACTAAGCGCACACGCAGAGACAAAGAAACAGAGGTTGCTTTCTCTTATATGGCCGTAGCGAACGCCTCAGTGGCAGTTGTTATAAATAGATTACAATTATAATGTACGTCTTTATACACCTGTAGTAATAGTAGTAGTAGTAGTAGTAGTAGTAGTAGTTACTACGCTCCTTGAGGATTTGGAAAAATAAAGAGGATGACTGACAAGGTGCTGGTTCTGCATCACGTGGCAAACTGGTAAAATAAAGAGGATGACTGACAAGGTGCTGGTTCTGCATCACGTGGCAAACTGGTAAAATAAAGAGGATGACTGACAAGGTGCTGGTTCTGCATCACGTGGCAAACTGGTAAAATAAAGAGGATGACTGACAAGGTGCTGGTTCTGCATCACGTGGCAACTACTCCACACTCATTGGATGCAACATCTCTTTCTTCTCTGTGCACCTACGCAGAACACAGCCCCGTATATATATTACGAACGAGTTATCCATACCGTTAATCCATACGTTAAATCCCACCCGCCCACCCATACACTTACAGTGGTATTGACCCACCCACCCACCCATACACGTACAGTGGTATTGACAAACTCTTAAAATATAAACTTAATAGTTAAATACATCCAACCATTTGATTATTAATAAGCCATCACAGTAATACAGTGGTAATGACCCACCCGCCCACCCATACACGTACTGTGGTATTGACCCACCCGTCCACCCATACACGTACTGTGGTATTGACCCATTCGCCCACCCATACACGTACAGTGGTATTGACCCATTCGCCCACCCGTACACGTACAGTGGTATTGACCCACCCGCCCACCCATACACGTACAGTGGTATTTTTGTTTATTTATAAATTGTATAAATAAACAAAAATATGTTTTCATCATTATAACACCCACATCCGTTATAATCAAGCACTTATAGTTAATTAATATTGATGGTGTATCTCGATATTTTTGTTTAAGTGCATTTTTTTCTTTTTAAAGACCTTGCATGTTAGATTTATAGGCACTACATTATTATTATTTTCGGCTACAACCTTGTGAATTTTGCAGTAACTAATCTTAGCATTCTGGTAATCTTTATGTTCTGGGCGAACTCGCTCGTGTGCAATGGACATTGTTTATAACTTAAACAATATCAGAGTCAGCACGAGTCTCGCTATGTACCCGGGCCTAACGTACCAAGGCAATATAGTTCACTAAATCAGTTCACTTGGAGCATACAGTAAATATTACACCATGTGGTGCTCCGTCAGCACCTGAGTGTTCTTCCAACTCCAGTGTTTGGACCTCTTTTTACGCTCTCCCACCAACCAGATGGACCAACATATGGGATCTTCCCACCAATACGCACTTCAATTTTTTTTTGCACAATCAGTTCTGACAAAGGGAATTTGCAAGATGTCAACTCTTTTTTACTCGACTACGCCAAAAGTTCTGCTGTAGACAAGAACAACCTAACGTGCTTAACAGATCATATCATTTCTACTGAAGGTTGATTCATTATTAAAGCACGACATCAACAAGCCCATTTATGATCATTCACGAATCATTTACAGCATGATATAAAGCCCGCTGGTACTCAACTTTGACAGAATATTGCTACATGCTTGACAGCACGATATAATGCCCGCTGGTACTCAATTTTGACGAGACATTGCTGCATGCAAGACAGCACGATATAAAGCCCGCTGGTACTCAATTTTGACGAGACATTGCTGCATGCAAGACAGCACGATATAATGCCCGCTGGTACTCAATTTTGACGAGACATTGCTGCATGCAAGACAGCACGATATAATGCCCGCTGGTACTCAATTTTGACGAGACATTGCTGCATGCAAGACAGCACGATATAATGCCCGCTGGTACTCAATTTTGACGAGACATTGCTGCATGCAAGACAGCACGATATAATGCCCGCTGGTACTCAATTTTGACGAGACATTGCTGCATGCAAGACAGCACGATATAAAGCCCGCTGGTACTCAATTTTGACGAGACATTGCTACATGCTTGACAGTACGATATAAAGCCCGCTGGTACTCAACTTTGACGAGGCATTGCTGCATGCTTGACAGCACGATATAATGCCCGCTGGTACTCAATTTTGAGGAGACATTGCTACATGCCTGACAGTACGATGTAAAGCCCGCTGGTACTCAACTTTGACGGAATATTGCTACATGCTTGACAGTACGATATAAAACCCACTGGTACTCAACTTTGACGGAATATTGCTACATGCTTGACAGTACGATATAAAGCCCGCTGGTACTCAACTTTGACGAGGCATTGCTGCATGCTTGACAGCACGATATAATGCCCGCTGGTACTCAATTTTGACGAGACATTGCTACATGCTTGACAGTACGATATAAAGCCCGCTGGTACTCAACTTTTTCGGAATATTGCTGCATACTTGACAGTACGATATAATGCCCGCTGGTACTCAATTTTGACGAGACATTGCTACATGCTTGACAGCACGATATAAAGCCCGCTGGTACTCAACTTTGACGAGGCATTGCTGCCTGCTTGACAGTACGATATAATGCCTGCTGGTACTCAATTTTGACGAGATATTGCTACATGCTTGACAGCACGATATAATGCCCGTTGGTACTCAACTTTGACGAGGCAGTGCTACATGATTGACAGCATGATGTAAAGCCCGACGGTACTCAACTTTGACGAGACATTGCTACATGCTTACAGCACTATGTAAAGCCCGCTGGTACTCAACTTTGACGAGGCATTGCTACATGCTTGACAGTACGATGTAAAGCCCGATGGTACTCAACTTTGACGAGACATTGCTACATGCTTACAGCATGATGTAAAGCCCGATGGTACTCAACATTGACGAGACATTGCTACATGCTTACAGCACGATGTAAAGCCCGATGGTACTCAACTTTGACGAGGCATTGCTGCATGCTTGACAGTACGATATAATGCCCACTGGTACTCAACTTTGACGAGACATTGCTACATGCTTACAGCACGATGTAAAGCCCGATGGTACTCAACTATGACGAGACATTGCTACATGCTTGACAGTACGATGTAAAGCCCGATGGTACTCAACTTTGACGAGACATTGCTACATGCTTACAGCATGATGTAAAGCCCGATGGTACTCAACTTTGACGAGACATTGCTACATGCTTACAGCATGATGTAAAGCCCGATGGTACTCAACATTGACGAGACATTGCTACATGCTTACAGCACGATGTAAAGCCCGATGGTACTCAACTTTGACGAGTTATTGCTACATGCTTACAGCATGATGTAAAGCCCGATGGTACTGAACTTTGACGAGACATTGCTACATGCTTACAGCACGATGTAAAGCCCGATGGTACTCAACATTGACGAGACATTGCTACATGCTTACAGCATGATGTAAAGCCCGATGGTACTGAACTTTGACGAGACATTGCTACATGCTTACAGCACGATGTAAAGCGCGATGGTACTCAACTTTGACGAGTTATTGCTACATGCTTACAGCACGATGTAAAGCCCGATGGTACTCAACTATGACGAGACATTGCTACATGATTACTGCTGGATGTAAAGCCCGATGGTACTCAACTTTGACGAGTTATTGCTACATGCTTACAGCACGATGTAAAGCCCGATGGTACTCAACTATGACGAGACATTGCTACATGATTACTGCTGGATGTAAAGCCCGATGGTACTCAACTTTGACGAGTTATTGGTACACGATATAAAAATTGCTCTTAGTCTATTTTTACTCCAATATTGTAACTTAAAATAATGTATTGATGTAGGATTTTCATGTAACATAAGTTGATTCGTGCTATAGAGGAGTATGAATCACTCGATATGCGGTCGTCGGAATGTTCATACACATTACCACACAACAGCAGGCGCCTGAACCCGGCCAACCGCCGACCGCGTTGTGGTCACACCATCACCGCGGTGGGGGAACAGCTGTCGGATGTCTGTCGATCAGCTGTTTGACCCCGCCAGCCTGTTTGTTGTTGTTGGCGCGATAACGTAGTCAGCTGTTCCAGTGTCAGTCTGTCGTGTGTTGTGCGTGGGTGTGTTGAGAGCGACGCACCAAGGTGCAAACGGATACTTTCACACATGTGCTGGTACGTAATCCTGTAACTGCCTAACTTGTGACTCTCATGTCATCTTTAATGTATGGTCGATTATTACTCTATTCATACTCATAGTTTCTTTTCCTGTCCAATCAACAAGTAGTGTATTGTATATTGCAAGATGTAAATTAGCTGATGTTTGTCTAATCGTAACAAACCAACTCGTACAGTCGTTTCTGTTAGAACGTATAGTAGCCAAGGAACAAACCTTGACAATGAAAGTTGATGATATTAAACTTTAAAGTACAAAATCATAAGAGATTAGTTGTTTAAAGTTCCAGTTGGCTTTAACATAACATGTCCTACGCTGAATATCTCTATGGATGGCTAATTACGCACGGCCTCCATATTTAAGCTCAGTTCCTAGAGTGTAATGTGATTTACGTTATATCTGAACAGTCCGTTTCTGTGATCGATATATGAGAATGCGGTTTATTCCCTTCAAGTCGGACGATGTGAAACAACTGTAATAACTGTTGCTTAGGTTTTCTTTATCATAAACGAATCAATGTAGGTGCAATGCATGATTCACAATTTGATTTACTTCCTTCTGGCATTTTATCTGATCACAGCATTAGTAGCCTATTCGAAGTCTCAAAGATAACGAAGGAACAGAGGTCGCATCTAATAATGTGTGTCCAGTAGTTATTTCTCAAGTTCGCCATCATACTTTGTCATTCCCCCCCAAGGGTAAACGTAGTAATTATTACTACAGATGTATAAAGGTGTACATTAGATGTAATCTGTCCATAACTGCCACTAATAACGTTGTTTTGACAACAGATGATTGGCCTTCCGGGAATACCAGGACCCTGTATAGTCTGGCAAGGTCTATACGTATCTAGGAACATCAGTGTTTCTGGTGTTTGCCAGCACTACACAGCACTGATTAGCTCGAGTTGACCCTTGAGTGCTGGCACCCATGACTGTCTAGCTGATTTTCCCCTACGTACTTTTGGTTTTAAATATACGCCGAGCGTTCTTGGTTTTTTTTGATACGCTTTTTTGATCAGTTTGTACCACGGTGGTCAAAAAGTAATCGAGTTCCTCATAAGTAAGCCGCCGATCGAAGAGATATGGGCGAATGAATGTAGAAGAACGAGTGTTTATTGTGACTAACTAAGGTCGACTGTTCCTCAGAAAGAGCCCAACAGCCGGGACAACTCGTAAACCTACAGCTTCAGGTGGAATCCGAACTACGTTGTATTGGTCTGATTTTCAGCTAACTGACAAGCGTTATATTCAGTTCTCTCCCCCACACAACATCCGGACCTTGACAACCACCCAATACGAACATCCCGGACTTCTCTAGTTCTAGTAGTTGCATGGGTACCGTGGTCGATGGTGGCCATTGAGTGGACGCCATGTCGTTGTGATTGTGACACAGGTTGACCTTGTTATTTATTAAACTGATTCCGTATAGTAGGCCTGATTGTTGTGCTATGTAGAGATGTATCCGTGTGACACCTTTGGAACGGTTTACAGTTAGTAGACTGTTTCAGCAAGTACTCCCTGTTCGCACGGCCTCTGCGTATCCGTGTGACACGAGCGCTCTCACGCCTCGCCTGACGTCATGCCAGAATGCGCCTACACGGATGTTACGCCTATTGCAATCTCAACGACTAGAGTTCACTTGTTACTTTTTAAAAAGTAGTGAATTTTTTTAATGTTACGAGCCGGTCGATTGAAATAACTAGTAGAGCTCTTCAAATAAATAAGTTTTGTAAAAAGAAACGAAAACATTTATTGGTGAAAATGTAGTTCAAAAATTTAAAATAAACAAAATTATTTAATTTTATTTAAAAAGCCTAATTTAAGGACTCGTGTAATACTTGAAAAATTACATTTAAATAATCGATACAAAATGTTTAATAAATGAACTTAAAGAAGCTGTCTAATCAATTTTCATCCAGAGATCACAGTTTTAAACTTGTTTAGCCTTTAATGCAATATTTGTATTCAAATATCAACTTTAGGGTGTTTGTTCAAAATATATTAAAAGTTATTTTTTTTATTGAAAGTAGACCTATTAGTTTTCTTAGGTAATAGATGTGTTTAGGTAAAAATTCACAGATATTCTTTTTGGAGATGTGGCTACCTAAAGAGACTATTTGGCCTTTTTAGGAACATAACTTTTATTAAGAAAACAAAACTAAAAAATTAATAAAATTGTAACAGATTAATTTTTTATATAAATTACATTGTTCAAATGTTGAGTTGAAGTTTGTAAAATTATCTTTGGCTGAAATTGTAGATTATTAATATAAATAAACGTTGTTGCTAGAGTTAACTAAGCACTAAGGAAGGTATAACTCGCATGGCTTACCGAGGCACTGGGCCTGCGCGTGAGGGGAGGGCAGCGCTTCTCTGTGTAGTTAACTAAGCACTAAGGTATAACTCGCATGGCTTACCGAGGCACTGGCCCTGCGCGTGAGGGGAGGGCAGCGCTTCTCTGTGTAGTTAACTAAGCACTAAGGAAGGTATAACTCGCATGGCTTACTGAGGCACTGGGCCTGCGCGTGAGGGGAGGGCAGCGCTTCTCTGTGTAGTTAACTAAGCACTAAGGTATAACTCGCATGGCTTACCGAGGCACTGGGCCTGCGCGTGAGGGGAGGGCAGCGCTTCTCTGTGTAGTTAACTAAGCACTAAGGAAGGTATAACTCGCATGGCTTACCGAGGCACTGGGCCTGCGCGTGAGGGGAGGGCAGCGCTTCTCTGTGTAGTTAACTAAGCACTAAGGTATAACTCGCATGGCTTACCGAGGCACTGGGCCTGCGCGTGAGGGGAGGGCAGCGCTTCTCTGTGTAGTTAACTAAGCACTAAGGTATAACTCGCATGGCTTACCGAGGCACTGGCCCTGCGCGTGAGGGGAGGGCAGCGCTTCTCTGTGTAGTTAACTAAGCACTAAGGTATAACTCGCAAGGCTTACCGAGGCACTGGGCCTGCGCGTGAGGGGAGGGCAGCGCTTCTCTGTGTAGTTAACTAAGCACTAAGGAAGGTATAACTCGCATGGCTTACTGAGGCACTGGGCCTGCGCGTGAGGGGAGGGCACGAGGGCAGCGCTTCTCTGTGTAGTTAACTAAGCACTAAGGTATAACTCGCATGGCTTACCGAGGCACTGGGCCTGCGCGTGAGGGGAGGGCAGCGCTTCTCTGTGTAGTTAACTAAGCACTAAGGTATAACTCGCATGGCTTACCGAGGCACTGGCCCTGCGCGTGAGGGGAGGGCAGCGCTTCTCTGTGTAGTTAACTAAGCACTAAGGTGTAACTCGCAAGGCTTACCGAGGCACTGGGCCTGCGCGTGAGGGGAGGGCAGCGCTTCTCTGTGTAGTTAACTAAGCACTAAGGTATAACTCGCAAGGCTTACCGAGGCACTGGGCCTGCGCGTGAGGGGAGGGCAGCGCTTCTCTGTGTAGTTAACTAAGCACTAAGGTATAACTCGCATGGCTTACCGAGGCACTGGGCCTGCGCGTGAGGGGAGGGCAGCGCTTCTCTGTGTAGTTAACTAAGCACTAAGGTATAACTCGCATGGCTTACCGAGGCACTGGCCCTGCGCGTGAGGGGAGGGCAGCGCTTCTCTGTGTAGTTAACTAAGCACTAAGGTATAACTCGCAAGGCTTACCGAGGCACTGGGCCTGCGCGTGAGGGGAGGGCAGCGCTTCTCTGTGTAGTTAACTAAGCACTAAGGAAGGTATAACTCGCATGGCTTACCGAGGCACTGGGCCTGCGCGTGAGGGGAGGGCACGAGGGCAGCGCTTCTCTGTGTAGTTAACTAAGCACTAAGGTATAACTCGCATGGCTTACCGAGGCACTGGGCCTGCGCGTGAGGGGAGGGCAGCGCTTCTCTGTGTAGTTAACTAAGCACTAAGGTATAACTCGCATGGCTTACCGAGGCACTGGCCCTGCGCGTGAGGGGAGGGCAGCGCTTCTCTGTGTAGTTAACTAAGCACTAAGGTATAACTCGCATGGCTTACCGAGGCACTGGGCCTGCGCGTGAGGGGAGGGCAGCGCTTCTCTGTGTAGTTAACTAAGCACTAAGGTATAACTCGCAAGGCTTACCGAGGCACTGGGCCTGCGCGTGAGGGGAGGGCATCGCTTCTCTGTGTAGTTAACTAAGCACTAAGGTATAACTCGCATGGCTTACCGAGGCACTGGGCCTGCGCGTGAGGGGAGGGCAGCGCTTCTCTGTGTAGTTAACTAAGCACTAAGGTATAACTCGCATGGCTTACCGAGGCACTGGGCCTGCGCGTGAGGGGAGGGCAGCGCTTCTCTGTGTAGTTAACTAAGCACTAAGGTATTACTCGCAAGGCTTACCGACGCACTGGGCCTGCGCGTGAGGGGAGGGCAGCGCTTCTCTGTGTAGTTAACTAAGCACTAAGGTATTACTCGCAAGGCTTACCGAGGCACTGGGCCTGCGCGTGAGGGGAGGGCAGCGCTTCTCTGTGTAGTTAACTAAGCACTAAGGTATAACTCGCAAGGCTTACCGAGGCACTGGGCCTGCGCGTGAGGGGAGGGCAGCTCTTCTCTGTGTAGTTAACTAAGCACTAAGGTATAACTCGCATGGCTTACCGAGGCACTGGGCCTGCGCGTGAGGGGAGGGCAGCGCTTCTCTGTGTAGTTAACTAAGCACTAAGGTATAACTCGCATGGCTTACCGAGGCACTGGGCCTGCGCGTGAGGGGAGGGCAGCGCTTCTCTGTGTAGTTAACTAAGCACTAAGGTATAACTCGCAAGGCTTACCGAGGCACTGGGCCTGCGCGTGAGGGGAGGGCAGCGCTTCTCTGTGTAGTTAACTAAGCACTAAGGTATAACTCGCAAGGCTTACCGAGGCACTGGGCCTGCGCGTGAGGGGAGGGCAGCGCTTCTCTGTGTAGTTAACTAAGCACTAAGGTATAACTCGCAAGGCTTACCGAGGCACTGGGCCTGCGCGTGAGGGGAGGGCAGCGCTTCTCTGTGTAGTTAACTAAGCACTAAGGTATAACTCGCAAGGCTTACCGAGGCACTGGGCCTGCGCGTGAGGGGAGCGCTTCTCTGTGTAGAAAACAATTTATTTTCGCCTCTTTTGTTGTTCGTTTACATTTATTATAACGGCTAATCAGAAAGGTCTCTATATTTTAAATTTGAATTAAAACCACTTATTGCTAAAATACAAACAACATATTATGCTGTCTTTGCAAAGTCTGCTCTGGAAATAGGCACATTGATTTGTTTATAAATAAATCAAATTATGATGTAATCAATATATTTATAAACAAGTAAATTAAAAAAAGTCAAACGCGTTAATTATTAATTAATTAGTAATGATTGTCACAATTATTTATTATTTATCTAAATAATGATGTTAAGTTAGGTTGAAAATAACAATTTCAATTTCAGATGATTTTATTTTCTATTTTTATTTATCATACGGCACTAGGCGGCTCCCCCCCACTCCAGTTAGTCTACTGCGCATCGCCTGGCCAAGTGCCTCGGTAAACCTCGCGAGTTATATTATGTTGTATGTGTGTTAGTGAGGCAGGCTCTTTGCTACTCCTAGCGACAGTTGCGTGAAATATTATGTAAATTCCTTTGACCGCTCAACTAGTTCTATGATTTATATAATAAATATATCATTTTTTGTATTTTATCTTCGGGTAAAAGAGAAAAACATAGTCCGAATAAAATAACGTTGGTACTGGCAGAACGGCCACACGACGCTTGTCTGAAATCACCGCCGCCTTGTTGACAATCTAGATTTGAAAACTAGTAAAACTTTCTTCCTAGTTCAAGAAAAATATGTTTGATACGAGAGTACGATTTTATATAGTGTTACTTAAATAACACTAAAAGAAAGTTCAAAGAAATTTTGTCTTGCGTTTGTCGTTACCGAATTTGCAAGGGTTTACAAAAAATTAATTTCTCATTACCTTGTTTGAATTATTAAATGAGTCTTATACCAAACTAACCACAATGAATCAAACTGTCATCCAGCTATAAGAAATAATTTTATTATTATTATTCTTGCTACATTGACAGGTTAAAGACGACTCATGCGCGATTTCACTCATAAAAACGTGTTCTTAAACACACACAACTATAATATTAGTTTGAAAATTATTCCTTAGTTATTTTAAGTTTGACAGCAAATTAAAACTCAGAGTTTTGTATTTCAGACAAGCGGCGCGTGGCCGTACTGCCAGTACCAAAGTTATTTTATTCGGACTATAGATGAGTGAATCGAGTCTTTGTTACAAACTAAGGCCGACGGCCGACTATTCCTCAATGTGCCATTATTTATTGCCCAATAGCAAATGAACAACCGGTGGTTATCGGCTGATCCCTTTGAAAATTGTTAAGACTCGTTGGTATCGAACTGAGAACACATCTAGCCTATGAAGCTGGACTTTAACCAACTACACTACCGACCATTGTTAAATAATAATAACAATTGTAAGTTTACTTATATTCTTTCATTGTCGTGGAAAATTTGTTGTATTATCGTTGTTGTGTGGTATTTATTCCGTGGATGTAGGTGGGGGCCGGAGCAGGGACAGGAAGCCAAATAACGAGACTGCGGTTTGTGACTCAGGATATGACGTCACATTCTCACCTGATGACGTCACGGAAGACAGTCCGGGAGTGATCGTTGCACCAAAAGATTCATTCTGAGAGAAAAGTGACGTCGAGGAGATGGCCAGACAACTAGGGATGGCATCGATATATCGGAAATATCGATAAATATGTTTCGATATATATCGATATTTCAGTATCGATATTTTATTTCGATAATATCGGCTACATATATCGATATTTTAGTCCGATACTGTATATCATATAATTAAATATTGACGTTATTCTCCCGTCTCAAAATCAATAAGATTCGGATAAAACACATTTATATTATGTGTACAAAACATGCATTAAATAATAAAGTAACTTTATTTAGTTTTTTACTTGAGGTTAACGCACTAAAATGTAGTTTATTGTAGACCAGTGGGTGGATGTTTAGTGTTTATAATAAGCCTGGAGGAGTTTTTAAATGTGAAAAACAAAAATAACAATGTTATTCCATTATTCTTTTATGATTGACATAATAATGAAGGGTATAATTATTCTTATTTTGATATTTTTTTCATTCACCCCACAGACCACAACTTGTTTCGTGTGGATAAATGTATTTAATTTTTACATTCAGTAGGCTTTTGTAGATAGTGACAGCTAAACATGAGTGTATTTTTGGTCATGACATAAGAGTTAGTGCATAACTTTAAACAGATAAATCATTTACAATTCGATGTATCGGTTACACGACATATCGATATTTTTCTTTCGTTATTATTGTTATATCGATATTTTGTTTGTGATATTTCGGTATGTTGAAAATATTTGCCATCCCTACAGAAAACTCACCTCACACTGGCCGTAGAGACAGAGACTAACAACCGTACAACAGTCCGTTCAATTAGCTATGGCCGCTAGAATTCAGGAAATCCTGTTGTGGTATACGGAGCTCTCTAATCCTCCAGCGGCCACATCTGACTGTAATGAAGTATGAAAGTCGTATGTGAGCTGAGCAGCAGGACGTATTGTATGATTGTCCAGTCGTATACAGCTGTGCGCGGCCGAATGGAGAGAGAGAGGGAAGAATGAGAAGAATGAGATTATAAAAATGAGAGAGGAAGTGAGAAATTCTTAACCAGCGCTGCGTACCGGCAGCCGCGCTAACCTCGATTCGCCTGCTCTAGGAAGTCTGACTCTTTCCTATCTCCATTCGCTTGTGATAGACTGTTTACAAGAGGTTTCGACAGGATATATGATACTGAATATGTACTGATTTTATCAGTTCGTCCATTTATACAACGAGTCCAACAACGCACGTTGTCATCGGTTGACTCACTTTTGTTTGATTCCGTCGATCGGCAAGAACTAACGCGTCATAAAGACTCATTCTAACCTAACAGAACATACAAAGAATGAGTAATTTAAAGTAGTCTGTTTACCTTCTCGCACTGAATAAAAAGAGATCTATCTGGCAGATACAGGAATGTCTGTGCTTTTTTATACAGACACAGGAGTATCATTGTATATGCTTTTTGTGAGGAACTTATTCTATGAACAAAATTAACATCTAAGGGACAACCCTCTTGCACGCTTCGAGGTCCAACCTGTTGACTCGATTTGCCGCCTTCGGCCTCGGTAAAGCCGTTTGGTAGTAATTTTCACTCGCTGCGCTCGTGACACCACGGCTTTCAGTCTTGGACTTTTAACTACCTATTAGTAGATAAACTATACCAAGCATAATCATAACATGTCAATTAATTGACAATATCTCACTCAGTGATACAGATGAGATATCAGTTATTATTTTAAAATGTATAATATGTCACGGAATTTTTAATGTGCCGCCAAGTCACCGCAGGGAAGTCGACAGCCCTACTAGTGCAGACATCAATTTACCGTCAGCGGGCTAAAACACGCTGTTGTATTGCAGCTGTACGGTTCGTGTTTATTATTATTATTAAGAGTTATAGTGAACACTGAAAGGTCCAATCTAGTGGACCATAAATTGATATTATGAGTTTTAAATTTAAAATCGTCAAGAAAAAGTCAAAAACGTTTCACAAAATCAACTGAAGAAAAATTATTAAATAATTCAATTTTTACAAAACCCCTCTTATGATCTAGAACAGTCGTTCACATATACAATGACACGTCAAATATTACCATACGATCGTCATTACTGACCGAATCGTTTAAATATAAACCCTTTTTTGCGTTTTCGTGGAGCGAAACGACTCCCTAACCCTAGAATGGACCCAATTTGCTTTTAAAAACATGGACATAATATTTAGACATTCAAATTCTATACATGGATTGAACCCCAGATGCAAGGTTAACATTGTTTCTATGGTCGTCCGTCGACTACCGTACGTGCACGTAGCGTACATCAGGTCTCACATGCAGGGTAGACTCTTGTATTGTACATACCGGGTGTAAATTAAGTCCCGGGACGGCTTAATATTATTTTAACCGTTACTAGTTGAGTTACAAAACCTTACACGTTGTTAACGGACATCCGAAACTATTTTATACGTATTGTGTTTACCGTTACGTATCCAGGGGGACGGTCCACCAGGGGTCGGAGGAGGATAGGAGCATAGGTCGAGTTACATACCGAATTAAAGGTCTTTATTAGTAAAATACAATGCCACAAACCCGACCTAAAACGGTTGACTCTAGCAAAAATGGCGAGTGATTGAAGTTTCAAAACATTGCAAACAACGTGTTTTTATAGGAACAATATTGAAAGTTGTGTATGGTTTTGTAGGGCTCTACCTCGCTTAGCTTGTGTACGGGGTTGGCACGCAGGGCATACAGGGAAGTCCCCCAAGTATTATTTTAACTTACGTTTTTATTACAACTATGGTCTTTTAACAACAATAATAATACTGTAATATATATTGCGTAAAAACCAGTTAATTCATTCATTCATTTCGACATCAGGCCCTCCTTTGATGTGGATAATTTACAATAACCTAATCCCAGTCAACTGAGTAGAACGGGTTAGTGAACTGTCACCAAGAGGCGTTTTAGTTGGCTTTTTGATTCCATGATATTGATTTTGTATTAATCTGACCCCGACCTGTGATGGTAAGAACTCAAAATCCGATGTTCTGTGTCGCTGATACAGCAAGTTGTCCCTGCCTCTAGTTTCATAGTGGTGAGTGTCCCTGCGACGCTCTAAAGTACACTTGGCAGTACAGGACCACATAAAAAACATAGAGACAAGGCAGAGTCAGAAACCCAAGAACCGAGAAAGCGCCCCGACACGACTCTCTGAATGTTAGTTTATTATTATTGTAACCTTTTTATTTTGGAGTCGAAAGACTCTCTCTAGTTTGTATTTAGAACAGCCAGCCTCCCCAGAGTCGTTCACCATATGCCAATACGCAAAAAAATTTGAGGATACTTAAGAACATATTTGATTAATGTGACTAACTCAGGTCAGCCTTAATGAAGGTGCATCCCCAGGAATTTGACTGATTTAGTTTACTTCAGAAATTTGTCATCGATTATAATGCAAGGTTTGTATGTACTGTATCTTCTTGCCGTCGAAGACAAAAGTCATTGAAACTTGTTTTGAGATTTAGTTCATAAAAATACTGAATGCATTAATCAAGATCCATGCATTAATTAAGAAGCATGACAAAACTTCAGGTTTTCCATATTATTATTTCTGGAAAGAAAGTGTTGTGTCGTCAGAATATTGAACCGATTGTCCATTATGGACGATTGAATTCAAACTGTTGACATAAATTATGAACAATACTGGCCCAAGGATTGATCCCTGAGGGACTCCATATGTCAGTTTAACTTTTTTAGATGTCGCCCAGTACACCATTAAAAGACTTAAATGTGGACTTTGATTTAGCTTATGATGATGAGAAGTAAATCATTTATATAAGATAACAGTCGGAACAGAACGAAGTGGCATCATTTGGCCATCAACCGAACGTAGTGTTGACAAATGTCGGCGCATATTCATCAGGCGAGAGGGCGTTGACACAACGGGCCTCTGTAGCAATCACCTCCACCTGAGTCCATACAGTAACTGGTGTCTTCGTCGTCAAGACGTACAACTTGACGAACTTACAGTTAGATCTAACATACTGTTTAGCCGTTTGTGTAACTTGATGTATTTATGTCTGTGTTGTAGATGAACAATTGGACGGGCCTACAGATAAACTTTGTATTTCTTTTAAATCTCTTTTCATTAATTTATATATATATATATATATATATATATATATATATATATATATATATATATAAATTATAAAATAATGAAAAGAGATTTAAAAGAAATACAAAGTTTATCTGTATATATATATATATATATATATATATATATATATATATATATATATATATATATATATATATACAGTATATATATGGTTTGTTGTAAGTATTGCATACGTGTGAAGAAACTATAATTAGACTGTGTAAACAAATAGGTAATTAAATTAAGTGCGTATATTAATTACATTTATAAAATTTTAAATTAAATTACATTTTCCATCAATTACTTTTAAGCTAGAGGGAAGATTATTTACGCTGTCTGTGTATAGGCCATAATCCTGTATATACAGTGTGGAATGAATGTCCCGGAATAGATTAATAATTTTTGATAAAGCATTAAAACTTGGTACATCATTACTGCATCTATTAATGTACTTTTTGAAGTAACTGCCATTTTTCTGTCGTACCAGGGGAATGGCTCACAGGGAGTCAGAAGAAAATCTTAAATGAGAGCATAGGTCGAGTAGTGGACTAAATTAAATTAAATGTCTGTAGTACTGTAGTAGTCCCCACGAGTCCGAACTCAAAAGGTTCGGTAAAAAAAATGACGCTGGTTTAAAGTTTTATAAATTATCAATTGAAATATGAACATTTAAACGAATATGAAAGTTGAATATGATCAGTTTCAACGTCCTTATGTAGGCGTACAGTTTGCGTGCAAGAACGCCGTTCCGTATTAATGATGGGTGTGAAATGTAAATTTATAGCCACAATACACACGCCACCCGTATGGTGTGACCGACCACCCTAGTGAGTGATGTACAGGAGACACGGTCACCGCACACGAACACCCGCCGTCCAAGGCCAGCGAGAGTACCCGTGTAACTAGTGTGTTTAAAACATGTTAAAACCACATCATCAGCGCTTATAGACCGTTGCCCGGACAGTCAACGCGCTTGGGCGCAGTAACTCCCGTAACGGTTTTGCGATTTATTTGGGGCCTGGCGCTGATTAGTCGTCAGGTATGATTACATTTCCCACGCTAAAAAATGTCCCACCAATTATGGTTGAACCACCTGTACCTTCTCTATATATAAAAGGCAAAGCCCTCACTCGCTCATCACTAATTCTCCAACTTCCCATGTAGGTAGAGAGCTGAAAAGTTTTGTACACTGTGTCTTTAGGCCTTAAATAGAACAACTAAGGCATTTTCATCTTGGTATAATACTCCTAAGGTTTAGAAACCACCCCTAAAGTATTGCTTCATAACGATAACGATAGGTAAATTTTAATAAATTAATAACAGATGTTTTAAAAAATATATAAACAAGTTTATTTTGTAAGTGTGACATTGGCCTATTGATGCTTTAGAGTTTTATCTTCAGCTGTTAAGCAAAAATAAACGAAATGAACGCCTTTGAAATAGGCTTAGTAATACCATTGGGTATTTATACTAATAAATAGGTAGCAAGGCAAGTAGTGTGAGTGAGATACTGTAAATGAATGTAATATTGTATTTTTTACGTTATACAGCTAATCTACCATTATTTGTAGTTAAACGTCACATGCCGAGGCGTATTGAGTGTGGTGAGCGTGTGGGATGGCACGCGAATCGTGCAGGGGTGTCCCCGGTAACAAGTGAGTCTGGTAGATTGGCTCAGCTGTCCCTGTGACATAACAGAGTGAAGGGCTCGTGTTTGAGTGTCGTGTGACATTGTCACACCTGTTGACTTCTGTTCCGATGGATTACGGGCAGCTCACAATCGTCTTTTTCGTTCTTCAAACTTGGCAATTTCTGTATTTATAACAATTAAAGTACCATAATGTTTGTGTACACAAAACTCGAAAAGTGTTGAATCGGTTCACTTGATACTGTCGTACAACATTGCATTTGTATACAAGATTTTTTTTCTGTTTAGTTACTAAAATTATTGTAAACGGGAACAAAGCATTTAAAGCATTTCCCGACCTATCTACTTTACAAAAATGAAAAAAGTCAGTACTGTATAAGTGCTGCCATTGGTTTTATACATTCACACCCAAATTTTGTGCCTCAACTTATCAGCTGTTTTTGTGGTCCATTGTGTAGAGCTAGTGTAGTCCCATGTAAGTGTAATGCAGTCTAAACCAGATATGGTTCCGGGCCTCTTTCACTAACAAAATTACAAGCACAATCCTATTCTGTAAGTTTATTACTGTGACCCGGTGATTATTTTTTATTTATAAGATAGAATCACATAAAATGTTAGCTGAAATCAGACAACAGTCAACCTTTATTTTTCTAACAACTAAAGTGAAAAATAAACGTTATATCAGCATTTAGGTCTGTCTCAGCGAAGCGTGGCCGAGTTTAGCGGGTTTCTTTAAACTTATTTACAGAGACGGATTTACCACTAGGCAGACTAGGCAGCTGCCTAGGGCCGCAAATATTGCGCTAAGTAAGTGGGTCCTCACGATAATCCTACACAGCTGTCCGCTAGATTTTATCAAATAAATTTGATAAAAATGTCAATAAAAAGTATTTACCAAAGTAGCTGAAGATACGAACGTCTGAATGTAGTACGTACCACCTGAACTACGGGCCCGGCCTTGTGGTACTGAACGTCGTCATGAACTAACTCCCCGTAGCTGTTGTCCTCATAAGGACAAGAGGGTGCCTGCAGGGTCAGGGGCGCGGTTTGCCGGGCGCCACGCCGAGCGGCTTCACTTGGCCCACTTACCTACACTCTCGCCTTGTATGGTGCTCCATTATACATATACTGTAAGGACGAGGATTGTGATCGTATATTCTCAGATTTGAAACGCCGACAGAACTTTGTGCGCATTATCAACGATTATATTATGAGTGGATGACCTGAGTAGTCTGGTTACCAACTGAGTTCGACTTGTACGCAGAAAGTGCCATTTATTAATTGCCCAATAGTCAGGGCAACTAGGGACGTACAGTTTTACGTGGAATCCGAACCACGTAATATTGGTTCTAATTTTAAGCTTATTAACAAGCCTGATACTCAGTTCGCCGCTCCCCTACACAACGTCCGGATGTAGACTACCACCCAACATGGACACCCCAGACTTCTCTAGTAGTGTCCACGCCGATGGCAACCATTGGGAAGACGCCATGTCGGTATTAAGGAGGACCTAGTATTGAACATATCGCCTACATCCTCCACAACACTTTCCCAAGTACAGTAGCTGGGTTAATTGACTGTGTGTGTAATGTTTGTAGGTAGTTCTAAGAGCTGTTAACCGTCTTGTAGTGTATATACACTAGTAAGTGGTGCCGTACAGTTAATGTTGGAGTACGGCAGATAAGTCTGTATGTAGGCCTATTGTGTTCTGGCCGACGTGTTGCTCTCTAAACGCTGTCATTACACTTATTAAACATAGGCCTATACAGTATGAACTATTTGTACATTATTTTTTGTTAGATCCCAGCAAGTTCCGCAATAGTTTTTGTGTCCTCTGGCCTGGACCCACAGTGCAGAAGACCACAGCCATCAAACGGCATCCTTAGTAGAAGTGTGTTGGCAGCAATCAGCTAAATGGTAGCCGAGGGAGGAACGACAAATTAGATAATTACAGTTGTCCTTCTCTGCGCCGTCGGCCGGGACATGTCTTCCCACCTCAAACTGACTGTCATGAAGACGGATTAGAAAGTGTAATCGTAGTGTTTTTACTCTATGGTGGCCTTACAGTCTGACAGCGTGATCACTCCAAAGACTTTACGTTATTGGCGACCTTACAGTCTGACAGCGTGATCACTCCATAGGAATTACGTTATTGGCGACCTTACAGCCTAACAGCGTGATCACTCCAAATACTTTACATTATTGGCGACCTTACAGTCTGACAGCGTGATCACTCCAAATACTTTACGTTATTGGCGACCTTACAGCCTGACAGCGTGATCACTCCAAATACTTTACGTTATTGGTGACCTTACAGCCTGACAGCGTGATCACTCCAAATACTTTACTTTATTGGCGACCTTACAGTCTGACAGCGTGATCACTCCAAATACTTTACGTTATTGGTGACCTTACAGCCTGACAGCGTGATCACTCCAAATACTTTACGTTATTGGCGACCTTACAGTCTGACAGCGTGATCACTCCAAATACTTTACGTTATTGGCGACCTTACAGCCTGACAGCGTGATCACTCCAAATACTTTACGTTATTGGTGACCTTACAGCCTGACAGCGTGATCACTCCAAATACTTTACTTTATTGGCGACCTTACAGTCTGACAGCGTGATCACTCCAAATACTTTACGTTATTGGCGACCTTACAGCCTGACAGCGTGATCACTCCAAATACTTTACGTTATTGGCGACCTTACAGCCTGACAGCGTGATCACTCCAAATACTTTACGTTATTGGCGACCTTACAGCCTGACAGTGTGATCACTCCAAATACTTTACGTTATTGACGGCCCTACAGCCTGACAGCGTGATCACTCCAAATACTTTACGTTATTGGTGACCTTACAGCCTGACAGCGTGATCACTCCAAATACTTTACGTTATTGGCGACCTTACAGCCAGACAGCGTGATCACTCCAAATACTTTACGTTATTGGCGACCTTACAGCCTGACAGCGTGATCACTCCAAATACTTTACGTTATTGGCGACCTTACAGCCTGACAGCGTGATCACTCCAAAGATTTTACGTTATTGGTGACCTTACAGTCTGACAGCTTGATCACCCCATAGGCTTTACGTTATTGGTGACCTTACAGTTTGACAGCGTGATCACTCCAAAGATTTTACGTTATTGGTGACCTTACAGTCTGACAGCTTGATCACCCCATAGGCTTTACGTTATTGGCGACCTTACAGTCTGACAGCGTGATCACTCCAAATACTTTACATTATTGGCGACCTTACAGTCTGACAGCGTGATCACTCCAAATACTTTACGTTATTGGCGACCTTACAGCCTGACAGCGTGATCACTCCAAATACTTTACGTTATTGGTGACCTTACAGCCTGACAGCGTGATCACTCCAAATACTTTACTTTATTGGCGACCTTACAGTCTGACAGCGTGATCACTCCAAATACTTTACGTTATTGGTGACCTTACAGCCTGACAGCGTGATCACTCCAAATACTTTACGTTATTGGCGACCTTACAGTCTGACAGCGTGATCACTCCAAATACTTTACGTTATTGGCGACCTTACAGCCTGACAGCGTGATCACTCCAAATACTTTACGTTATTGGTGACCTTACAGCCTGACAGCGTGATCACTCCAAATACTTTACTTTATTGGCGACCTTACAGTCTGACAGCGTGATCACTCCAAATACTTTACGTTATTGGCGACCTTACAGCCTGACAGCGTGATCACTCCAAATACTTTACGTTATTGGCGACCTTACAGCCTGACAGCGTGATCACTCCAAATACTTTACGTTATTGGCGACCTTACAGCCTGACAGTGTGATCACTCCAAATACTTTACGTTATTGACGGCCCTACAGCCTGACAGCGTGATCACTCCAAATACTTTACGTTATTGGTGACCTTACAGCCTGACAGCGTGATCACTCCAAATACTTTACGTTATTGGCGACCTTACAGCCAGACAGCGTGATCACTCCAAATACTTTACGTTATTGGCGACCTTACAGCCTGACAACGTGATCACTCCAAATACTTTACGTTATTGGCGACCTTACAGCCTGACAGCGTGATCACTCCAAATACTTTACTTTATTGGCGACCTTACAGTCTGACAGCGTGATCACTCCAAATACTTTACGTTATTGGCGACCTTACAGTCTGACAGCGTGATCACTCCATAGGAATTACGTTATTGGCGACCTTACAGCCTAACAGCGTGATCACTCCAAATACTTTACATTATTGGCGACCTTACAGTCTGACAGCGTGATCACTCCAAATACTTTACGTTATTGGCGACCTTACAGCCTGACAGCGTGATCACTCCAAATACTTTACGTTATTGGTGACCTTACAGCCTGACAGCGTGATCACTCCAAATACTTTACTTTATTGGCGACCTTACAGTCTGACAGCGTGATCACTCCAAATACTTTACGTTATTGGTGACCTTACAGCCTGACAGCGTGATCACTCCAAATACTTTACGTTATTGGCGACCTTACAGTCTGACAGCGTGATCACTCCAAATACTTTACGTTATTGGCGACCTTACAGCCTGACAGCGTGATCACTCCAAATACTTTACGTTATTGGTGACCTTACAGCCTGACAGCGTGATCACTCCAAATACTTTACTTTATTGGCGACCTTACAGTCTGACAGCGTGATCACTCCAAATACTTTACGTTATTGGCGACCTTACAGCCTGACAGCGTGATCACTCCAAATACTTTACGTTATTGGCGACCTTACAGCCTGACAGCGTGATCACTCCAAATACTTTACGTTATTGGCGACCTTACAGCCTGACAGTGTGATCACTCCAAATACTTTACGTTATTGACGGCCCTACAGCCTGACAGCGTGATCACTCCAAATACTTTACGTTATTGGTGACCTTACAGCCTGACAGCGTGATCACTCCAAATACTTTACGTTATTGGCGACCTTACAGCCAGACAGCGTGATCACTCCAAATACTTTACGTTATTGGCGACCTTACAGCCTGACAGCGTGATCACTCCAAATACTTTACGTTATTGGCGACCTTACAGCCTGACAGCGTGATCACTCCAAAGATTTTACGTTATTGGTGACCTTACAGTCTGACAGCTTGATCACCCCATAGGCTTTACGTTATTGGTGACCTTACAGTTTGACAGCGTGATCACTCCAAAGATTTTACGTTATTGGTGACCTTACAGTCTGACAGCTTGATCACCCCATAGGCTTTACGTTATTGGCGACCTTACAGTCTGACAGCGTGATCACTCCAAGATTTTACGTTATTGGTGACCTTACAGTCTGACAGCTTGATCACCCCATAGGCTTTACGTTGTTGGCGACCTTACAGTCTGACAGCGTGACCACTCCAAAGACTTTACATTATTGGCGACCTTACAGTCTGACAGCGTGATCACTCCATAGGAATTACGTTATTGGCGACCTTAAAGCCTGACAGCGTGATCACTCCAAATACTTTACGTTATTGGTGACCTTACAGCCTGACAGCGTGATCACTCCAAATACTTTACGTTATTGGCGACCTTACAGCCAGACAGCGTGATCACTCCAAATACTTTACGTTATTGGCGACCTTACAGTCTGACAGCGTGATCACTCCAAATACTTTACGTTATTGGCGATCTTACAGCCTGACAGCGTGATCACTCCAAAGATTTTACGTTATTGGTGACCTTACAGTCTGACAGCGTGATCACTCCATAGGAATTACGTTATTGGTGACCTTACAGCCTGACAGCGTGATCACTCCAAATACTTTACGTTATTGGTGACCTTACAGTCTGACAGCCTGATCACTCCAAAGATTTTACGTCATTGGTGACCTTACAGTCTGTCAGCTTGATCACCCCATAGGCTTTACGTTGTTGGCGACCTTACAGTCTGACAGCGTGATCACTCCAAAGATTTTACGTTATTGGTGACCTTACAGTCTGACAGCTTGATGACCCCATAGGCTTTACGTTATTGGTGACCTTACAGTCTGACAGCTTGATCACCCCATAGGCTTTACGTTATTGGCGACCTTACAGCCTGACAGCGTGATCACTCCAAATAATTTACGTTATTGGCGACCTTACAGTCTGACAGCGTGATCACTCCAAATAATTTACGTTATTGGCGACCTTACAGCCTGACAGCGTGATCACTCCAAATAATTTACGTTATTGGCGACCTTACAGCCTGACAGCGTGATCACTCCAAATACTTTACGTTATTGGCGACCTTACAGCCTGACAGCGTGATCACTCCAAATACTTTACGTTATTGGTGACCTTACAGCCTGACAGCGTGATCACTCCAAATACTTTACGTTATTGGTGACCTTACAGCCTGACAGCGTGATCACTCCAAATACTTTACGTTATTGGCGACCTTACAGCCAGACAGCGTGATCACTCCAAATACTTTACGTTATTGGCGACCTTACAGCCTGACAGCGTGATCACTCCAAATACTTTACGTTATTGGCGATCTTACAGCCTGACAGCGTGATCACTCCAAAGATTTTACGTTATTGGTGACCTTACAGTCTGACAGCTTGATCACCCCATAGGCTTTACGTTATTGGTGACCTTACAGTTTGACAGCGTGATCACTCCAAAGATTTTACGTTATTGGTGACCTTACAGTCTGACAGCTGGATCACCCCATAGGCTTTACGTTATTGGTGACCTTACAGTCTGTCAGCTTGATCACCCCAGAGGCTTTACGTTGTTGGTGACCTTACAGTCTGACAGCGTGATCACTCCAAAGATTTTACGTTATTGGTGACCTTACAGTCTGACAGCTTGATCACCCCATAGGCTTTACGTTATTGGTGACCTTACAGTCTGACAGCGTGATCACTCCAAAGATTTTACGTTATTGGTGACCTTACAGTCTGACTGCTTGATCACTCCAAAGACTTTACGTTATTTGCTCTATAACAAGTTATAGAGCCAAGAGTTTTTAGGCTTGAAGAGTATTTAGATGCCAGAATTACCACCATCGATTTGTGAAAGCAATTGATCTTCACCTAAAGAAAACCAGTAGAAGTGAATTTTGTTAGTTTTTGGGCCCATACTGCAGTGCAGTTAATCAGTTTGGCATTAACTTCAAGGTTCGGAACATTCGATAATGGCAGACCTCCATCCATTAAAAGTGCGCTCGTTAGAAAATTATTTTGTTTTTAAGGGTGTTTGTACGGGCGTCCAGTTAAGCAATCTAAGGAATTTTGCTGTAGATTTTATCGCAACTGCCGCTAAGAGTAGTAAAGGTCCTGACTCCCCCACCTGCCCCGCCCCGCAAATTCGACAGAGGGCATAAATTCCACATTTATAGTAAACTCTAGCAATGATTTATATATATATATATATATATATATATATATATATATATATATATATATATATATATATTATTATTATTATTATTATTATTAATACACTTTTTTTAGCCAAAGATGACTGTACAAATGCTAACTAAAAATTTGAACAGATATCATTTTTAGAAAAATAATTGGTAAGACTTTAAAAACAATTTTTTTAGGTTTACCATATACAGTACTAAGGTGATTAGTACCTTTGTCCACTATATTCTCAAAATGTTAATAAATTATATCACACGGTTTGTTCTTAGGTTATGCACCAAAAAGGCCAAATTAATCACTTTGGGTAGCCATATTCTTACATTCTTACATATGAGACGCCGACACAACGTTGTGCGTATTTTAAGGCGAATATAAATGGTTTTATGAGTGTACGATGAGTGTGGATGAGTGTAGTCTGGTTACTAACTGAGTTCAACTATTCCTCAGAAAGGGCAATTTATTAATAGCCCAACAGCCAGGGCAACTAAGGGACCTACAGCTTTACGTGGAATCCGAACCACGTAGTGCTGGTCTGATTTTCAGCTAATAGACAAGCCTGATACTCAGTTATCTCCCCCACACAACATCCGCACAATGATTATCACCCAACATGGACACCCCAGACTTCTCTAGTAGTGTCCACGCCGATAGCAACCATCAAGCGGACGCCATGTCGGTATTAAGAGGACCGAGCATCCAGCCTATCACCTACAATCTCCCAAACACTTTGTCCCCATGTAGCTGGGTTACAGCACTGCGCCACCAGTGCCGACTGGTGGCGCAGTGCTGTAAACATATCTCGATAGAGAAAATTTTGTAGGATTTTTCCCGTAACACATTTATTACATACATGGATACTAACAGTTTTATTCATGAAATGTTCAATTACAATTTTCAATCGAATACCCTTATGTGGTAAAGTAGTGATGAAACAACACTCCCACTCATATACATATAGTGGTTATGATCCACCCACCCTCCCATACACGTTCAACGGCGATGACCCTCCCACTCACCCGAAGCGCTAATGTGGTATCCACCTACTGGGTCGGTACCTAACCGACTTCACGCAAAACACACATTTTTCTCTCTACGAAAATAAATCGATGTTTTCTCTGCTACGTATCATTGGATTGTATTCAGTCAACTGCATTAAATTTACGATAGTAAGTTATTATGTGTCTCAACTTGTCTAAAACTCTAAATGTAACAGTAAGCGCTCTGGGTGAAAACAACCACTAGTAGTATCTAGTGGCCGATCTAATACTATTTGTACAAATAACAGCCAATTGTTTACCTAATGTAAGAAGGGATATTCGTCTATGTGTTGTTTAGTTTTCGTACTTAAAATCCGAAAATGTGTTTGGCTTCCGTTTGTCTCTGGTTTGTGTCCCGAATGGTGCCTTCTGTCGTAATATTGTACTGCAGAACTAACCAGCTTCGTAACGTTTACAACGCTACAATCTCCAATCACACACGGGATTTAATGCAGGTAGCAATTATCACCACGTCAACATTAGTTTGCGGGTTTACCGGGAATAAAGCGATTGCGTGTTGCTCGTATGATTCTCCTGGCCGTAAATCGACTATAAACTGCTGTATGCCCACGCTAGTTTAAAATTCTAACAACTTTTACTGTAAATTTCATTTAAATGGATACAACGAGTGAAGACCAAACGACTTGTAGCTTTTTTCCGCTCCTGTAACTGCGTCTATACCTCAAGTAGGGATGGCGACGATATATCGATAAATACGTTTCGATATATCGATATTTTGGTCCGATATATCATGTCACTAAATATTGACGTTATTCTCTTTCCTCAAAATCATCACGATTCGAAAAAAAAACACATTTGAATTGTCTCTTATGTGTACAGAACATACATTGAAATAATAAAGTAACTTTATTTAGTTTTTTACGTGAGTTTAAGTGGAAAATTGGTTTTCAAACTTTTATTTTAAAATGTTTTACCAGACATGTATTGGAAGTAGGTTTAGTGAATTATTAAAAAAATTTTACTGTGCATTTTTTAATGTGAAAAACAAAAATAACAATGTTATAACTGTACATTCATTATTCTTGTATAATTTACATAATAATTGAAGTTACGATTATTCTCGTTTTGAATTTTTTTTTCATTTAACCTCACAGACCACATTTAACTTGTTTCGTGTAGATGAATATATTAAATTTTTACATTCAGTAGGCTATTCTAAATAGTGACAGCTAAACATGAGGGTATTTTTGGTCATAACATAAGATTTAGTGCATAATTTTAAACAGATAAATAATTTACGATTCGATATCTATATATCGATATCGATCGGTTAGCCGATGTATCGATATGTTGAAGTAACACGAGTTGGCTCCTGGCACACAGGTATTACCCGTGGGCAATAACACCACACCGCTAAAGTAGGTTGTGAATGTACATGTTTTTACTTATGACACATTTACTGCAGCAAATATATTGTCATATTGTACTCTGGTAACATTTCCTAATGTCTTTTACTTTATCAAGTATTAGTGTTCGATCGTATACTGCCTGTTGTGGAGATTGTAGGTGATAAGTTCCATGCTCGGTCCTCTTAATAATACCGACACGGTGTCCGCTCAATGGTTGTCATTCACTACTAGAGAAATCTGGGGAGTCCATGTTGGTTGGTAGTCAGGTTACGGATGTTGTGTAGAGGAGGGAACTAAATATCAGGCTTGACAGTTAACTGAAAATCAGACCAATACTTCGTGGTTCGGATGCCACGTAAAGGTGTAGGTCTCTTAGTTGCCCTGACTATTTAGATATTAATAAGTGGCCATTTCTGAGTAACAGTAGACTTAAGCTAGAAACAATGATTACACTCGTTCACATTCATATCTGGAATGTTCGCCCATAACGATCGGCGTCTTAATGATGATAAATGAACTATGATGTTTTGTGTCTCCGACTGTTTTCGACAACTTTTTGGACAGTGTGTCAATCCATGAATGCCACTCACTTGGATGGTGTTTACTAACCAGATGATTCACTGGTGACAGTCTGAGGTCATGGGGTTTGCCGCCAACTCACACTCCGGCACTCGCTCATCAACGATCATCCTCTAATGTTCCCTAACTTGAGCACGTCAAGTAGGCTATAAGATTAGCATATAACGAACACACTGTTTCTGGCTAGTACTGTAGTATACTCATATTTACGTGGACCTCCGCCACACTCGGACCGAGCCGAGCAACGATTCACTGACGTTCTTCGGCTCGGGCCGTAGTTTCGGGACAGTTTTGTCACCCCACTTCGTACAATTTTGGACGAACCACAACTCTGAGAAAGTAGATCCCGAGCTGTAAGTTCATTTTGTAATCAGTATTGTTTTAGTATTTTTGGCTTGTGTAAAGTTGTGTTGTACTTTTTGTTACATTTTACGTAGCCATTTGCTTGCTTCACTGTACTGTATTTTATTGTTCAAAATGATATGAATTCCTCGAGATAGGGTGGCTTTGATAAACGTAGATAAACAGCTTTGTGTCTTCCTTAGTTCACTTTATCATACCAAACTGAATAGTAGATTCACATCAAACCGTGTGCTAAATGTACCACACAGACGGTCGAGACGAACGCCTTTCCTTGGATGTCACGTTCGGTCAAGTTGCGGCGCTCGCCTCCGTAATGTGTGTCCGGATACAACCATTATTAAAGCGTCAATTTAATTAGTTTGATGAAACCTGGGCTTATTCATTATGCAATGGAATCTTCTAGAGACGATAAGAGAACTCCCACACACTCGTCGTTCACAATCGAATATTCTTACACTTAAATTTGACGGACACTTTGCTATAAGTCTCATACACATATTTCATTCCTTCTTTATAGAAATGCAAAAATAGTAAGTCTTAGCAAAGAATGTATTTATATTTTTTTTTTCTTTTGTAGACTGTAATTAATAAATGTCCCGACTGACATAAAGCACTTAATGGCATTTCAGTGAAGCTCTGACGCGCGGTGTTGCCTAGAGAGGCCTACTGCTTTAGACATATGACGGACAATAATTACTTTTTGGAGTAGGCCTAGAAATCCGCTTGAAGAGGCATTTTTAATTGGTTCAAATAATAATACAATAAAGCATTACTAAAAAAAATGTAATGAAAACAATCTATAAACAATAATGTTAAGTCCACGATCATAATACGTTTAATCACACACAAATTCACGTATCACACAAGTAAGTTATAAATCAGGTGCAGCCTATGAAATGTGGCAACAATGGAAGACGTAAAGGCATTGCTATACTTGCGACTGGCTTAAATCGTCACGCCATCTGTTGTAGCATCCTCAAACTCCTCGTAGTTCCAGCATATGCTGTAAGATCGCTCTGAAGTCAAGTCGGGACGTTCAATAAGTATGGTAAATATAACGAATAAATCGTCGCTCGAAGCATAAGCCGGTCATTTAAAACCGATTTACAGTGTTCCTTTGTCAGTCATTTATGGTTGTAACTTTTTGTTCGTAACAGACTAAATATCTGCATATTTCAGACGGTCGTCCTTGGTAATGCCCGTATTTGCATGCAGTGTTAACAATGTTTCATGTTAAATGGAAAATGAGGCTACAGTTGTAGTCATATCTGTTTACGATTACAACCGCCGGATTCAGAATACGTTTGTAGAAGACGTTGCGTGTGATATCCACAGCATACTTAACTGTGGCGTCTCAATTTCTTTTGTCATGGGTAATATAGTAGGTTTGCTGATCAGCATTCCTGGACACGCTTGCTGATCGCCGATGTAATCATGCTGAGGCAACTTGCGTCGGCGTCAACAGAGGAGTGCCTAGTCGTACAAACTTCCTCAGGGAATTTCCGATATAGTTCTCAACTATCATAAACACCAATCGTGATTGTTATAAAACTGTAGGTCCCTCAAGAGCCAGCGCAATTGAGGGACCTACAGTTTTAAGTGTAATCCGAACCGCATAGTATTGGTCTGATTTTCTTTAGTTGACAAGCTTACTCTCAGTTCTCTTCCTCACAGAAGATTTCAACCTTGACTATCACCAAACATGGACACTTTAGACTTCTCTAGTAGTCGCTCAATGGTAGTCGATGGCTACCACTGAGCGGTCGCTATGTCAGTATTAAGAGGCTTGAGCATAATAGAACCTACCGTCTACAATCTCCACAGTAGTTTGTCCTCTTAGTAGCTGGGTTACAACACTGCGCCACTAGTGCGAACTTGTTCCGTGGTTTACGTATTGCGGCTGATGTCAGTCTCAATTATCTTTCGATTGAAGTACGTACTTCTGTTGTGAGGAAACTGTTGACCTGTTGCCAGTCAGTGATTGATGACCTACATTTTTTGTCGACTCTTTAAATTGCATCTTTAAATTGCTTCAACCGTGGTTACTCTCTATTCTATTATTGACTTGTATTCATTTGTTATCACACAAAATGAAGCCCATTGGTAACTGTACTCCATTTAACTCCCGACGTGACTAATTCTTCCCGACTTGTCATTAACGCTCTTATGGTATTTAAGCGAAGCTTTGACGCGCGTCGTTGCCAAGTACACATTGTATCTAACAATATATAATAATTCATAAACAACTAGGAACAAAAATGTATAAGACATTATGAACAATGAAAATATGCGGCCACAAAATTTTACTCTAACACAAAGTCACATATTCAAACGAGCGCGTGATTGATTGGATAGGTGTAGATGAAGAATTGAATCTGACACCTGCAAAGTGTTTAGATGTAGTGATGGTTACGGCAGGCTAATAATGTCAAACCATTGGTGGAAGGATTCCAAAAGTACACGTAGTTCCAGCGTTTGCTGCAGGAGCGCTCTGAAGTCGTGTTGTGAGATACAGTAAATGGACCTGATTTTTCCGTGTATTCAAATTATAAAAGATTTTCATAAATTTTTAGCACATTTTATTTTTACTTCTGTTTTATTTTGCCTGTACTTGTTGTCGCCGTCCATCAGTGATCGAGTGGTTTCTGTTGCAGATGGAATGGCGGCAATATAGTGTAGGCGAGCGTACGTACCTGGTCGAGTGTTACTTTCGGTCTTACGCGGTGAGTGGCAGCCCCGAGGGAGTGCCCAACCTGGGCTACGTCAGGCAAATGTACGCGCGCCGGTACGCCCGGCCGCCGCCCCCGCACTCGCACGTCGTCCGGCTGGTGGACTCCTTCCGACAGACCGGCTCGGTACACGGTAGGTGGAGTGCATGTTGGGTCTGGGAGGGTGGTGTCGGTTGGTCCAGGTGGAAACCGCAAGAACAGATTGATGCTCAAGGTTGACATGCAGATGTTGGATGAAGAATAATTACCTTATTGTTGATAATACACTATGGAATGTACTTAGATAAAGATAAGATGATAATTGTCTCGGGTAATCGTACGAAAGTGAGATTTGCCTAGTAAATGTGTGATTATTTATGAAACAAGGCTTTCATTATTTGAAATAGTCTCTCGTACTGGATATGTTAGACTTGTAATGACTTTTTGTACTATACAATAACTTTAAATCGTCCTACAATAACTTGAAATTTATTCCGAAGGTTAAGGAGCCCCATATTCTTAATCACTGTTGTTCTTATTATAAACACTGTTGGCAACTCTTGGTTGTCAACTCTGGTGTAAACCCGGCTTTACACACTGACTGGTCGGCTGAAGGGTGCCTCTATGTAAGGCGCCGGTGCAAGCCAAGAAGGTTCTGGAATTGTGATCTTGGTGGTTCTGGGTGCAATTTCGTGAAGGTTCTGGCTCAACCAATAGGCAAATTGACTGCAATTTTGGAACCTTCTATGACCTACTGGATTAGCCTAGAAATAACGAAGTGCAACATTACATGGGCGTTTCCGACGTTAATTGTCGTGATCCGTAACAGTATCATTGGAATAGTCACATGTGCGAGTCGTGTGCATAAATAATGTTATATTATTGTAAACTATATTCAACCAGGAAATCTTCCTTCTCTAAATCATCTTCGCCCATCAACTACTTATCCGAAAATCCGTAAATATTTTGGGAGCAGATTTGTTCAATTATTACTAAAATCATCAATACAAAATTTCTTTGCAAGACTATGATGAAACTGTTCTACTTTATAGTAATACTGTAGTAATAAATAAATATAAAAAAGTGAAAATGTGTATGTAAATTACATAGATCAGCGATGCAATGGTGAATTATTAAGGCTGCAAATGCACCGACTTTCTTTACTGATCAGCTCAAGGCTGACAACCGCTTTCTTCTTTCATTGCCTGGCCTCTTGGCACCAGTTCAAGTGGCACTCTTTCTAGGATATCTGGTGACGATTCAAGTTGAAATGACAGTGCTATTTATTTCCACGAGGTAACATTACGTGGAGTGGAGGAGGACTGACTAATCGTGTGACACGTCGTTTTTGACATTGTTTGAAACGTTGATTAAAACATCAATTGCGGAAGGATGTGATTATTTTTAAAATGATTAAGAATTCCAAACCTTAATCAAGTTGCATGATACATGCCCAAGGTGCGGCGCGACGGTGCGTCAAACTCGCCGTGCAGGAATGACAATCACTCTTCCATTGTCGTAACACGGCTACTTGGGGACAAAGTGTTGTGGGTGGAGGTTGTGGCGTCTGCTGAATGGTTGCCACCGGCGTGGACTCCACTAGAGCAGTCTGGGGTGTCCATGTTGGGTGGATCCAGTGTGTCCGGATGTTTTGAAGATCTCCAGCTGAGTATTTGGCTAGTCAATTAGATGAAAATTAGACAAATACTACATGGTTCTGATTCCACGTAAACACTTTTCTGAGGTACAGTCGATCTTGGTTAGTAACAATGACTACTCGTTCATCGACACTTATCTTTAGTCAATTCGCTCCTCATAATCGTCCATATCTCTAAGATGAATAGTGAATACAGTAATTGCAGTCGTGTATCCACCATATTGGTGGTGTCATTCGCCTCGTACCGGAGAGTTTAGTCAAGTGCTTTACTAACTTAAAGAATTTGTCAATTTGGAGGCAAAATAACATTTTGAAACCTGGCTTGTTTTCGTCAATGAGTATATCATACAAAATAGGTAACTAAAAGTAAGGTAAAAATAAAGCATTTCTTATAAATATAATTCGAATTCATTGAGTGCCAAAGAGTATGTAAGCGGTCTCTTTAAAAACATTCTCTAGAGATTTTTCATTCGCGTGACAATTTGAGGTTATAAATTGAATTTCGATATTTCCATTTTTAAAAGTTTTTGTGTATATACCTAATCAATTTTCTTTGTAAATTATTATGTCGTAGATTGTAAAACTTTAAAACTACCAAGCGTTACAAAATGGATGTATAACTTAGTTTCACCGTTCGTCCTTAATGCATCCTAATGATTATATTTATTTATTTGCTAATGGACAATTTATTTCATGATACAAAAATTTAACATATTTTTACCCATACAGTACTATGAATATATTACTATATAATTATGCGTTTACCATAATATTTTGTGTTTATAATACTAGTTACATGCCTTGTACATTGGTGTAAACAACAGAGCGTTGTTATCGTCGAACATCGAACACATGACAAACAGAAGGGACATGTACACGTACACTACGGCAGCATTTCACAGTAGTGATGTAGAGCAGCGGCTCTCATTCTTGTCCATGTTTTTTACCTCTTGCTATTAAAAAAAATCTTGACTTTACTTCAGAAGGGTTTTAGTAATTAAATCAATTTACAATCACTGAATTTACTTACGCATATAAAAGTAATGTATTGTAACTATACATTTCGTAAGGCTTACAACGAGACCAAGTAATTAATTATACGATATCTAGAAGTTAAGAAAACGTTGTTTAAGGAAAATTAATAAAAATTATTTTCTTGAAAAGTTAAAATTCTAAAATTTATAGAACTTATAGAACACAAGCCTGTCAACCAAATATTAAAATATAAATGCGATACATGAACGTGCTTTTGAGTAATAAAGTGTAAAGTTAATACACCGTGAAAAATATTTAAAATTCCGGAACTTTTGTTTCAATTAAGATAAAAATGATTAAATTTATAATAAAATTAAAAATTCCATATTTTACAACGTACAATTAAAATAAGAAAATCAATGGTGTGATTGGATCTTTCACAGGCTTAACTAGGGTACATATAATTTCTGCGTAGAAAGTCTGGCGACTCATCTCAGCGCCGCCATGATACTAGAGGTCGAGCGCGAAATCGGTGGCTTCACTTCTGAGCCTCCGTCCTTCTAATGGTATTACGCGTTCGCTGGTGTCAATGTGACAAGATTAGTTGGCAGACCATCATTTTACTGTTTAATTAGTAACTCTAGGTTTGTTGTAATTTAGTTAGATATAATGTGGTGTTTAATAGGCTACAAGCTAAATTAATCTGACGCTCCTTGATATCATTTACGTCGAAAATTCATAATCTCTCAATATTACAGTAATAAGTTTTCAAGTTAGGTGTAAGAATTGCCATTTTCTTGTTTAGGAAAGTGAAATTACATTTAAAAATGGAACGTCTTGTATTGAAAATATTCCGTCAACTTTTTTTGTCCCCGTGAGAGAAATGCTGCAGGGGAAGGTCCATACTTGGGCGAGTATTTTATGATCTGTTTCGTTTAGCAAGCTGATAAAAAATTCGATGAAACAAAACTTAACTTTGTTCAGTTTTTCTTTAGCAAAGTTAATTATTAAATTCATTGAACTAGCTTGGTTTTTTAACAGGCAAATTGGATCCGTAAGAAAACGCCCTCTGCTTTCTCTCTCTGGTTTTACACAGGTTAAGGAATCGATTAGTGATTGTAAATTTGATAGGTCCTTTAGATCTTCCAATATTGGATAAAGACAAATGTATCATAGTGTTTGACAATTTTCATCTCGACACGTGCGCTCTTAATTTACTTTGTGTATCTCTAAAATGTTGAGCGTTTCACAATTCTCTAATCACGAGTCCATATTCTGTAAGTATAGTGGGGTCGTTATCACAAAAAAGTTTCACATCTACCAATCAATACGCCCTTTTGAACTGAGATAGTAGATGATCGGACGAGTCGAAAAAGCCCAGGACACAAATTTTGTTGCCCCTCTATCGGTTTCTATGACGTCATCAATATGGCTGCCAAAAGTGTTTGACATGCTTGTACATTACCCTGCATAACTCCGTTTTGTCATTTTGTATTTACTTATATTATTAGTGATTATTATATCAGAGAAAACACGCTTTCAAACGGTATAAATGACACTAGTGTTTACTTTAAATATACGAGAGAAATATATGTTTCTTCATTTAAACAATTGTTTTTATTTTGATATTTTCGATAAATTTTCCTAAATAACATTAAATCCATTTTATTTAGGTGAAACCATGTTATGTACATTTTTGTTTGCTTGATAATTACTTTTTGAATGGTATACAAAATTTATACTTCATCATACATATAACTCGTAAATATATGCCAAAACAAATTAGCCTTGCATAGTAAAGTCATTATGGAAACGATATAATTTGTGTATTTCTTGGGGAAACAATATAGTACTTTATGAATCTTGAAATAACTATCGAATTTTCATAATTTTCCTATTTATGAATAAAATTTGACTTTTAAAGTATGTACTGTGCAAGTTTTATGTTCGTTTGAAAAATAACACTAAATGCATATTATTAAGATAAGTTTTAACCATTCATTACAATAATTAGAAAGAAAATAATGTACAGTACAGTACTATTCCAATGTAACACATTAATTCAATGATATTGCCAAATAAATATAGTACCCTTTTCCGTAGAAACCTTTAGATGTCTTGAACTGAGACATGTGAAATGGATATAAAAATAATAATAAATAACAAGAATGCATATATAATACTTATTATAAAAGTAATAATACAAACGAGAAACAAGTTCCTGACGTACAAGTACGAAGAGGCCACGACAGACTCAGACCATACCTCACAAGAATCCAAGTCACGCCAAGAGAATAAACCAAAAGAAAACACACATAGGCTACAGTAATTTGACACGAAAAACATTAAACATTCAATTATAACTAAAGAATGGGCAAAAGAACAAGCAAACAACTGAGGAATGATCAAAAAGAAAATCAATGAGAAAGCCAAAGAAATAGTACCACTACATCTGAATCTACAGTTCGTATTAATAAATAGTACGACTAAGTCCGAATTCTGCTGCACGCTTAACATGCAGAAGTAGGCGGTCATCTGCTTCTTCGTGTGAGGCAGAGGAAATGTTCGATACATCAATAGTTGTTGATGTCATAACTCGTTCATCATCATAAGTACAATATCTCTTCCTGGAAACTCATCCCCTACCGTTTTCTGGAACATTTGTATCTTGTTTTCGTTGACACACAGGAATTATTTGAGTTGCAGTCGAATTCGGGACTTTAATATTTAGTTATGTCATTACCTCTTGTTTCTCAAGTATCTGCCTTCAAACCAATTACTAGTATATCTATCAAACCAATATCTAGTTGAGAAATATTTTTCAGTTGCTGCAAGGAATATGATTTGAAAACGTGTTTATAGTATGCGGAAAATGTTGTAGAGACGGCTGGATTAAGCATGTGTTACTACGTCGGCACCATAAATAGTTTACATACTCGTATTACATTAGGTTGGCTATGGTTAAAAGTGATGTCATTTTGTTTGTTTGTATGCACTCAATTATATCCGACTTGTTGAACAGTTTTCGTAGTTTCCCATTATCTGATATGCAGAACACGTTGGGATCTTAACATAAATTAAAAATTTCGGACTTTTTGCCTTATCTGTTTTCCTTGTTATGGATTTGAATATGTGAATATTGATTCAAGGAATAATCTCACCAATTGAATGTTGTACTTTATGGAGTCGGGACACAACATATTCATCATAATGTTTTTCATCTAAATGAAATGCTTCCTTAACATACTTGACAGCTCCGACTTTTGGAATTAGTTTGGAGCTCCCTATTGACACCAAATTGGTTTCTGCAAACGGACTTACTTTTTCGATAAATACATTAATAATTTCTTTGGCATGAGCTAAGAACATATTCTCGAATGCGTTATAATCGAATGATTTGCACCTACGTATTGTTCATCATTTAAATTTATCTTCTAATTCTTCAATCAAAGAAATAATTCTCGGGCCTGCTACCATCCACTTAAGCAAAGCATTTTCACTATCAAGGACTCCAATAGCTCGACCTTCACCCTTTATAAATTTGCTATTGAATTCATGAAGCTGATCGTCAGATATTGCAGAACATGGTTTAGGAGTTTGCTGCCTGTAAGGTTGCCACGAAGTAATTTAGAATGCATATTTACTGTAGTTGTTTTTTTGGAAGGTCCTGTAAAGTCCGTACGAATATTGGCAACCAACGGGAATGGTGGCACTCGAGGTGCGACATGGACTACCTGTGTTAATCCCAGCGACCCAAAGAGCCATAAAACTGGCATGAGAGGCGACATGCCACCTCAGGTAGCCCGGCGAAGGGTTGCGGGGTTGTAGACGCGCTCTCTCTCTGTGTCCATAAATATATATATTTTTTTGGAATATATATGTTTGGAACTAAGCAACATTTTCTGTGAGGCTTTGAAACAACAAAATTGTTCGACTGTTGATTGATTTATTACGTGTATATTTTCAACCTAACCTAACCTAACCTAACCTAACCTAACCTAACCTAACCTAACCTAACCCACCCATACACGTACGGTGGTACTAACCCACCCGCCCACCTATACACGTACGGTGGTACTAACCCACCCGCCCACCTATGCACGTACGGTGGTCCCACCCACCCACCTATACACGTATGGTGGTACTAACTCACGGGAATAGTGGATCGCGTCCAACGCAAATGTCCATGGACATAACTGAGCCAAAGTGTCGATATGCATTGCAAAGTTTGATGTACAAATAATCCGTATAAGTTGCACAAGAAGAGACTCCAGTTTGGTTACTGTGTTTCAATATTGGAACTGAGGGTGAATAATCAAATCTGTTTCGTTAGTCTGGGCTCTGGTAGTCTTCTAATTTATCCATAGAATTAAACCTTCGTTTTATCATATCTTCTGCTTTGTTTGAAAGTAATTTGGTCTTTCATGTGTTTTATCTTTGGTTGCCTGATTCGTTTCAATTGCATCCACTTATTCTGTTAAATTCTTGTAGTATTTTATTTCTTCTGTTCTATTGCTATTGTACTTTTAGTATGTCATTATCCTGTTCTCTAGTTCTTCATCACAATCACTCTTCCACCATGGATGTTTGGTATTCTCTTTTATTGGTATTATTATTATTCTTTATTTATTTATTTTTTTGCTTTCTCAGCGATTTTATTTTCGATCGTTCCTTAGTTGTTTGCTTGTTCTTTCTCCCATTCTCTTGTAATGCCTGATTGTTTAATATTTTTTGTGTAGGGAATAATATTGCTGTATTTGTGTTTTCTTCTTGTGTATTCTCTTGGTGTGACTTTGATTCTTGTGAGGTAATGGTCTGTCTGTCGTGGCCTCTTCGTACTTGTACGTCGGGAACTTGTTTCTCGTCTGTATTATTACTTTTATAATAAGTATTATGTATGAATTCTTGTTATTTATTATTATTTTTGTATAAATCAAATTGATTTAGATCCATTTCACATATCCCAGTTCAAGACATCTAAAGGTTTCTACGGCAAAGGGTACTATATTTAGCAATATATTTGGCAATGTATAGAATATTATTTAATTAATGTGTTACATTGGAATAGTACTGTACTGTACATTATTTTCTTTCTAATTATTGTAATGAATAGTTAAAACTTATCTTAATAATATGCATTTAGTGTTATTTTTTAAACGAAAATAAAACTTGCACAGTATTTTAATGTCAAAATTTATTCATAAATAGGAAAATTATGATAATTCGATAGGTATTTCAAGATTCATAAAGTACTATATTGTTTCCCCAAGAAATACACAAATTATATCGTTTCCATAATGACTTTACTATGCAAGGCTAATTTGTTTTGGCATATATTTACGAGTTATATGTATGATGAAGTATAAGTTATGTATACCATTCAAAAAGTAATTATCAAGCAAACAAAAATGTACAAAACATGTTTTCACCTAAATAAAACGGATTTAATGTTATTCAGTAAAATGTATCGAAAATATCAAAATAAAAACAATTGTTTAAATAAAGAAACATATATTTCTCGTATATTTAAAGTAAACACTAGTGTCATTTATACCGTGTGAAAGCGTGTTTTCTCTGATATAATAATCACTAATAATACATATAAGTAAATAATAAAATTACAAAACGGAGTTATGTAGGGAAATGTACAAGCATGTCAAACACTTTTGGCAGCCATATTGATGACGTCATAGAAACCGATAGAGGGGCAGACAAATCTGTGTCTCGGGCTTTTTCGACTCATCCAATCATCTACTATCTCAGTTCAAAAGGGCGCATTGGTTGCCAGATGTGAAATGCTTTGCCATTATTTTGTGCTTATCGACCCCACTAGTAGATATCGCATAAATACGAGGTCTTATTTCCCACTGTTTCCAGAAAAAAGGAGGGGGGAAATAGTCGGTTTGTGACTGACTGTTCGTGTGAGGAACAATCAGCTGGGTCTCCAGGGAGGGATTCTGAGGGACAGAACTGACCTGACAGTGATTGTAGGTGTCGGCAGCGAGCAGGTGTGGCCGCCGTCACTCACTACTGACACGCCACACCCACAGATGTTGCATGTTTATGAAACGTTTGTATAACGCTGTTTCTGTTATAATTGTACAAGAATTATGTTTGGAGTGCATAGAACTCTTCATAGTTCTATGTGCTGTTGGCCTTAAGGAGCCTACGATGTTATCGAATTATAAGATAGTAATATGTTTATTCATGGATACAACTGTTCTTGAATTTCAAACTACTTAAAATTCTAACGGATGCGTTATACTAATAGTAATTGTAACTTCATTACCGGTACTATTAGTATTTATTATTCATCATTAAGAAGCCGATCTTAGAGGTAGCCCTCTAGGCAAACCTGATGAGCGAATGAATGTAAGATGACCAAATATAGCCATTGTTACTAAGGTCGACTGTTCCTTAGAAAGAGCTTTTGATTAATAGACTAGTAGCTAGGGCATCTAAGGGACCTACAGCGTTACGTGGAACCCGAACCGTCAAATATTGGGCTGATTTACAGCTAATTAACAAGCCTAATCAGTTATATTCCCTACACAACATCCGAAACTTGATTAGCAAGCAACATGAATGCCCGCCCAGACTTATCTGGCAGTGTCCACGTCGATGAAACCATTAAGCGGACGCCGTGTTGGTTTCGAGAGAGAGGACCGAGCGTAGAACCCATCGCCTAAAATCTCCACACTTGCCTGGCCGTGTCACGTGTTTCTAGTTTTCTTTGCATTTAACTTGTACGGTCTACACAGTGTTCTACAGACACACCACTGTACGTGTATGGGCTGGCGGTAGGGGAGGAACCTTTACAGTTCGACCTTTATAGGGCAATTCCGTCAGCTATTCAACATTTCATTACAGTCTTGGCTCGGACACTTGCTGAAATGCCGTTCGTCATTAAATAAGAAATAATGATATTGCGCTCAGATACTAAAACTGTAAAATATCACTGCCAAAATTGAACGCTTGCACTCGCTTCTTATGAACATTGTAGCTGTCCAGCGGTATGTGTGTCCGTGTCTAAACCTCCACACTACGGTACGTTCACTTTCTAAGTACTGTTTTCTTACACGTACACAATCTCGTTTTCTAAACAAAAGTTATTCTCGTATTGCTTTTTAAATGTCTCATTCAAGATATTTAACCGTACAATTAATGCACATCTTAATACATATAAAGTAGTTGGAAATCAGACCAATGCTACGTGGTTCGTATTCCACGTAAAGCTGAAGGTCCTCCAGTGCCCCCGGCTATTTGGCCTTTTAAAAATGGGGTCTTTCTAAGAAAAAGTCGACCTTAGTAACAATGACTCTCGCACACATTAGCCCCTCATATTCGCCCGTATCTACGATCGGCGTCTTAGTAATGATGGATGAACGATGAACACTAAATAGTAATAATGTTGTAGTTTATCGTAAGTGCATGTTCACCAGCAAGTCTTCAAACGAGAGTGCTCAGACCTCAACAGCCGTAGTTTTTTCTTTAAGTTGATAGTAGATTAAAGTTACAAGCTGCATATGACCATGTCTTCAATAACTCGAGAAGCGCGCGGCAGTAACACGACAGAAACAACCCAGTCATTAGCTTGATCCTTGTTAGTTACCATGTACATTGGGAAGGCAAGGTCGTTTTGGTTCAGACCTGTCCAAGTGGAGTCGTCACCGACTATAGTAGAGGCCAGAAGGCTTATCTACAGTCGCTGCGCACATTTCTTTGTCAGAGTTATCCTATCAGTGCTCAGTTATCGCGACTGAAGATAACATGGAAGTGACTCCTGGAATTGATAGCGGTGCCGTCCGGTAGTGTCTTGCCATGAGAAAACAAGATGGCGGCGTATGTTAGCGCAAGGAATCCACCGTGAAATGGATTCCAACACTACTTGTGGAAAAGTAAAGTGAACCAGTGAACCACTTATAGGATCCTCTTCATAATACATAGCCTAAGAGTGACAAATACACGTCGATCGAGACGGATAACCCAAATTTCTCTCTAAGCAAGTCTTTTAACTTGGTTTTGACTGGAGGAGTAAGAAAGGAGAGAAAAACTGATCTATCGTTTATTATTTAAGCAGCAGATCCAATAGCTGAGAAATTGTCTCACAAATGGCTTAAAATAAACTGATGACAATGAAATTTAATTTTTCAGAATTTCCTAAACTCCTTTTTTTCATTACTTAATCATCATCATCACGTTTAAATGATTTTGACACATTATCCTGGAAATCAGTAATGATTGTATCTTCATTTCCATTTTTTGTCATAAGCAAACTATCTGGATTCCAAGCAGTTCTTTGCATCAAATTTTCAAACGATAACCTACCAAACATCAGCCTCTGAACATTGATGTAGGAGGGAGTCATGTTATGGAAGTTTGATGATTGGTTAATTTGTTGGAGATATCCAACGCTTGAAGTGTTTGTTTTTTAAAACTCTTGAAGCGTTAGAAATCTTCAACAAATTTATCGATCATTCCAAAATAAGCGTCAGAAGTTTGAATGATCGTTGTATTATAAGAGGTTCATAATAGACATTCATCTATACTCTCCTGACATGCCTTGCTCAGCTGAGTCCCTATCCCTGTCAGTGACACTGTATATGTCCGTTTTCGACATCACATAACTTGACTTGTTTCTCTGCGCTTGAGAACGTTGAGGTAAACTAACATTTACGGTTGTTACCACAGGACTGCTAAAAGGTTCGACGACGGCAGAGGGTGGACCAGGCGGGCCAGCTGGACGGGCGGAGAGGCCCAAGACTTTGCGACGGCTGAGAAACGTCTACGAGCAGATGATCGGAGGCGGTAGCAGCAGTAGCAGCGCCAACAACTCCAGTGTGAGCAGCAGTGCTGCGCCGGAGACCAAGCGACCGTCGGAGGAGCCATCGGACAACAAGACACTCAGCATCTTGAGCCCCTTTGACGAGCAAGAGGAATGGGCAAAGATATCGGAGATCATGGCCAGCTTCGGAACAGGCCTTGTGCGGGAGTCTGTCTTTGTCACAGAACTCGAGAAGGAGTTCCAGGCGAGGCTGGGTAAGTTTGTAGTGATTTGGTTTATAAAATTTTACTGGATATATGAAGTTGTCTATAAAACACGGAACTTTATTAATTTGCCAGTATATACGAGGTATACCTAAAGTCTGGGGACGGCATTATATTTTTGAACCATCGTAGATGAATCAATTACACTTTACATGTATCCAAAAATCTACATTTTGGTGCACATATTAATTTTTTCTATCATACTGGGGATAGCCCATAAAGAGTCGGAAGATAATCTTCAAGTAGAGCATATGTTGGGATGTACATTATCTGAAAGTTCTCTACTTGTAGAACACAATGCCATAAAAGCGACTTCAAAAGGATCACCCTAGCCAAAATGGTTATGGTTTAAAGACACCATATTGACCTTGATAAACAATTGATTAGTTTGTTGGACCATTGTAGATTAAAGCAATAACTTTAAAAAACAAGTCTTAATTCAGCATAAAGTAAAAGTTCCAAATTTAACTACATTCAACATGGATCTGATGATGGTGAACTAAATCATCGTACCTTGTTGCAAGTGTGTACCAAGAATTTACATTGTTTGATAGACTTCAGTTTAATTGATATTGCTTTATTTGTCAACTAAAATTGCTTGCCATCCCTCAAGAAACATCCAATTACTCAATAAAATGATAGTTTATCAGAACCAGGTGGCATGGTCGTAAAAAACCAGATCATAATTGTATATACAATTTCTTCCTTATCAAATGTTAATTTTCACCAACAATATTTTGATTTTAATTTTGTATCGCTTATAATCCTTTTGATAAGTTAAACTTTTCAATTTTGAAATATTAATGCAGAAGTATATATATGCAGACGTTCAAGTTTTTAAAATGTTTATATTACAGAAGAGCGTTTATTACTTACTTGTACTCCCATGGCCATTTATACCCAAGAAGGGATTTGGCCTCAGCAAAGCGTCCTCTCCAGTATTCTTGGTTCTCTGCTTCTTCTAGAGTTGTACTAATTGTGGCAATATCATTTTGGACTTGATTCCACCATCGTAATCTTGGTCTTCCCCTTGGTCTTCTTCCTGCTGGCTTCCCTATTCCAATTTTCCTCAGGATAGACTCAGGTTCTCTTCTTCGTATAAGTCCTGCCCACCGTATTTGTCTGCTTTTTATTATTGCCATGATATTACTTTCTTTGTATAGATCTCGGATCTCTCTGTTGTGTTTGATACGCCATACACCATTTTCATACTTTGATACATAGATTTTCCGAAGGATTTTATTTTCAAAAGTTATGAGTTTTTCCATCATCTAACTAATAACTCTTGCTTTGGCACCGTAGGTGAGTACTGATCTTATAATTGATTGGTATAAGAGCGTTTATTAGATGAACAAATGAAATATTTTGGTCATACTTCCTTTGCTCCTTTAAATTAATTATGAAATCTGCCCTATATTCATACTTATGACGAAAAAAACTTCTCTGACTAAAAAGTTGTGATTTATTTGTTTGATAACATACAAAAGTGCTCTTCTGAAATATTAAACTAGAGTAATTCATCCTTCTATACATAGTAAATTGTAAATCCTACTTCAATGCTGCTAATAAAATTGAACACTTATTACCGTCCTTGCAAACCAAAGTCAAATTTGGCAGGTTGTTTCTATGGTGAATAGTTTCCTTTCTATCATTTCAAATTAAAATAAACTAAAAGATATAACTATCTGTTGTTTGGCGTTGACAGTTCAAGTAAAATTATTTATGGCAAATTTGTCAAAACAGTTAGTTTTAACAAAGCATTTCTCCCCAATTTTAGTGTTGAAGAAAATTTAAATGTTTAATAATATATTTCTCAAAATGAACCGTTATTCAGCAGAATGAGTTTTGGGAACTAAGCTGTTCCCAAAACTCATATAATCCTCTTTAAGTTTTTCAGGATTATATTTTTTCATATTTTTCCTTATCTTTTTTGCCAATTTTGACTTCTACCTAGTAAGAACAATGTCTTTTTTCTAAAATTATTTATTGCTTAGATTACAATAATTGATCTGTTGGCAGGCCTGAACCGGTCAGAGAGTGGCGCCTCAATAGTGAGCACAACTTCCACTGTGAGCCAGTGGTTGGCAGGCCTGGGGTTTGCTGATTACGAGTCTCTGTTCACCAATTACGGATACGACGATTTAGATTTCATTGTAAGTGTTTAATATTCTAATTAATAAATATTGAGTGTGTAAATAATGAATGGTGAGGCAAGCATACATGGTTCTGCTTGTTTTGGTCGATTTTTGTTAAGTTTCTTTCTTGTAGACTTCAAATATTCCACACTTCAGAGTTCTTTGTTTATTGGTATGTGTTTTTAGTTTTTCAGAACAACTAGTTAACAGTGAAGAATGACTGATTTGCATGAACAATTTTTTTAAGTAAAAATGGTCCAAGGAGGTTTCAAACTTTTTTTCATTTTATTCAGTTTTGAATATATTATCTACCTTTTTTTATAATGTGTAAGATAAATCAGCCAAAAGGAAGTGAAAAACGATTAATTTATTAGTTAGGCATGAATTGCATATTCCTTTATTTAAAATTGTTTTGCCTTATCTTTCTTAAAAAAGGAGGGATACACAAATTAATCATATTTTTAATTGTAAGACAGTTTAATAAAGGTACAGTTTAATCCCACAAACTCAAAACTGAGAAAGAAGAAAAGTATAAAAGTTTTGGCATTCTTTTGTTGCTTAACCCTCGACCTGGCAAAGTGCGCTTTTAGCGCACTGTTTATGTGTGTCGAAATGGCAGAGTGCGCTTTTAGCGCACTGTTGACACGACCGCATATAACTGTCATTATAGTACGTATTAATCACGCTACGACAAAGTTTTACATGCCTATGGATTCTATGTTAGTGGCCGATTCCAACGATATGCATCGATAGTCAATACAGCGTTTATTTTGGTGACGTCATGTGATTGAAAACAATTCTTCGCACCACAAATTCATCTATTACATGAGGAACTCCTAGCCCTACACTAAAGGACACCAATGTAAGCATTCAACAAATATTTTTAATTTATAGCTCTTATTTTTACCTAAATTTTGGTATAAGTATGAACTCTGTAGTGTATATAGTTTTTTTTTAGGAAATTATTGAATATAACAGTATCCGCGGTAACGAAATTTCTGATTTTTGTACTGTTTACATTTATAAATTTCCAAAATTTATTTTTACCTATAAGATATATATAATGTTTATATTTTCTGAAACTAGATAAAATTTAGAAACTTTTGGCTATCTCACATTTTCTAATTTATTATCGCCACTATGTTTCCTAGGGGTACCCCCCCCCTTTTCATGTTTTATAAAATAAATCTTTTGAAATGTAACAAGTCACAAAAAAAAAACTAAAACAAAATGTTTGTTTCTTTTTATACTATTTGATAGTCTACTTCATTGTGATCATTTTGATACCAAACATAAGTATATTTACAGTATATAACTATTTTTTATGAATTTATTAAAAAAAGGCTTACACACAGGCCTAAAATCACCCGCTAGTACAGACAAAATCAACTGCCAGGTCGAGGGTTAAGAACATATAAGTTTATAAACAAAACTGCAAATAAAAAAATATTGTTTGAAAATTAATAAGCTTCTTGCATGATCAGCGCTCTATGTATTTTGGTGCTGTGGCGTGAGGGTGTTTTCTTCCCTGCCAGATGGATTGGATTATCAAGGTTCATGTTTTTGGACTCTACTAAATATATACACTATATCCTCAATTTAATGGACCCTGATTGAACGAGTCCCTATTTAATGGACTTTGATTAAACAGACAGCTTACAGTATCTATATACTACACAGTGAAGGTAGTTGTAAAAAAAATAATTTATAAAACATCTAGTTTTCTGAAGCTCCTCCAAATATTCCACAAATTGTTATTATTATTTTTGTCAGTATATTCTACATAAATAGTTTTTTAATTAGCATAATACGTGTTGGTACATATACAGTACAAGTAAACGTCACACAACACAAATTTATTACAATATAAGCACAAAATGCACAAATAAATTATCATTGATTCTTTTGTGAATCCCTCTGGTCTGAGGAAGGTGAGCGTGGTTCACCGAAACTGATCACCATAATATTTGTGCATTTTGTGCTTGTATTGTAATAAATTTGTGCATTTTGTGCTTATATTGTAATAAATTTGTGTTGTGTGACGTTTACTTGTACTGTATTCTACATAACCGTTATTATGATGGGTTAATCACTTTAAAAAAATATATTTTACATTTTGTTAGTTGTTGAGTTAACTATTATCTGGCAGCATCACAGTTAGTTTTGATTAAGATGTGGCAATCTGATAACAGATTGGGGTGAATTCAGCCTAATTTAATGGACAATCGGTTGAAACAGACCAGAGCCCGCCCAATATAGTCTGTTACACCGAGGGTGTACTGAACTTTCAGATGTTTACATTAATGATTGTGTCGTAAAACTTAAATCTCTTTAAAAAGGTTTATAAAGGATTACGAAGAACAAATGTCATATATATTGATGGAAAAGTTGTGAAATTGTTGACTGTAAAGCTTTGGCAAACAGAAGCTCAATGATAAGAGAGGGCAAACACCCAATTGACCTTTGACCATCAAATGACCTCACATTGGACATTAGCAAGTGAACGATCTTCATACAAACATTTCTTAAGCCCTCCGTTTCATATGTAAATCATAATATATATTTTCTTAAATAAAGCTATTCTGAAGATAATTAGCATTCTCTAAGAAATCACTATTATATATTTATTAACATGAAAATATTAAATTTATTAGTTATAAGTAAATTCAATCGTAGACTTTTACAAATTGTGTTCGCATTATGAACACAAAACAAAAATATTATATAATTCAAATGAAAATTAAAACTCTTTAAGATTTAATGTCCAGGATTTATCTGGATTCGTGTACAGTATTAATGAACCTTTTTGGAAATTGTATTGTTTTTTTTTTTTTTTGTCTTTAAGGTTGCCGTTTCTCAAACAGCAAAGTGCTGTTCTATTTAAACTTTACAGTTCATGTTTGTTATTGTATGAACACAATATGTTAATGTAAGCTCCAATCAAGTGGACCATACGTTTATATTATGAGTTTTTTTCATTTGAAATCGTGAATAATGACATATAAAGGTACACATATTTAAACGTAAACAATTTTTTTAAATATTTTATTTTTTACAAAAGCAACTTGTGGTCCAATAGAAGAGTTCTTCACTTACCAAATAACACTTAAAGTATTACGATACCAAATCGTTAAATAGAAAGCAATGTTTTTGGCATTTTTCGTCAAATGAAATGTCCCCCTTTAAAGGATTAGCAGGTAATTGATGAATTACTCTATCACCAAGTTAGTTCATACATCACCTTATACAGCTGGCTAAACTGTTACTAAGGGAGTCTAGACTGTTGAACAATTGTCCGCTGGAGTGGTGGCACCAACAATAGCATTAGAACAGATTGTTGAGGAGCTGCTGGCAGTCAGTGGTCTATTGTTGGCCAGGCTCAGACCACAATGGGCTGCCTTCCCTTGATCTAGTCATGACAATAAGCCTGTTGCGATGTTACTTGGGCTTAGGCAGGACTCTTACGTCAGTACGGGGGCTTCGTCAACATTCATGGGTCTAACCGATGCCATTCAGCCTAATAGGCCTTCAGTCCCTATGGCAAAATAACTTAATTTTTTTAACTAATTGTCATTGCTGAAATTTTATTTAAAGTTAAATAACTGGTAAAATTAATGTATTAACATTTTAACAAATCTTCTACTCTGAATTTTAAATGTCAAAATGTTATGGATTAATAACAAAAATATGAACAAATGTATTATTCTAGTTACTTTAGTGTCATTTGTATGCTATAAGATAAAAATCAATATTTAGATTATGTGAATTGCTTTTAAAAACTTATACTTTTAAATATAAAATTAGGTTGCTTTTATAAATTGTACATTGAAAAAAATATATTCATTTTAAAACTAAGTGGGGGACTGTTTTTGTAAAGAAATTGTCTAAAAACTAAAATTTGTATGTATTTAAACTCACAACTCAATTTTTTATTGCATGAGATCAAAGATAATTAACTCATTATAAAGGAATAATAAAGTATTATACTGTACTGGTGGGCAAGCTCCATCATTAGAGACACAAGAAGTTTTAATGTACTTTAGTGTCTCTAGTCCGAACTTTCAAAACCTTTTTTCAAGCATCAAATTGTGTTCAAGAATTTTAGATAATAGTGCTATATTATGCCTTTATAATATTTACAGTTTTAATGAATTTTTAATAAAATGCTGACAGACTGTTCTTAAAGTCATTATCACTTTTGGGTTTTATATTGTATACTTGGAGGGCTGATAAACGTAGTTGGCAAATACAAGAAATGGAAGTGGTTAAATAAATTTCAACATCAACGGTTGCCAATATGTGATGTGACGTTATTGTTCTTTATATACTCTTTGAAACTGTCTAAAAAGTTGGAGCTTGATCTTTATTACTTATTTTTTAGGAGAATATTTATTGTTAATATTCATTCAATGATTAATTACCATCCGTAAATACATATTTTTCACCTATGGTTACCAAAATTCTGTCTGACTGCTGTGCCGATGGTTCCAGAATGGAGTACTGGAAGACGCAGATCTGATAGAGATGGGAGTGAGCAATGAGAAGGACCGAGAGCAGATCTTGGAGGCGGCTAAGGGGCTGGCAGCTAAAGTGGTCACTGCATATCGCCCGCCTGCACATTCCTCACCCACGCCATCAACACACAACAATAACAACAATGACGAAGATAACGATGACAAGGAATCCCTTCAGGGAGACAACAACCAACAGGTCAGACTGAGAAACTATTGTTATATGGTATGTGAATAAATATAAATAAATAAAGATTTATATACAATTACTGTAGAACCAAGTAAGGTTTGTTGCATCTTCTTAGCTAATTTGAATAGATATTTTTATATCTCTGGTGTCTAAAATTGGGCTTTTAGAATTTATTTAATTGTGTCGCTCTTGTTGTGAAATTCTTCGTTGATATTAAAAAAAGCATCAATTAAATATTTTCTTTAATTAAAATTAAATGTTTTTCTGTACGTTGTTTTTGTATGTGTAAACATTTAGATTGTGGTGTGTGGATATAATTTTCAGTTTTATTTCTTGTATTCTAATTATGTCTTTGAAAAAATATCCATTTCTATATATTGGGGTTTGCTTGATAAATAAAATTTAATCATAAACGTACTGTCCAAATACTGTTGGACTTTCCATTCTTTAAAATAAATGTTAACTGATTTTTCATGTTCCAACTTACCAACGATTCTTTTGGCTCTTTTTGCTAGTTTAAGTATTTGGTCAGATGTTGTTTACAATTTTCAAACTTGCAATTTCTCTCCTGAAATCATATTAGTATGAGGAAAAGTATAACCTTAATACAGAAATGTTTCCTTAATTGAATTTGTTTGGCTGACATCTTGAATATGGTAGTATTTTAACAACATTTATAGTATTTTTTATCTTTTTTCATATTTATGTGATTTACATTTTTATTGTGAATATTGTTTTGTTGTTTATTTCCTGAGAATATAACAGTAACAATTTGTTTGTTGTAAATGAACAGACAGTGGAGGACTGGTTGTCCCGGCTGCACCTGTCTCAGTACACAGACACGTTCACACGCCACTTGTACACTGACATGGCACGGGTACGAAGGATATGGGAGGTGGAGTTGTCCGCAGTGCTGGAGATAAGTCGGCCTGGCCACCGCCGCCGCATGTTGGCTTCCCTGCCCACCGGCCGTCAACCCCCTCATCACCTCGACCACCTGGTAAATAGATTTAAACTATTTTATTTACTAAATGCACAATAATAAAAGACACATATTAAGTGTTATTAATGAAAGCCATAGTCACTGGAAAAATGTAGAGGAGAAATTAGAAACATCAATTGCATGGTTCGGAGAAGTTAAATAGTTGGTCTTCAGATTAATGTAAACAATAGTGATCACAGGAGCATGAACATGAGGTAGAAAGCCGGTGTGGTGGCTCAGTGGCTAAGTCTTCGGACTTAGCCACTGTATGTGTGTGGGTGGGTCAATAACACTGAATGTGTATGGGTGGGCGGGTGGATCAATACCAGTGTACGTGTGTGGGTGGGTCGATACCAGTGTACGTGTGTGGGTGGGCGGGTGGACCGATACCAGTGTACGTGTGTGGGTGGTTCGATACCAGAAAACAAAAATGACAAAATAACTGGTCTATTTCAATATCATTTACAATAACGAAATATTTAGAGAAACCCATGTGTTACCAACTGATAGACCTCCTCATGTGAAAACATGAGGGCGGAGGGCCTTGTCCATGGTTCGAATCTCCACCGAGCCATTGGTCGGTACTTCACTCGTTGAATAAAGTTCATGCATAGGCTTGCTAACCCATGTGAACTGGAGAGTTAAGTTTTTAAAAATTAAAAAAGATTCTTTTTATCAATTTTGATTTCTATATCCAAGTGTTTGTTCTAATTGTTAAAGACTGTTAATTAATTTTTAATTAAAAACAAACAAATAATTAATATCCCTGTTGATATTTTAAATAAAATCTCAAAATAAGACAATATTTCAAAAATTAGTTGCGTAACTGAAACAAATTTACAATAGATAACATTTTACACTAATTAATCAAGCATTAGTTACAAGTTTAATGATACAACATTACAAGTTTATAAGTTCCTTATGCTGTGATTTATGTACCTATATAAAGAAAAGATTCATGCAGTTCAAGAAAAGCGGGAGTGTGAATTATAAATAAACTAACTTAGATCATCCTGGATCTACAGAGGTTCGGGAGTCACAGTGTTGCAAATATCTTCTTGTATGCAACAAAAATAATATTAATTGATCATATTACAGAGTGAAATATGTTTTACCAATATGAACAAGTGGTTTTTAACATTGATGGATTTTTTACAGAAGAATAACGGCCATAGAGAAGAAACGAAAGGCAAGGTTCCAGCTAACCAGACGACCCCAGGAGGTGGCACGGGTACTCTCAGGCACAGCCACAAGAAGACAAGACCTGCACCACCTCCTCCACCCCTGGCTTTGTCCAATGGCGGAGCTGAATTGGAGATACGGGAACCCAGTCAGCTGTTGGTGGGGGTACCAGCGACCTTAACCACTCAGTGGAGGCATCGACCGCACAGCCTCGTGACTGGACACGTCAGCTACCTCGCTTCGGTAATACCATTATATTTTGTCTTTCTTTTTTTTAACTTCACTCGCCAGTTCACATGGGCGTGCAAGCCTGTCATTGAACTTAATTCAACGAGTTAAGTACCGACCGTTGGCTCAGTGGAGATCCAAACCTTGGACCTTGCCCTCTGCAGTCCACGGAGCCATCACACCGGCCGTAATCTACAAAAGGTCTTGTAGAAAGTTGTGCACCATCTCAAAGATCAGTTTGTTGAAAAATGGCAACTTCTGCTATCATTATAATGTTGGCTGTTAAACTTAATATGTACCCATCACCAGAGGCTGAAAAAATAGGTTTATACTCCAGAGTTCTGCATACATCCCAATTTTATTCAACAAGTGAAGTACCTACTGTTAGCTCAGTTGGGGATTTGAACCATGGAAATTGCCCTCCGCAGTCCAGACCTTAGCCAACAACCACCATGCTGGAAAAGTTCTCAGATGCCATTTTAATTAATAACTATTTAGAGATCTAGTCTTTTTAAAAATAGAAATCTTATTTTAATTTTTTCTACATAGACTAAAAGGGATACTAGATAAATAATTGTAATTTAAAAATACACTAAAAAGTTCACTTTAGATAGGGTTTGGAGGCTGTTTATTGATGTATTTCTGTGTAGAATATTAAAAGAATACGAACATTACAAGCATTTTAGTTTAAAATTAAAATTTTCAGTCAAGAACATTAATACAATTGTTAGGTCTCGAAGCAGCATACCATTTTAAAATATTTTTCCTGGCAGCTTAAATTTTTATGAAATCCTTTTTCACCCAGTCTTCAAAATGTTAAAGCCTTTTCCTACTCAACAGTTTTCTGACCCAAAAAACAAATATTTAATAATCATGAAGAATTTAAGTCATATAGCTAATTAGGTTGGTAATATAATATTGTGAATTTTATCCTTCTATAAACATTTGAAGTTTCTCCCCTCTCCAATGTATTATTAATTTATTTGTTACCTGTTACAGTATTTAGGCTCAACTCTTGTGAAGGAGCTAAGAGGTACAGAATCTACAAAAAAATCTATCCAGAAATTGAAGAAGTCATCAACAGTTGACGAGAAGGATAAAACTATTCCACAAATTGTCCTGGCCATTTCCTTCCGTGGTGTAAAGTTCCTCAATGCTACCAATCAAGTAAGTTCATCGGAATATTTTCAACATATTCATTATAAATGAGCTAAAACAACTAAAGCTATCTCGCGATTAAATAAATTCATAAAAATATTGTTAATTGGTTTTTATTATATTTATATTTTGTATGAATAATTTTTATATTTTTCCTGACAGGAGCTGATCTGTGAGCACGAAATTCGCAACATCCACTGTGCATGTCAGGACGCTGAGGACCTAACACATTTTGCATACATCACTAAAGACCATTCTAGCAAGAGCCACTACTGCCATGTCTTCTGCGTCCAAACGATGGTTTGTAATTTTATTGATCTACTCAACCATTGTATGTAAGTTCTTAAGTACTTGGATATCTTTAATTCTTTTTATTTATTTAATAAAAATAACTGATAGTCAAGATATGGGCAGATTTCGAATGAGTGTGATGAATGTAACTGAGTGAATGTACTCATTGTTACAAACTAAGAATGACTATTCCTTAGAAAGTGTCCAATTAATTAATATTCCAATAACAAATTAGCAGCCGGTTGTTACCAGATGATCCCTCTCAAGATTTGTTTTGGCTCTGATTTGAAAAAAAATTGAGAACTTGGGTTATGAAGTTGGATTTTAACCAACTACGCAACCAACCAGTTTTCTCACTCTACTTTTAGTTCCTAAAAAGAACCCATTAAATTTAACTAAATGTGTATTTAATTGTAGGACCAAGCGACTGAAGTTATATTGACGCTGGGACAAGCCTTTGAGGTGGCTTATCAGATGGCTCTACGAGAGGGCTGCAACCTCTCCAACCGCGGAGCTAATGGACACACAAGATCTCGCTCGGTCAATCAGATCACGAGTCAACCTCCTGCGCCACCTGTGACCACGCAGCCCCAGACCAACCACTCACGGTCCCACTCTGTAAACGAGATCAAGGTCAACGGTAGTGCGTCTCCTCTGAAGACTGACAGTGAATGTGTGACAACCCCTGGCAGAGCCCCCCTGGTGGCCAGCGACGATGTGTAAGTAGATGTACAGCTCTGATCAATGAATGCTGCTACCACGATACAAATAACCATTATCATATAAAATTAATTAGTTCAAATGGACTGTGTATGATCTGATTTAAGTAATGACTGAGATTTTATTTCGCACATTTTACAGCATGACATGTAAGTTACTAAACAACTGTTTGGTGCTTCGTTAACTCAAGATTAATGTTCAAACACGCCTAAACTGCACATCTCCGGTTAAATTTTCAAATCTTTAAATCTTCAACCCTGAATCTGTTTCAGAGCACCTACCTGGTTTACATGTTTTGCAAATTAATATAAATTTACATTAAATTCATGTTTTCTTTTACATTAAAATTAGGCACTTTGCCTGAAACTTACATCCAGAGTCAAATGTACAAATCAGTCTCAATTTAATGTTAAAAATAGTGAAGAGTAAAATCAGCTGAAGAAGCCAGCTTGTTTTAAAAGTATATATTTTGATAAAATGTTACTCATGTCAAAGAAGTTTAAATATTTTATTTTTTCTGTAATCTAACACAATAGCTTTTCATTGTCTAGTAAATGAATAGTTACGAATAATTTTTTTGATTCTAAATAATTAAGTTTAAATGTTTAATTTAATATAAGTAAAACTTCCAGCTTATCTATGAATTTTTAAAGGTTTTTTTAAAGGTTTTTTTTTTTATTGGAATTTATCTCATTGCATTCAAACCATAAATAAAAAAAATTAAACCCTTATTGATTAAATGCTGGAATCAGTAAAGAAGGAATTTGTCTGAAATATGTTGGTAGCAGCTGTCATTACAGAACTAATCCATGTACAAAAACATCACCGTATTTATAGACTGTTAATTGAATGTCTTCTCTCTAAGTCATAATGTTAGCCCAAAGATGTGTGTAGAAACTAATCATTTATAAATTGTTTACGATGAATTTATTCACCAAACACCAACCGGGTTTTAGCCGACCTCCCCAAACAGTTACCAGTCAAAGTGGGAAGTCTTTGTTGCATTTTAACCAGTTTTACTTCAACAACTTGATTGTTTTTTAGAGAATTGTTATCTTCTGGAAGTAATAATAAAATAATAAGAATGAGTTTTTGTGAAAGATTACATTTCAAAATAATTATTTTCTTGTTGTACGGAGGTTTGTGTTTGATCTCAACCCAGAATTACGATTTCTCATTGGATTTTAATACATAAATGTTGTGCTCTTTTAACTGAAGTTAATATTTTATCAATTACTGATATTCAGTCAACAACAGCTGCCAAGAGAAGGTGCTCCTGTTATCTCACTATTATTAACAAACGAATTTATCAGGTTATAGATAATTTATCTAATATGGAAAGCCATATTCACTGCCATACATGTTGCAATGCTGTTATTTCTAATTTAAAATAACAGTTTGAAAAATCAAATATAGCCAAAAAGTTTAGCCCTAGATTTTGATGTTTCCAATCAAAACGTCTGTCTACATCATAAACATGATAACCAAGCTCCATTTCTTCACTCTGTGTAACTACTTGTTGTCTTAAAGAAACCAAACTCCTGAACGAAAAATTGCTGTGGTAAAACTAATTAATGTAATTCAATTAAAAATAATAATACCAACAGGGGCAATGAAATTAGAGCAATATTTTTTAAAATAACTGTTTTACTTTACTAAATAAGCAATTGAAATTAATTTTAAAAATATCATTAAATTGAATGGTAATAAAATCTTGTAAGGCTTTTTAATCAAGTAAGAGAAAATGATTTAAATTGGATTTTTACTCATGCAATTTTAATAAAAACTATTATGTTATTATTAAATAAATGATTAATTTGAATATTAAGGTGATTGTTTCCCAAAGTACCAAGTCACCGCTGATTGTCCACAGCCCTATAGTAGACATTCAACTTTACCCGAAACATGCTTTTCTTTTTCAACTGTACGGATTGTGTTTATAATTATAGTGAACACTTTATGATTATCAAAGTTCTAATTTCGTAGACCATAAGTTGATATTATGAGTTTTTTTAATGTTAATTGATCAAGAATGACATTTAAATTAGCATATATTAACCATGAAAAAAGTATAAAAATAAAAAATTTTTACAAAAACCAACTTATGGTCCAATAGAATAGGTTTTCACATTTCAAATGACACTAAGTATTTCGATACAGTCATTACTATGAGCAAAATCGCTGAAATGGAAAATCACGTTTTTGCGATTTTTCACGGAGGGAAACGGCCACCTTAAAGTGAATTTGTAAAGAAAAGAGGGGCTTCCATCACAACCACCTGACCAAATCAATTGATTGCAAACTATTAAAGAGGATAAAAAGCAAAAAATATGAGTAACTAAAGAAAGAACAAATTATATTTCCTGTATTTAAATTTTTTTTTGTTTTGGTCTTATTAATAACAGCAATCAACCTCCCACCTTAGGAACTAATATTTATTTTAGTTTCTTTCGTTTCATAAAAACATTAGTGGCCATACTAAATTAGTAAATTGTGATGAATGTTGTTTGACCTCCGTAAACCTTTGTTAATTAACCAGGCAGGGTAATTTATGTCAATAACTCGTTAATTCTAAGCTTACATTTTTACCCCTCCAAGTTCTCATTGTGCTGTGATCTTGTATTTTGTATATGCTGTATAAAGTATGTTTATTCTTTAGTATATATAATTAGTATTACTTGTGACATTTTATATTTTCTCATCGTGTATCCAATTTTATTGGTTTAAAAAAATTATATTTATCATTCGAGCAATATTTAGATTTGTGAAAAACATTCTTTATGTGATTCATTTAGGCAGTTTGCTTTTACGATATTACATTTTGGCAACTATGATATTATCTGACACGTTTTACATATGCTTATGTATAAATTATGTAAAATAAAAATTGTAGAAATTTATTACTTGTTTGTAAAATAATTATTTTACTGTCAGTGATTTACTCCTAGTAATCTGTTTTCGATAATTCTAATTTTATTTATCCTATGGACCCGTCCCTAAATTACGCAATGTTAAAATCTACTTTTTCAGACCCCTCCTCCCCCCACCATGTTACGAACATGTAACGGTAATACTAAACTCCCTCGAAAATTACTTAATGCTGTCGTCACCAGCCCCCTCAATTTTTTTAATTCACTTTCATGCATATTTTTATTTATGATAAAGTCATTCTTTAGACTTAATTTTGTTTGCTTTCTAATGGGAGGGGATTTATTACTGTAACTCTAAAATCTGTTTTAAAAATCTTGTATTTTGGAGGAAAACGATCAAATTTTGTGAATGAAACTAAACAAATTGTTGAGGATTAATAGTTACGTAACCCTTACGTAATAGTTACGTAGAACCCCCCCCACCCTTCCCCGTAAAGGTGCGTAACGCTGCCAAAAGCCCCCTGGACTACTTCGGGTGTTACGTAATTTAGGGCTCCTATTGTGTTTTTTATTAATTTTTATTTTTTTGTTTACTGCATCAGATGTACAATATAGAAATAGTTGGGTATTTTATCAAATTGAATTTGTTGCCTTTGCCATTAAGCAGCTTAGTCATGCATTTAATATACAATAAATATTTGTCATATTACGTATAAGTGTTTTTTATATGTGTGTCATTGCTCCTGCGGGACATTTTGCGCTGTACACGTGTTATTGTTATATATATTAATATTGCTTCGGTGACTAAAGTTGCTCTTTTGATGTGATGAAAACAATTATTTCAATAAGTTTTCCTTGTTATGTGAATATCGTTTTAAAATGTCAAAATTAAGAATATATTGGGTATTTTATTGTAATAATAGTTTTTAGGTTATTGTTAAAACAGATTGATATCTGATTGTGTTTTTTTTCTTTAAAAATATAGAATATAATCTTTACAATATTCATGTTACTACAATATCACGTACTATTCTGTATTTTTATCTATAAGTTTGCTTTGGCGATTTCATTATTTCCTTAAACTTTCCAAACCTAAATTGAGGTAAATATACCAATCTGACTGTATTAGGTAATAGATATCGACTGCAAGTGCCATTGTCTGTAATACTTGCACAATGGTTACCATCTAAAGTAATCTATGGGATAAGGACTGTTAACTAACCTCATCTCAATATATGAACTCATAGAAGTATTATTTAAAGCAAATAATTCTGTGGAACTGATTGTTTTACCATTGATAGTAATAAAATCACTACATATGATATTCTGTTATGATATTACTTTAAAAGCAGGTGTTATTTCAAACTACAACGAGTTATACCGTCCCTTTAGTCATTAAATTTTGTTTTATTTTACTTTTAATGAATTAAATTAATCATCAAAACCGTTTGAACGAGTAAAATTAATGATAAATAAAAGTAATCCAACAGTAGGTTAATTTTTGCTCAAGACAAGAAAACAGGGTTTCTTTTACTGATATGTCCACTGATAATACCTACGAAAGTTAAAACAAATATGTATATATTTTAAGAGGGTCTTCCATTCACCCTCTTGTGTGATGGACTGAAGATAAGGCCAATGGCCTTGAAATATCTCCATGTTTGTTTTACATTTTTCTCTTGTGTAGGAAAATGTCTTTCATAGGACTTACCGAAGAAATTTTTAAAAAAGATAAGCCTGCTTTTTTGTCTTAAGCAAAACCTAAATTATTTAGGTACTTTCCCTATTGTGAAAAACTCTTTTTGTTAATTTTGTTTCTGTTCTATAGGCTTACAAAAAAAATAATGTTTAAATCAATTTTACTTAGAAAGTATTACATTTTTAAACATTTAAATACAGTTAAAAAAAACCTATATCTTGACGATCGGCGTCTTATGAATAAATAAATAAATAAAAAATAAATAAATAAATTTTACTTACTTAGATTTTAATTATTAAAACATTTTTCCTCAGAAGTCACATTGTATATTTTAAGGCCTACAATAGATGATTGTAATTGTTGCATGTTAACTGTTAGTAGTGACCTGGCAAAAGACTGGTTTGACTCTGATACACCAATATAGCCAGCGACTTAGACCGTTGTTGACTCACATATCTTTTGTACACTGTCTAGCCGTAACTGCTGCGTAACTCGGACTTGTGTTGTTTCTGTGGCTCTTTCATTGTAATATCAAAGACTGTTATTTTAACATCATCGTATGAACACTTTTTATCTCTGTCATGTTTATAAAATGTAGGGATCGTTTAGTTCTACAAAATAAATATCTAAAAAGAATAATTTAATTCAAATAGGACTAGAGAATTCTTCTGTCTGTGTTGTAAGCATAGAAAAAAAGCTACCTTAATATAATATTATAAATTTTATAAACAAATTCATTTTTTAGATTGAATTAGTTTATTATAAAAAAATTTTATTGAAGAAAAATACTGTTTTTATTTTGTGTATCTTCTACAATATTTTTGGAGATATTTGTTATTTTAATAAATTATTCAGATAATTGTACACATAAATGAATCAGTTTTATAAAAAGTAATTTTACTATTTGCATTTACAAATGAAACTGCTATTAGTATGGAATTTTATTTTCACATATATTAAAAACAAAAGGAACATAATATTATATTAATATTTTTTTATGTGTCAATAAAATAAGGGAGTACAAGATAGTAGATGCATTTTTTCACGTGACTTCTCAATTCTTTGTAATTTTTATCAACATGTAATTTGCTAATCAAGGAATTATGTAAAATTACAAAAGTTTCAGTAGAATTCAGTGTGTATCCACAGAAATAACATTGACAATGACATTGCACAATGTTAGGACTCTAAGAAACTTTATTAAGGCTTTCAGTTCCTTTTACATATGTATTATATATATATATGCGTTGTAAATATGCTGTTTAGAAAAACATTATGCAGTTTATTGATCCATGTGTGCTTTTAAAGAAAGTATATGAAGTGTATTTTTAAGTATTAACGGAGTTGCGGTTTCAAAAACCAAGGCCAGTGCTCAGTTACGAGATCCAATACAAATATATCAGTAGTCGTAGTAATTTATTACATTATTCTATTTACAATAAACATTGACATGTTTCTCTATGTAAGACATTAGGTAGTCCTGAACCATCGAGGTCTTTTGTTTTTGTCGACTTATTTTTAACTATTTTTGAGCCGACGTGGCTGTGACCTGTCAACTAATAAACAATTGCTAAGCAACTTTGTAGTTTTTATTTCATTTTTCCTGTTTTAGTTATATTTTTTGTGTTAATAAAGTTTTTTCCATTTTTCAGTGTCGTATGTCATAATTTAGATTCCTTTTTTTTTATATAGTGATACATTAGCCTGCAAGAATTTAAAAACTACGTTTCAAGATATTGTTTGGCTTGAATGTTTGACGTGATTTTGAACAAAAACAGAAGGGAAATATAGAATATAGGTGTCCCATTCAATTTTCACAATTTTTTTAACTATTCAACATCAACCCTACGAACACGAATCCATAGAAATCTTTCGCTGGAAATACAGATTTTTGACAAAAATTTTGAAAAAAAGAAAACTATTTTTACACAAAAATTATTAATATTATGTAGTTTTCTCCTGAACAAGAATATCACTACTAATTCCTCCTAGGAAAAATAAAAACTGAGATATTGAACAAAACAGGTTAGATTAGGTTAGCAACGGTCAACATATACAACCTAACTCAACCTAACACACATTTTTTAAATATCAGTTATTGTTTTATGAATAATATGATGTCATATTCTTGTTCAGGAGAAAAACTACAAAAGATTAATGTAATACACATAGTTTTTGTGTAAAAATGTTGGTTTATACCTATTTTTTATTTGTCGAAAATTGTTATTTCTATGGATTGTGTTAATGAGGTGACTAATTAATAAAAAATCCCAAAAATCTGGTAGAACCCCTATATTACTTATTTACTGAAAATTACATATTCAATCATTCAAATAAAAAACATGCCTTTAATTGTGGATAAGGCTTAAAATAATTTTATTTTACAACTTTCTACATTCAAAGAACATCTCTCCAGTTGCAAGGGCTCCTGCCAAGAGGTAGGTACTACTAGAGATAAACTTTCAGTTAAGAGAGGAATATCAGGTTTTATCCTGGAAGGACAGATGAAATGAAACAGATTAATGGGACTGAATAAGTTGAAAATATGGAGAATGAAAGTAATGTGTACTCTAAAAGACTTACACTAAGTTACTAAAAAAGTAAGTACTAACTACAGATTTTTTACAGTAAACGTACACAAAGTGAACATTTAAGATACACTAAAGTAAGCTACAAAAAATAAAGTATTGTCTCAAGAGAATAGGCATACACAAAAGAAAGATAAAGCAGGGACGTATTCTCAGAAAATCCATGGTTAGTTCATGGCAAAAATTCATATAAACCTGCACTAATGACGTTTGTATAAGAATCATTTATCTGGGTGAGTGAATCATTAGAGCAGGGGCTGCAAACTGGGGGAGGTGAAAACAAGTCAAATGGGCTTGAAACCAGATGGAAATAAAATATATGAGACAAAATGTTTTATATCATGTTCCTTGTGAAAGTAAATATTATTTTTCAATGTAATGCTTGTTATTTTCATATACCCAAAAATTCCATGTCATTTATTGTGTAAGGGGGGTTATTAATTGTGGGCGTGGTACAAAAATGTTTGGAAACTCCTTTAAGAGAGTATCATCATGGCCTTTCAAGTATAGCCATAAAAATGTATGCTTTAACCTTTAATCATAATTACAACTACTCAAAGAGAAAATAATTTTCGAATATTTAAAAATTATTTATTTAGTAATTACAATAAAGGTTTAACAATAGTGATAAAAAAACAGTATAAAAATATCTCAAATATAGTGATTACTAATAAATTCACAAAAATCACGCTAAGGCCACAATAAGATAATATATATTACTATTTTTATAAGTTTAAAATGCTGGTGATACCCTTATATACGAGTATGTTGGCATGTTCAAGTTGTGTCACTGATTTGTATACAGTAATTGAATTTTATACAATTTACATTAAATCATAATTCAAGTTTACAAATCAGGAACAAACTTTACTTATATAAGCACAGTCTTAACAACATCACGACACTTCCATTGCAGCTCTGTGGAGCTACCGCGACTCTAGCGCTCCAAGTAGCCAGCCAACACAACTACACCGCATTACCGTTGTATTGCATTTATCTTCACAAGGAATGGAATAATAACAATAAGAAGAGTAGCATGACAGAATATTAATCACCAGTAATTTGACATTTACTAATCACAGCTGTAGATGTAAACATGCAGATATACGCACATCTGCTGGCTGGCCGCTAGGATCGCTAGTATCGTACTTGTTCCCTATCTATTGGAGTGTCGTGACTGTATGTTTGTTAAACTGCGGTTTTAATGTGAACAATAAGAATATGACCCCTATATTTGATCCAAATAATGCGTTATGTATAAAATAATGGCAATTGTAACCTATTGTCGACGCAGAAATTATATCCACCCGAGTTCGAATGATGTTTACTAAGAAACTAACATATCTATGAACACTCAAATCACATCATTGTTTTCCTTGTTTATTGTGCGTTATGGCATACGAATTTTTTAATTCTTCTGAAAGTTTTAATAATTTTCATCCTTGTTGGAACGAAAAAGTACCAGAATTCTAACTAGTTTTCACTGTACATCGAATTTTCACAGTTATTACTAAACAACCAGTCAGTTTATCACATTTACATAATACATGGTTTATAGGAGTGTTTCCTATAAGTTTTATAAATTTTATCTTTTCAAGAAAAGATGTTCTTATCAATTACCTGAAACATGTTTTCTTGGTTTTTAGAGGTCGTAAAATTAATTAATAGGTCTTGTAATCCTTATGACAGGTATAGTTAAGATACATTATTTTTCATATGTCTAAGTAAATGCAGGGATTTTATGTATATTTTAATCAATTTAATGTAATTTTTAACTGATTTAAATCAATATAAAATCACTGTACTTAGAGGGAAGTTAGCTTCTGTATCGTAGAGATCAACTAAGAAAGGATTTCTAAAAATTCCATCCCTAAGGGGTAGAAACGGCCCCTAAACGTTTCTGTTTTCCGTTATGGTTTATAGAGAACCCTGGAAGGAAGGGTAAACAAGCGTTAAGAACCATCCCATAGCGAAGCAATGGCCACAAATCTGTTATTGTTATTCGAACACAACAAGGTAGTCGTGTTCAAGTACAATCATTGATTTATTTTACTACCTCTTAAGTTTAGTAGTTAAATATGAGAGTAATTATGTTTAGATAAGGTAACTATGTGATTACACTTGTTAACTTGAAAACATTGAAAAGAAGTTGGTTGGTACAAGTCTCTATGTTTGTGCTACGTTTACTAGTCTTTGGCCTAATACGTCACCATTCAAAACATTTTTTTGTAATATTCACCGACACCGTGAGTCATTCGTTCCATGACCGATTTCCGGTGGACAAATATCGCCCGTTAATTTACAGGCCAATGCAATTAAGAGTGGAAGTGAATGGAACAGCAGCGCTCCTGGCGGGTAATGACCGAACCACTCGAACACTCCCTCCGATGTTTTTATTATGCCTAAACGACGTTTAATGGCAGGGGTGCGCAGTACTTGATTTCCGAACAGTCTGAGCTACTCGAGCGGGGCTTGACTTCACGCGTGCCGGACTTGGTCCTTTCTCCTGCGTCAACCCCGTTCTCACAGGACGGCTTTTTGTTGTTTAACTCATTCAAATGGTTTATAACTACTTAAAAATGCTTCTAAAATTGGGTTCCCTTAATTAAGGAGAAGGTGGCCGTTTCCCAAACCGTCAATTCACCGCTGGGAAGTCGACAGCCATATAATAGACATGCAATCTTACTGTCACGCTGTTCTGTGTTCTTTAAACTGTGCGATTCGTCTTTAATGTTAAAACTAGGGAGACCCTTGCATGCTTCGCGTGCCAACCCCGTCACTCGCGATGGAAGCTCGGCCTACGGCCTCGCAAAGACGCTCTGCTGTAGGCCCCTTTGAGGAACTCGGTCTGCGGCCTCCCAAGGCACTCTGCTACAGTCCCGTTTGTGGATATCGGCATGTCACCTCGTGAGGAAGATCGCCCTACAGCCTCGCCAGGATTGTTTATCAGTATGACCACTAATTTTGGTTTTGGGGCCAGTGGAGCCAATAAACACAGCCTTTTCTAAAATGTGACGGTATATTAATAATTAAGAGAAGAATACCTTTAATTTTATATACCCCACTTGAGTGTATTAGTTTAACATTACACAATTATTGGTTTTGGAGCATATTTTTTTATTTGGAGTGGGGGGGGGGGGGTTTAGAGTGAGATCTTCAATTGAAGTATACACTTCATGGGGGTAGGACGCCGAAGTGCCTCAACATTTAGTGTCAGTCAGAGTGTCACTACATCGAGCTTTATAGTATATATGTGTTAATAAACATTTTATGATTATTAAAGGTCCAATATAATCAACCATTAGTTGATATTATAAGATTTTTTTATTTAAAATTGTCAAGAATTACAGTGGAAGATTTTGCGGTAATAAATTATAATAACACTAAATTTCTACAAAAACCATCTTATGGTCCACCAGAAAAGTTCTTCACTAGGCGCTTCGATTTTACAATACGAACATTGTTACGAATCGAACCATTGAAATCTAGAAACCAATGTTTTTGGAGTTTTTCGTGGAGAGGTGGGTTTAGACGCTCAATATATGCAATCAATACAAATATAAATTATGAAAAGCTGTTCTCCGCTGTAATACAGTTTGGCAACAAGATTACAGCAGCCTCTTCATGCCTTTTTGCCTCGAGTGAACCTCTTACCACCCCTCCGTACTTGTAGCAGATTGAGTTTGAAGTAGACCCCCGCCGAGCCCCTTCTGATCCTGTTACATCACGGGCTTATAAACTTCCAATCATTTCACTCTCTATTAAGACAAGGATTACCATAAAATGTAATATCTTGGCAAAATACTGAGCGTTTCGGAGCGTTTCAACAGATGTGAAGTAATTCGGATGAAAATTTTAAAGAAATTGTAACTCAGTGTGTGATTGATTAGTAAAATCAGCTTAAAACCCCAAAATGATTAACTCTCAAGTATAATATTCGAGACTAATGTACCTATTTAGTAAGCCTAAATGATTACGACATCCTACGCCACCTTGGTCATGAGCTTTTCCTAAAATGCGAAAAAAGTGAGAATGCTGATTACTCAACTCTTATTTTACCCTCTCTAACTTTTTAGAATGTTTTATATATATATATATATATATATATATATATATATATTTCGTAAAGAAATATAAGGTCTAATTGAATTAAAGATAAACCGCTTAGAAAGCGGCCTACTAAATGCACTCGTGCGAGAGAAATGCTGTGAGTGGTGGAATTGAGATAGGGAACTACTCTTCCCCACTGTGTAATTGCTTTAAAAATTGTCATAGTAAGGATGAAAGAAGGAACATGCTGTCGGCGCAATACCAAGCCCCACCCGCTACGTCATCATCAGCAGTGACTATTGGTTTGTTTGATTAACAATACCGAATCAAGATTAGAAGAGTAAATAAAATCATTATTTAGTTTTCACATAACAATAAACTTGTACCATTCGTTACAGGTTTATATATATATGTATATATATATATATATATATATATATATATATATTTATTTATTTATTTTTGCAACTAAACACTATTGCGGAAGTTGGATTCTCGAAGGCGGAAGCTAGTCACACTCGTGACGTAGGAGAACTAAGTGGAGGAAAGATTCCCCTCCACTACTGAAACCCCAATGTGTGCTAAATATAACATACAGGTCGCTTGCTGTCTGCAAGCGATATTTTATTATTGCAGTAACAAAGTTTTAGTAAGTCAAAAAAATACAAGCTGTCTAATAACAATAGATGTAAGTTGTACTGTAAGTTAGTACAGTATTGTTAGACAGACTCACGGGATACTAGGAAACGTACAAATAAGCAACGTTAATTCAGACTAACGCAAGATATTGTATAAAATACATTCAAGACTTTTGTAGCTGACAGTACGTGAAATTTACCAAATCTGACACACTAGTGGCGTAGTGCTGTAACCCAGCTATATGGAGGGTAAGTACTGTGTAGATTGTACAAGACAGTTTCTGATTTCAGTCTTTTAATGCCGACATAGTGCCTATTCAATTTTAATTGTTCCTATCGGCGAAGACATCACTAGAACTCTAGGCGTCCATGTGGGTGGTGGCCAGGACCTGCGTATAGTGCGAGAGAAAGGCAGTGGCGGAAGTGAGATAGAGAACTACTCTTCCCCCGCTGTTTAATTCCGTTTAAAAATTGTCATGGCAACCACGATGACAGAAGGCCAGATACTGTCGGCGTAATAACAAGCCTCACCCGCTACGTCATCATCAGCAGTATTCATTGCTTCACTGGCATCAAAACCTTGCAGTCAACCACAGAGTACAGAAAAATATGGCCTTGGCTCTCCATCTTAAATCAAAGTGGCTTAAATCATCTGGGTTAATCTCAGATCGCATCTTCACGTAAGACATACATTCGTTTATCTCATTGCCGTAGTCTTTACCTGCTATATCAATATGGCCGGGGACAGACACGCCAGGTGTTACCCTGTGGTTGACGGTAGACGAGGGAGTGTTCCATGAGGGGTGAGTACAGTCTGGTCCTGGCACATCATCTGGCTCAATCACGGATCGCATCTTCACGCACGGCTTGACGTTCGTTCAATTTATTGGCTTTGGTTCCGGCACGGGAAATCTTTTGTTATTTTAAGTCTCCGGATTAAGCCAGCAGCCAGTGAAAGGGAATGACAGAGCTCTGCCTCTGCTCGTGACGTCATGTCTACTCAACACACTTGTAATGACAGGACGTAGAATATTACAACTGTGTGGTTATTCTAAAGTTTCATCACTTACATCGAAGTAACCTCTAAAATAAAATCAATCCTCATTTTTTCCTTTATCTACAAGTAATCTATATACTTTCATAGTTTACTTATATTTGTATATTTTCCTACATAACCTTACATATTAATTAAGAATAATATAATCTATAAATACATTTTTTAATTCAAATTTCAAAATATATTTTAACAAAATAGATATAATTTTCTTGTAATATTACTCATGCCATAGGTGGGGAGGAAGCCTAGTACGACAACTTGTGCTGTTGATCAATGCAGATAACCAATTAATTTAATTAATTAGGAAGTCAGTTTGACAAAGTTTAAAAACTTTTTTCAACCCTATTTAGTCTCACAACAATTTTACAAACCCATATTAGCAGAGATAAAGACGACGCCAACTTCGACCCCACTGACCATTAATATTATAGAAGCCTCGTTTCGCCTAAACAATGTAACTAGCACAAATCACATTACTTAAGTTGCTACTAAACTTTAAACTATAGTTATATATTTTTCCTATTATCATAAACTATAAAAACTGTTCATTGCAATACAATTATTCTTCTCGTCATATTCTTATTTCTTCTTACTCTTAGATATGAGACGTCGACAAAACTTTGAGCGTATTTTAAGGTGATTATGAATGATTTGTGTAATTTAGTTACTAACCGTGTCCAACTGTTGCCAAAAAAGCGCCACTTATTAATTGTCAAATAGAACAAATTTGGAATCCGAATCAAATTTTCAGGTAATTAACAAGCCTGATACTCCCATACAAAACATTTGGACACTGACTACTACCCAACATGGACACCTTAGACTTCTCTAGTATGTAGTGTCTACACAGATAGCGACCACTGAGCAGGACATGCTCGTTGGCTTTCTGGTGGATGTCCCTCTTTCCCGTTCGGAGTTTACCGGGATGTGACGTCTCGAGTTCTGTGATGCTGATGGCCTTCTAATCTATGATCTTCGTTATTATATTTTATTTTATGTATGTATTGAGCTAGTATTTCTTTATCAGTCGAGGAGAATGAGAAATTCTCGGACATATAAAGTACATCCAAAAAGCCAACCGGCCTTACAAGGAACTTTCGTCCACTGGAATAACATAGTAACAAAGAAGACGTTGGTAGAGATGGAACCCTAAGGACTATTCCAAAGATATAATCAGCTCAGAGCTCTCTCGCCTAATATAATGTATAGTCCCATCTTCCTTAGTTTTCTGTCTATCTGTCAGTATGTGTTTTTTAGAAAATAGTTTATATCTTCAAAATGGTTTGAGATATCAAGTTGAAACTTTGTACATTTACTTACATCATTAGTGTACATTTAAAATATAAGTTTCAAAATTCCAATGTGTTTTCAAATTCACAGACCTTTCCTTGAGAAATCTTACTTATTTCTGTAACAAATTATTGTAGAAAAATAAAACTGGTACCAAAATTCTTGTATTAATAGGAGCTATTTTGTATGTGTCTTGTCATTTTTCTATAACATCACTCGTTTTAAAGTTATTAGGCTTTGAAAATTTAAAATGGCCGCCATTTTGTTTATGTAAATGATATAATTTTGAAACTTTTATTTTAGATGTACACTAATAAGGTAAGTAAATGTACAAAGTTTCAATTTGATATCTCAAACCATTTTGAAGATATAAATTATTTTCTAAAAAACATATACAGACAGATAGAATTAGGGTAATGATAGTTCTGTGATTATCATAGACCTTAGTTTAATAAAAATCGAATCTCTCTCTCTTTCAGGACATGGAAGCGTTACCAAAAGACAGTCACACAGAAATTGAGATAGAGGAAAATAGGTTTCCAAAAAATTGGCACAAACTTTCCCCCATATTAAACACTTAAAAATCAAAACCTTGAAAATTACCAGTTTGATTCCCATTTTTTTTTTTTTACTATAACTAAAAAACTAGTCAAGTTAGAGACATGTGATTTTTACTAAAATATTTTAAATTATAATTTACATCTTTCCTGAAAACTATAATTTAATAATTTAATAACTCAAAATCGTTAGAGCCGTTGTTGAGAAAATTCCATTGTTGTATGTTTTTTGTCCATAAAAATAAAAAAAGTTAAAAATAAAATTTCAAAAAAGTTAAAAAACTGTCTGGATATATTGGCTAAATACACTTTATACCAAATGTCATAAAAATTGATTCAACCGTTTGGTCTCCAGCGAACTGCACAGACACACATACGGAGTGACATCAAACACTTTTTCGAAAAAAACACTTTTTTTTAATTCAGGGGGCACTAGATTGGATTTTTATACCAACTTGTAAAAAAATGTTGGACGATCACAAACTTTCTCTATGCTAACGCATATGGGAGAAAGTAAAAATGAGTAAGCATGCAGCAGTACCATTATAACAACGCACAGACAAAACTAGTAGGCCTATTTTATTATATACTAGCTAAACACAGCCATACTTTGTCGTGGCTTAGTCTACGTGCTAATAGAAAGCTTATTTTTTACTTTAGTTGTTAGAAAAATAAAGCTCACCTGTTTACGTGATTTTGTCTTATTGATACACCTCGGCCTTCGGCCTCGGCATGTAACTATTCAATACAAAAAATAGGAGATTAACTATATAACATAAAATCACAATATTAAATTTAGTTACAGTATCTCACTCACACTAATTGCTTTGCCACCTATTTAGCCTATTTCAAGAGTGTTCATTTCATTTATTTTTGTTTAACAGCTGAAGATTAAACTCATAGTAAAATATTAAATAGTATAATGTCAAACATTCAAAATAGACATGTTTATTTATTTACAAAATAGCTGTTATTAATTTACTAAAATCAACCCAATGTTATCCTTATGGACCAATATTTTAAGGGTGCTTTATACCCCTTAGGAGTACTTTATCAAGATGAAAATACTTTAGTTGTCCTATTTAAATTCTAAAGAAACAGTGTACAAAATTTCAGCTCTTTACCTACATGGGAAGTTGGAGAATTAGTGATGAGTGAGTCAATCAGTGAGGGCTTTGCCTTTTATATATATAGATTAAATAACTTACTGTTGTTTTCATAAATAAACAATCATCGATCACAGAAATAAACTTACAGGCATATCCTCCTAATGAATATTCATATATTTGAATATAAATCAGCCGGTCAAATAGTAATTTTCAGCATTAACGTTTATTCTCATTAATAATTATTGAAATACACGTAGGTTGAGAAATGCCTCCGTTTACAATTTTAGGAATAACATTTATTTTATAAAAAATTTTGTGTTTAATGCAAAGTTGTATAAAAATGTCTAGTGAATCCATTCATACTTTTCGAGTTTTGTGTACACAAACATACAGAAGTTTGATATTCAGGGTATCCAGCTTCGACTGTCGCATATATAGAAAATTGTTTGTCAGGTCAATACAAGAAAATAATGCCATATAACATGTGTCCTTTCTCGATTCGTTTTCTGTCTGTGTGTGATTATTACAAAAATTTGAATATATAATAAACTATACATTTTGCCTGTTAATAAAGTTTTCTCTGTTATTTATCACCCGATCTTTTAAATTGGCGTACCATTGCTTTGTGCGTGGTGTAATCTACAAATGGTGTGTCTACACATTTTTTAGTAAAATGTTAGTTTTTTTTTATTTGACCATTTTGAAACTGATAACCTTAGACATTCAGCCTTTCGACATGAAATGTATATTTTTAAGATTAACTTTCATACAATAAATCAGTACTGTATGTCAAACAGTTTTTGAGATATTCAAATTTTCATTAAGGAAAAAACAAACAGAAAACTAATCGAGAAAGGACACGTGTTAGGTGGTATTATGTGCTTATATTGACCTGACAAACAAGCCTCTAAAATATGTGACAGTCAAAGTTGGACAACCTTACACATTGGACCTTACAAGTTGGACAAGGTTCCAATGCAATATTTACTAAAACCCCGACGCAATTTGACAGACTGAAGACTTACTTCAGTTGACTGAGAAAGACCTGTTATTGGACTTGTGTCCTATTCTCGGTCACGTGGACTCCCAATGTGGGAGTCGGTCTCCCAATAAAGTCTGCCATGGTCCGTGTTGACCGACGTATCTTCAGGCAACTGTTTACAGCCAGCTTCCCATTATTGAGTACCACTCCATTTCCCCTATTTCATAATGTAATTTTCATTATTTTTTATAAAACGTATTGAAGTTGAACAATTCCAAACTCATAGTAAACAATTATCCAATGTTATAAATATTGTTAGTTGAAGTGTGCAGTTTATTATGATTAGTCTATTAGCATTTAATATATTCAGTATGTGCATTAAATATATAGTATACACTTTTTTCAAAAACCACACTGTTTTTTAAAAAAATTGAATAAATATTGCGTTTTTGGGCTATAAAAGTTAAGATAAAAATGGATGCCTTATTTTACCAGGTGAAGTTAGGGTTAAGAAGCCCTCTCTAACCTTAGGGGACCAATGGCTTAACGTGACTCCCGAACCACCACCAGTGACCGGGGAGGTGGGCTGCATGCTTGACGGTCACCCAACCAAGGAACAGCCACGCTCGAAGCTGCTTGACTCCGTCATCTTGCGATAACGTCGAAACCCTCCGGTCAAGGTTACTGGCGGTTATTGGACACGTTTCAAGGACAATGGAGTTTTCTGGTAAAGAATTTAATTCTTTCAGTCTGGCTTCCATTGGTTTTACGCTTTTTTCTCCATAAATCCATTTGATCATAAAACGGGTATGCATTTGAAGAAGTCTATCCCACAGATAAAAAAGGAACAGAGCCCTTTCTTATGGCCACAGAGAACGCCTCATTGTTAGTCATAAATAGATTACAACTAAAGTACATCTTTAAACATCTATACTAACTATTTACGTTTATCCTTGATGATTTAGGGGGAATAAGGGAGAGACTGACAAGGCGTTGGCCTTGCTAAATTTTGTCAAAAAATCCATTTTAGACTCCTCTGAACCCAAAAAGTGGTTTTTTAGAAAAAAAATTGTCGCTAAAGACCAAACGGATGATCGATTTTAACGAAATTCTGTATGTATGTGTATTTAGCCAATATCTCCAGATCATTTTTTCACTTTTTGAAATTTTAGTTTTTTTATATTTTTATGGGCAAAAATAGTATTTTCTCAAAAACCGCTCTTATGATTTTGATTACATTTCCAGGAAAGATGTAAATTACAATTTAAAATATTTTAGTAAAAACCATAAGTCTTTAATTTGACTAGTTTTTGCGTTATTGAAAAAACATATTTAGGAATCAAACTGGTAATTTTCAAAGTTTTGTTTTTTTAGTGTTTAAAATGGGGAAGATTTATGCAAATTTTTGAAACCATTTATTTTAATAAAAATCACACTCATAAAACCAACTCCATTTTCATATTTTATATTTAAATTGTTTCAAAATTAATACATTCACACTCGAAGCATATTAAAAAGAAAACAAGCAACTGAGATCGATGATTTACCCTAACGAGGAGGAACCGTATTGTCGAAACCGTTGCTCGATTACTCACGGAAATCAGGATCGGTCTCCGATCTATTCGTCACCAACCAGTAAGAAATCGTGGATATTCCGTAATGAGGACATAGAAGGGGATTTGACAATCCTGAGTGTCCTCGATTCCACAAAGATAGCGATGATTATACGTGGAATGACGGAACGGGGAACGGTGTGGAATGGTGCATGAATTCACATTGAAGTGTCGGTGGTGGGGTATTCTAGTGGAAATTGCTGCAACTTGTCACTAGACTAACACAGTCTTCATTCCACATGTGTCACTAAATCACTAGCCCGAAGTGTTATGGTTGAAGGTTTGAGATTGCAAAACGGAAATCTATACTTTTGATAACTTACCAGTTCAGATATTAATGTACAGGCCATTTATATTTTACTGTTATAGAAAAAAGGACAATATTAACCTTTTACTTGACAGAAAAATATTAACTTGACAGAAAACTTGATGCACTGAGAAGGTATTTGATGTCAATTTTACATCTCTTTCAATCCAATAGACATCAAAAGAGTAGGAATTGCTGCTTTTTCATTGCCTAATCTTTCGTGGTATTGGCTGACAACCATTCGAAAATATATATTTTAAAATTGAGTAATAGGGTGGTTGATGAAAACTGAAAGACTGGTAGCTGCCAACCGGCTAAACAAATCAAGTAGACACTCACACATAACGAAGTACGAGTATATACATTAAACCAACTACACAAAAAGACAGGAAATGAAAGTCTCTGTCAACCGTTGAAAACACCCTTAGTCACTTTAAACATACAAAAATGATTTTTATCTCCTATTGTGTGAATAGCATTCATGTACATATCCTTCACAATATACAATATGAGGCCTCACAGATTAAAACATAATGGAATGTCTTCGTGCTCATAGAAACGTAGTGAACGGTCTTCTCGTTCACACAACCGTGGTGGACGGTCTTCGGTCTTCGTGTTTACACAAACGTGTTGTACTGTGTTCGTGTTTACACAAACTTGTTGTACGCTCTTCGTGTTTACAGAAACGTGGTGGACGGTCTTCTCGTTCACACAACCGAGGTGGACGGTCTTCGTGTTCACACAAACGTGTTGGACTGTCTTCGTGTTTACACAAACGTGGTGGACGGTCTTCTCGTTCACACAACCGTGGTGGACGGTCTTCGTGTTCACACAAACGTGTTGGACTGTCTTCGTGTTTACACAAACATGGTGGACGGTCTTCTCGTTCACACAACCGTGGTGGACGGTCTTCGTGTTCACACAAACGTGTTGGACTGCCTTCGTGTTTACACAAACGTGGTGGACGGTCTTCTCGTTCACACAACCGTGGTGGACGGTCTTCATGTTCACACAAACGTGTTGGACTGCCTTCGTGTTTACACAAACGTGGTGGACGGTCTTCGCGTTCACACAAACGTGGTGGATGGTCTTCGTGTTTACACAAACGTGTTGGACTGTGTTCATGTTTACACAAACTTGTTGTACGCTCTTCGTGTTCACACAAACGTGTTGGGTGGTCTTCGTGTTCACACAAACGTGGTGGAAGGTTTTCGTGTTTACACAAACTTGGTGGATGGTCTTCGTGTTCACACAGACGTGGTGAACGATCTTCGCGTTCACACAAACGTGGTGGAAGGCTTTCGTGTTTACACAAACGTGGTGGACGGTATTCGTGTTTACACAAACGTGGTGGACGGTATTCGTGTTCACATACGTGTTGAATAGTCTTTGTCTTCACAGAATCGTAGTGGACTGTCTTTGTGTTCACGCAAACGTGATGGATGGTCTTTGTGTTCACGCAAACGTGGTTAATGGTCTCCGTGTTCACGAAAACGTAGTGGATTGTCTTAGTGTTAATACAAATGTGTTGTACGGTCTTCTTGTTCGCACAAACGTGTTGGACGGTATTCGTGTTTACACAAACGTGGTGGATGGTCTTCGTGTTTACACAAACATGTTGGACTGTGTTCGTGTTTACACAAACTTGTCGTACACCCTTCGTGTTCATACAAACGTATTGGACGGTCTTCGTGTTCACACAAACGTGGTGGAAGGTCTTCATGTTTACACAAACGCGGTGGACGGTATTCGTGTTTACACAAACGTGGTGGACGGTCTTCGCGGTCACACAAACGTGGTGGAAGGTCTTAGTGTTTACGCAAACGTGGTGGATGGTATTCGTGTTTACACAAACGTGGTGGACGGTATTCGTGTTTAAATACGTGTTGGATGGTCTTTGTCTTCACAGAAACGTAGTGGACTATCTTTGTGTTCACGCAAACGTGATGGATGGTCTTTGTGTTCACGCAAACGTGGTGGATGGTCTCCATGTTCACGAAAACGTGGTGGATGGTCTTTGTGTTAATACAAATGTGTTGTACGGTCTTCTTGTTCGCACAAACGTATTGGACGGTCTTCTTGTTCGCACAAACGTATTGGACGGTTTACGTGTTCACACGAACGTGGTGCGTGGTCTTTGTTGTTCACGCAAACGTGGTGGATGGTCTTCGTGTTAATACAAACGTGTTGTATGCTCTTCGTGTTCACACAAACGTGTTGGACGGTCTTCGTGTTCACGCAAAAGTGTTGGAAGGTCTTCGTATTCAAAAAACAATGGTGGACGCTCTTCGTGATCACACAAACGAGTTGGACGGTCCTCTTTTTGACATAAATGTGGTAGACGTTATTGATATTCACGCGTAGTAATAGAAAAAAATTATAGAAAACTGCACTAAAGGATTTTTTTACAGAAATATAAAGATTTAATATTTCAATTGATAACCAGAAAAATAAATGTATTTGTACTCTTTCTATTCAAGATTCAAAGATATGTTTACCTATTTTTTCTAAATCGTTAAATATTACATACTTTAAGAATAACGAAATAACAAGTAAAGAAACTACGTATTCCAAGTATGTTATAGCCGCTTTGTCTGGTCAAAGGAAACTTGGTCATTAAAATATGAATTAAAGCTACACGCTTAATTGTATAACCGAAGTCTTTAGAAACGAGAGAGCAGGGCCTTGCCCATCTTAGGGTCGTTACTGGCCAAAGGTATTCCATTCCATCTCTCTAATGATTGTGGTGGAGCGCCTGGCTCTGCTCTGGCCTAATGGATTGCGCCATTGGGGCTCGCCGGAGCGTACTCTTGCCCCACTTCCCTTTTTAAATGTTTCCTCTCTAATTACAACTGAGCTTTCCTACCGGCTGGTTTATTAAAATACAGCTCTATCCTGTCAAACAGCTACAAACATACAAGCTCCTTTCTGCATACAAGGCGAGCTTTCCACGTTCATTCCAAAGGCTGCTTTTTAAAAGAACTGAACTTGTTGTATTTATAAAGCTGAATCTTACTTTTTCGTATTTCTTTGAAACTTGTGGATGTATCATTTCTTAGATGGGTACTGAAGATATGATTTATTTAATGAAATTAGGGGTTTTAAGATATTTACCCAACGTAGTGCATTCATTCGTCACTTGTGTAACTGAAGTCTTGAGGCAATTGTAAAAGCATGAAAGCATTATTATATGCATTAGAAGATAGCTCTTTTGGTATGATTTAGTTGTATACCTCACTTATGGATAGTAAATATATACATTTTTTAACATAACTCTACTTTTTCAATTGATCTGTGTGGGGGAAGAATCAAGTAGAGTAAGGGAGAGAAAAAGTACAGTACAAGGTGAATATTACTGATAAATACTTCAGTCAAGGCCATCAATAACTCATTTACAAAGTCCTGGTATATACCTTAGACCGCTTGCCCACCGCGTCCCCCAATAAACTAGTAACAATAACATTAAAATATGATCTCTCAGAAAGTATTTTCGATGTAATTCGAAAGGAAAATGAGTAAGGACAAAGGAAAAGTCACATACATACGCCCCACCAGGTACTCATACATGTAAGGAGATGACTCACCTGTCTACCGTTAATGCACGTATTTATTTATTCATAAGACGTCGATCGTCAAGATATGGGCGAATATGGATTTCGAATGAGTGTGATGAGTGTAGATGAGTGAATGTAGTCATTGTTACAAACTAAGGCCGACTATTCCTTAGAAAGTGTCATTAATTAAATAGTCCAATGACAAATGAACAGCCGGTGGTTATCAGCTGATCCTTCTCAAAATGTATTATGACTCTTATTGGGATCGAACTAATCGTATGTAATGGTCGCAAATGAACATAATTGATTACATTTCGCACGTGAAGTTTTTTAGTGACAATAGTGACAATTAGGTACATTTAGCATATTATCACACGTTTTTTTTTTTGTGAATAAATATCTGAATCTATCTAAATCTTCACATGATTTCTCCGTAAATAAAACCAGTACATCATCTCCATAAAGGGCATAAACTATGATTTTTATGTTACTTTTTTAACTTAACCAAAAAAAGTCTTCATGATGTGTAAATTCACTTCAAACAAAATGGCTGACAACGGACTTCCCATGGCCAAACCATAATTTTCAAGGTAAAATTTGTTATTTAAAACGGGAGTAGTTTTGTTACAGAATAGCTTTTAGCAGCCTTACAATCTGACTTACAAACGTACTTTCAAACTTTTGTTCAACAAGTTTGTTCTTAACTAAGATTAATCACTTCATCAACTGGAACAAACAAATTGTAAATACCAAATGAGGCTAATCTAGTGTTATCACACAATTTGAAAATACTAACCTTATAAGCAAAATCAATGCTGTTCTTAACGGTATATTTGTATTCGAGGTTCAAAGCATAAGTTATAATATTTGAAAATATCTTTGATACATTGTAAGTAATAGCAGATAGGAAATTTCCTAAAGGCAGAATAGGTACATTAAGTTTGTGACTGTTAGTAATACCATATATTGTGGGTGCATTAGGATTATAAACAGCTATAAAACGAACATTATCTAAAATGGCTAGTACAAGAGTTTACAAGTTGTTGATCTCGTCCTGAAATATAACAGTGGGCTCTCCTTTTTCTTCAATAAAACTTATTTTCTTCAATAAAATCTGTTTCGCTTATATAATTTTCTTTTTTCAGAATTAAGGATTGGATTACGCTTATCTGCTTCGACTGCGGCTAGATACTAATCCTGAAATTTCTTGTGTAAATAAAGACAAACTTTGCAATACAGAACCTGTTTCAAATTATTAGTTTTGATTCTAATCGTTTTGCAGATCTTGCTTACATCATGCCTAATCTTGTTCATATTAGAATATTTTATCCGCAATACATTTCATTCAATATATTTGGCTAATTCATCAATTTGCTTTTTATTAATAAATCATTTTCAGATTTGATTTGACACTACCCCTATTAACTACCCTTTCATGAACATCGTGAGATACGACATTAACAGAATTATAAGTTGTGTTACGATTAATACAAAAATTATTTGACTTTTTCAGTATGTTATTGAGTTTATTATATTTCGATTCCATGATTCATGACATTTCGTCAACAAGGGTGTCAATTAAAAAAGACCAAGTATTAATACCACATCCCTTAAAAAAATGCATATGACTAACGTAACTCTTAAAAATCAGTTCGTGTTTTTTTACGATACAAATCTTTAATTGAGTTATTTATTAATTCAGTTGGTTGTTTTGTTATTTTACCTGAAACATTATTACATTTAACGAATTAACGTATTTAGATATTATATCACGATGAAAACATTGCTTATTAAAGTGAAAATAAATAATAGTTGTTTACTAACAATTCTTATCAAGTGAATAATAGTTAATTTTTAATAATTATGTCAAATGATAATACACGAGAGTGACATGACATTAAAACCTCTATTTCAGTTTTGTTTTAACTAAATATTTATCATTTTCTATTTGAATCCACTAAAAGAGAACCTTTTCTCTAAGACACTAGGAAGAAGTTATCTTACTACACACACCATTATCCTCTACTGAAAATCATGATGGTTATTAAGGATTACGTTGATCGTCTGTGATTTGCATCCCATCAATATTCCAGGTTCTCGTGTTATATCTATATTTATAAAAGAGGATGTTTGTATATATATATTTGAAGTTTATGCGCTGCCAAACCATCCAACCGATCGCTATGAAACTTTAGGATGTTGTCCTGTATACTCCCGAAATGGTTTCTGTGAAGTTTGATGCAGATCCGTCCTCAGAGTCCCGCCCCACGGGCTCCTAAAGATCCCATGTTATCAAATGGAGAATCTGAATTGTTTACAAAAAACATATGACTGTGTGGTTTAATGTAGTTTCACATGCCATAAGCAGATTGAAGTTCTCACAACAACAGTACTGTATATGTTTTGATTTATTGTAGTTCTACATTTCACCTTGAGAGTGTAGCACACACTACTTTTACTTGATCAGGTGATCTGTATTTGATGTTAACCTTTTTTCCTCGGTAATTAAAACATGTGGTAAAACGTGAAAATAATAAATAATTATTTGTTTTGCAGTTCACTTTTTATGACATGCCTCCTAAAAAATCTAATATTGGTAGAAGAAGCAAAATTGCTCGAATTCTTTCAGCTATTAGGTTCTAAATCAAACTCAATATTATGACCGGCGAAGCGGGTGGATACAGCTAGTATATATATTACTTTACAATCCATTTTAGACACTACTTTACAATCCATATATACTTTAGACTTTAAGACCGAGTAATATATTATTTTATGTTGCTGTTGTCTCACTAATATATTCACCTAAAACACCCAGCAATAAATTGGTTAATTTTATTTAAAATATACTTAATTTTCATTGTTATAATTGGACTTTGTAAATTTTTAACGTTTGTTCTAAATATCATAATACAATGTCTCATTCTTTAATTTTTGCTCTCTTTCAAATGAGAATAGTATTTATTATATAGATTAACTACTCCTAATGAAGATAATATGTGAACAGTAATATTTTGGTTTAGTTTCCTTTGGGTTATGTGTTTACTTAATAGTTATTTGTAGGTTAGAATATTTGTTTTTCGAATAGTTGTGTGTTTGTTTGGACATAAATGAATATCGGAATAAATGTCCCAGTCTAGTTTTCAATATAGTTCCAATGCCGTTATTCTTTATATAAATTATAAAATAATTATTAGTAAGTTCTAAGATTGTATTTTGATTTTTCCGGATGTTTAAAAAAAACCATCTATGATAAAAATGTATGAAATTACGAGTTTGTTTCTTCTTGAGCTTGTAAGATAGGGGAATGTTTTAATTGTGTAAGGTACTATAGTAAAATTATGAAATGGTTCAGAGTTCCACTTTACGAAGAATAACGCTCAATAATTAAATATTTTTTTATCATTTAACTTGAAATAATGCGTGGATTAATCATCACAATTATTTTATTTAAAATAAATTCTATAGATGGGGTATAATCCACCCCTTTAAAGACACGGTGATCGTTGATCGGCCCAGATAGAAGAGTGCTACCTCATATCCGACTGGGTATTTAATAGGGTAAGCTCGAGTGGCAGGAGGGTTGTGCGGTGGGGTAGGGGGCACATTGGTAGACCTTAAGTGCTCTCATTACCGTTGGCTAGGTCGGATGTCCCCCTCCCATCTCTCCTGTTCAACACAATGTCTTTTCATTCCATCATATTTATTTAAAATCAAAAATCCATGAATACACGAGTCCCGGTGAAAAGACCTTAGTATAAAGACCTTGGTTCTTTCACATACCCACTCGACAAATACGAGCCAGTAAAGTGCCAACAATAACCCTTCACCCTGTGTACGCCAGCCATCCTCTATGTTTTAAAATATCTTCCTCCACCCGTGGGTTAACTGACGTCTATTATATGTCGCTCTTCATGGCCTACGACTTGCTGCTTACTTTTACTCGACGGCCCCTGAAGAGAAAGGCTCAAATTAGAGGAAGTCATCAATAGCAACTTCAAGTGACTTAGGCACCTCTCGCGGATTTCCTATTTCACTTCTTGTTAAGAACACTTGTATATCTTTTATAAACAGACAAAAACTTAAAAAGCAGTGAAACTTGGGAATATTGTTCATGCACCTCAGGAGAGATGTCAACATTTAATTATCAGGGTTCATAAAAACATTACTGAGTTATGTCTTTAGTTACGTTTACTACAGTGTATTACTCATTTTTACTATAAGTACATTACAAAATACTATTTTATGCAATATTTCTAACGGAATATTGAAATTTAATACGTGGATCTTTTCCGTTAATTCACTACCACTATTTGTTTTGTTTTGGTTAATTCACTACCACTTGATAAATATTTTATTGCTCTAAAAACTCTTTCCCAATTCTTACGTCCACTGTGGTATTCCTCATCCGCTAGCAATCCGATATAGCTGGACTTATCTAATCGCTTTCCAAGAACTTACACAGGAGAGCTCATTCGGCGGTAAGTCAATCATTGAATTTACCAGTTTGTGATCAACATTAGTAAATCACCTAACCTAATCTAATCGTAATTGCGATAAAAAGTAGTGGTGGCGAAGTAAAGGAAAAACTAGTGGTAGTGAATTAACAGAAAAGATCCTAATACGGTTCTTTAATCAGGACTTGACCTCTGAGTTCGAATCCTGGCCTTGACAGTTAGTTTATATCAGTAATATTACCTTGTACTGTACCGGGTTTCCCTCTTACTCTGTCTAAATAAGTTCCCTGCACAAATCAATAGTCCATGGGGAATGGGTAGACAAGGTTGATAAGATGGTCGGCTTCCCCTTTTTAATAAAAATGATAGTAATAATAGTAAAAACACATCGTAAAATAATAAATTCAATGCGGTGCTAAGTAACATAAGCTCCCCACAATTTTTACAGAGTGTATGAGTAAAGTACGGAGGACGTCTGGTTGTCATCACTCTGCAGCTCTTCTAGTAAGCAGGTTATTATGCCCCTCAAGAATAATTACGGAAGGCATTTTCTAAGATATTAGATAACATAGAGGGGCCTTGAAAAGGAATTGTGTTGATACGACGACGAGAGCCAAAAAAGTCGAAAACAACGGAGAGCAAGAATTTAAGAGAGCACTTGACTCTCATATTCACCTGGAAAAGAAAACAAAGTTGTGGAGTTTGTTAAAATGTAAATGTTGATCCTTTGGTGAATTTACTATCAATGTTATTTTTCCAAATCACCCAAAGGCTTGCAGGCTGATTGTAGATTTTAGGAATGTAATTTCGGCAACGATACGAAATGAAAAGCTCTCATAAGGTCAGTTAGTACTCGACGGCATTAATAGAATTGTTTATGATATCCATAAAAAATCAAATCAGCGTGGTATTAGATTCAGGCCTGACTATATTATATAATCAGTAATTTTATGCCTAAAAATCAAGAAGTCCAGAAGAACAATATGGTTCTTGACCAGATATTGAGATTTCGGCACCTATAGTTAAATAAGTAGTTGATCAACTAACAGGACCTTTGAACCATTTAGTAAATCATTAATTTATGACAGGGTCCTTTCTTACAGCAACCAAGCTGTCCTTTTTCAAACCTATTTTTGAAAAGAGCGATGGAAAAATGCTGTAACACTACAGGCCTATTGCAATAACTTCTACAATATCCAAAATAAAAATACGAGTATAAGAGTAGGTTTGTGTAGGATATTAAATTTTCTAGTCACATAATACCATATCTGCAAACTAAAATAGATTTACAAAGAATAAAACCACATCTACCACCATTTTCTATGTACTGAGAATTATGTTGTGAAAGAACTGAACAATGGAAAGTGTTCATTAGGCATTTTCTTGTGTACTAGGATGTCCAGCTTAGTTATAACAGGTGTGACTCTGGATTGGTCTCCGAGACATACATCCGAGAAAGGAAAAGGTTTTGAATTGACTATTGTAGACGATTTTGATGTCTTCAACGTCTCCTCTCTCCTGAGATGTCAATATGAATATCGAGGGGTGTGCCTCAGGGTTCTGTCCTTGGTCCGACCTCTTTCTGTTGTACGACAATATGACTTGCCATTTAGTGTTCAGTTTCCAATCATCTCTCAGTTTGCTGATGACAACACTCTTAAGATGAACACTATACGGTCCCATCTTAAGATCACTTGAACAGGTTCTATTCATTGAAAGTAACGGTTTCCTTCAGTCGTTCGAAGAAAACTTATTACTAATTAACACAGCCAAAGCTTATTCAATTCTCGATATAAAAAAGAGGCACCTAAAAAGTAACAATCCTTTTAATATAACCATTGACGAATATAACCAGGACTCTGATATTCCCATATTTAAACTACTGTGACATTGTGATGGATGACATGACCGTTGAACTCTCTGATAAAATTGCAGCGTGCCCAGAATTATTGTATTCGTTTCATCTTCAATTTAAGACGTGATGCTCATGTCTCACCCTTCTTCAATCATTTATCTCTCCTTAAACTTAAGGAGCTCCGACAGTATCACGCTCTTACTTTCCTGCACGCTGTATTAAAAACTGGTTCACCTAGGTACATATTTGATCGTTTTAAGTTTCTTTCCCAGATCAATTCTCATTCCACTCGATATGGATCTTCTAAGCTGTCTATTCCCAATCATAACTGAATGTTTCTCAATAAGTCATTTACGGTTTCAGTCTGTCGTTCATGGAATTCCCTTCCTGACAGCTTGAGAAATATGGATGATAGCGTTGGTTTTAGGGCTGACTTGAAGGATCTGCTTTTTGCGAACCTCGCGGGGGTGATGGGGTGAGGGGGCACTGTTTTCATGGCGGAATACCTGAGCTAATGAGTCTGTGAGAATGAAATTTATTATTTTAATTTGTAAGTATGTTAGATTATTGTAACTATTAAATTGTATTAGTTCCATGTTTATAATTTTTCAGTTTTTTATTGTCTTTGATTAGTAGTTTACGCTTTGTAAAATAAGTTTTGTTTGATTTTAGTTTTAGTTTGAAATTATATTTTATGTTGTTTGTATAGTTTTACACAAGGTTGAGTGGAAGAGAGGACTTCATAGTCCTAACTCCGCCTTTAAATAAAGACATTCATTCATTCATTGACGAAACAATTTTTTATCCGTCTGAAAATGTTAATTTCATTAGAGTGACAGTTGATAAAAGTTTGACTTTCTATTCACATAGTGGCATTTTCATGCTGAGAAACTTAGCTAAGACTATGAATCTCGATGTACTTCTTACATCATATTATGGGATCGTATGCAGGTACCAGTTTGGTTAAGTAAGAATCAAAGAACAATTTTCTTATTTAATCTCCAAACGAAAGCTATGATGGTAATTTTTTATATATAAATACCTCAATCCTGTAAAGATTTCTTCAAAAACTAAAAGCTACTCGTATTAACTTTTCCTTCAATATAATACTTGAAACTCTTACCTTTGTTAAACAGAATTAGTTATTTTTGCCACATCCAGTAACCATTTATATAAATTTCGATTAAATCACTCGCTTACAGTACCAAAACAATGTACTTCATAAAAAACCTTTATAATGGTATTGCGTTGTTCAATTACCTTCCACTTTCTTTGCAAATCGAAACTGACCACCTAAAGTTCAGAAAACAACTAAAGAACGTGCTGCTTGACCTTTGTTGCTATAGCGTCCAGGAATTCCAAGCTGGACATATATGGTTCTTACATTATTACTTATTAGGAATATATATATATATATATATATATATATATATATATATATACATATATACATATATATATATATATATATATATATATATAGATATTATAAGACGCCGATCTTCAAGATATGAGCGAAAATGGATTTCGAATGAGTGTGATGAGTGTAGATGAATGAGTGTAGTTATTGTTACTATCTGAGTTCGACTTGGCTCATAAAGGACTATTTATTAATAGCCCAATATCCAGGGCAACTATAGGACCTACAACTTACGTGGAATCCGAACCACGTAATATTGGTCTGATTTTCAGCTAACTGACAAGTCTGACGAGTAGTTCTCTTCCCTACACAACATCATAACCTTGACTACCACGTCGATGGCAACCACTGAGCGGACGCCGTGTCGGTATTAAGAGGTCCAAGCATATAACCCATCACCTACAATCTCCCAAACACTTTGTCCCCAAGTAGCTGGGTTACAACACTGCGCCACCAGTGCCGACTTGAAGTATTAATTAAAACATTTGAGAGGAAGGTTTCAGTCAGTATTAATTTAATAATTTGAATTAGATTATCTTAGTTTATACTATGGAAATGAATCATTACATTTTATTAATCATTATATTACTAAGAGAATTGGCTAATGCATGTACAAGATGTCAATTTAGCTGAATAAAGTTTTAATTTGCATTGTTATAAAATCAATTATTATAGTACAGCTGTTTCACTTGACTAATTGAGTTTGAACTAATATTTCTGACAGTACTCAAGCACTCCTTAACTCTTCCATTATCTCTGATTCAATTATTCTACGTCGATTTTCGTTTGATAACGATCAACGATAATACTTTGTTCACCTCATGTAAGATATTTTCATTATTTTGGAGTTTTATTATAAGTTTAAATTTTGTTTATGTATGTAATCTATGATTACTACTGGGTCAGAATATTCAAACTGTTGTATGGTTAAATATGGTTCTTACAGCAGAAAGAACTTTCGTCATAAATGGATGTCACAATGTCGAATGCTGCCATTGTAAGATACGTGATGTTTTATCCAACATTGAGACAGTGTTTCTTGTGTAAATCTACAGTATTTATCAAGTTCGTATTATTTGAATGAACTGTACTTTACAAAAACGAATTAATGAAACACATAATGTAAATCTCAATATATAATCCATATTGACTATAAATCCGATATTCATTACGAAATATCGAGGACCACTGAACAGATTTTGATAAAATTTGAAGGGAAGTTACCTAGATTCAGTCATAGAAACCCTGTAAGAAAGGATTTCACGCAATTCCTTTCAGGGTATAAACAGTCGCTCAATTTTTCCTTTATTCCAAAATTAACATTAGCATAACTGTAATTTAATTTAATAATTTATGAAACAGCTGATACAAGACATAAACACAACAGCTTGGCTAATTTGGTTTTCATTGAAAACGTTTAAGGTTATTTCTAACTAACTAACTGAATTACTGAATTAAAGTAGACTTACAGGGTCTTCTAGACTATAAAACAGTACTTTATACATGTAACTTCTGTGCAATCTCAAGATTTATGGAGAAAAGCAAACTAAAGCATACTCATTAAAATATGAAAGGAAAGTGCACGATTAATTGTAAATCCGTAGAGTCTTTAGAAACGAGAGAGCAGGGCCTTGCCCATCTTAGGGTCGTTACTGGCCAAAGGTATTCCATTCCATCTCTCTAATGATTGTGGTGGAGCGCCTGGCTCTGCTCTGGCCTAATGGATTGCGCCATTGGGGCTCGCCGGAGCGTACTCTTGCCCCACTTCCCTTTTTAAATGTTTCCTCTCTAATTACAACTGAGCTTTCCTACCGGCTGGTTTATTAAAATACAGCTCTATACTGTCAAACAGCTACACACATGCAAGCTTCTTTCTGCATACAAGGCGAGCTTCAATATTTATTAGTATAGACTGATCTGTAATTAAGCTATGGAATATTCGTGTATATCTCCACTTTATTTGAGTAATTACTATAAAATGTACTATAATTAGGCCTCTTACTAGCCTAGTGATTAGCAGAAGTTCATGAGTTCAAATCCTGGGAGGTCAATTTAAATTTAATTAAATGTGCATAGGGGTTTGGATTTATTTAATTGAAGTGGTATTTATTTATTATACGAAGATTTAAATATTATATATTTAGTATGTTTATGATATTACCTCAAAAACAATTGATACCATCTAGAATAAATGGTACCAGGTAACTGACACAAACTTTCTCCCTTTCCCCTTGTTATGTCACATTGTTTAAACAATGTACAATAAAAACAGATGTTCAATTAATACAATTTCTAAGGAATGTACAGACGAAACACTTATTTTATTTAAATAAAAGTATAGGAATAAATAATCTTCAAAAACAGCTGTTCAATTAATCAAAAACAAACTTAAACAACTTGAGTTGTGGCTTCCGGCCTTCGGCATCTTGGTGAAATGGTAACTAAAATGTTTCTAATTTTATTGTAATTTGCATCTTTACTGAAAATTTAATTAAAATAGTTAGAAGAAAGCTTGAAAATGTATTTTTTAATGTTTTTGCCCTCACAAAGAATGTTATAACTCAAAAACTAGGGAAGCGGTTTTTAAATTTATTTAATCTTGGGACATGTGGTTTTTAATAAAATATTTTAAATTGTAATTCACATAGTTTCTGAATATTTAATCAAAACCATTATAGCCAATTTTGAAAATATTCTATATTTGCATGTTTTTTGCCTATAAAAATAAAAAATAATCAATTTTTTAAAAAGTGAAAGAAACTGTCTGAAGATATTGGCCTAATTAACCTACATACTAAATTTCGTAAAAATCAATCAATCTGTTTGGTCTCCAGTGAAGTGCACGTACTCCCAAACAGACAGACCAACAACATTAAAAAAAAAACTTTTTTGGGTACAATGTATTTTTAGACCAACTTGTAAAAAATATTTTGCACGATCACAATACTTTCTCTACGCTAACGCATATGGGAGAAAGTAAAATGCCACGGACATCGAAAGTAAAAAAATGCTTATTTTTTATGTCTTAATTTTATATAACCCCGTCATATTATTGTTCTTTAATTTATTTTTTACCATATTAATTACAGCGGTAACATAATTAAAATTATTTTAACTATAAGTTGTTTTAACTTTTACGCGAAGATAAATTTAAAAGCCATTTTAATGAAAGCAAGCAGTTTTCCTTCCTCCCTCTCATTTTCCTGTATGTCAGTCATACGTAGATAGAAGTCAATTAATCAATTAGAATTAATTAGAATATTAATACATATTATTTACTTTTGCTTTAGTGAATAAAATGATTTTTTTGGAATGCGTATAGTTTTAGGATGTTTTTTTTACTTGTAAACAATCCAATAGAAACATAACTGTAGAAAATAGATATATGAATCTATTTATGGAAATTTAACTATACAAATACGTGTTGCTTTCAAAACGACAGTGATTTGATAATTGTTGTTTACTACTAAATTGTTTCAACCGGGTTGGAAAAGTGTTTAGTGCAGAGGAATTCGCACGCATCCAGTAATTTATTCTTTGTGTGATACCAGTTTGGGGGAGTCTCCCCTTGACCCATCCAACTCACTCCGTCACCTCCGTCATCCCCAGGACGTCCAAGGAATACCAACTGTATCGAACGCAATCTTGAGGCCACCAATTGTTCCTTTCTACTGCGTTTCGTGGACGTGGTTTGCTTTGTGAAATCTTCCCTTTCAGTACAGTGTATTACAGTAGGCCCATTCTAAAAATCGAATTACTTAACAGCATGTAATTTAGTGTCTGGAGATAATGGATAATAGTTGAAAATAATTTATATTTTCCCAATATTATAATATTATAATTAATATACCTATTTATAAATAGGTCTAAATATTGAAGATTTTTTAAATAGTACGTATTTTAAAGTTAAGTAACAACATTGTTTAAAAAACAAAATCACGTGTAAGTCTAAAAGTATATTTTGTTGCTGGAAAATGAATTTCAAGTGTTTCTCTTCAAAGTGGAAAAGATTGAAGCAACTGCTGATCATTAAACAGTTTGCTATAAATATCCAGCTAAACCTCACTCAAAATAAAGACATACTTTTTTTACATTTCGACGTGAGAATTGTTCAAAATACATGTTCTAACAAAAAATCGTTTTTAGTTTTAAGTGTATTTTGTAGAGAGACTAGTGTCATTTGTTAATATTAATTTTATCATATTTTCGTTGTAATAATTTTGAAATAATTAAAGGTAAAAAAAATTAGCAGTAATTCTATTGCATATCGGGCACATGAAAAGAAAATTTAAGATACTGTCCCACTCTTCCTTTTAGAAATTCCCTTTCTTCGTTGAAAGACTCACTTTGTCCCAGGCTAAGAGCCACCCCGGGGTGGGATTTGTTGGTCCAACGAGGAATAGATACTTGGACAGATGGGACCTCACCACGTGCCTTCCGCCTTGGTGACTGCGGACAACGCCAGAATGCGCTCTGCAGCTGCGATAGCTTGATGCCTTATCACGACCTGGCCTTCCTAGATAAACACCATTGTACCGCCAAGGTGTGCAGCCAAGGGTGACATGTAGCCTGAGGAGAGCTGGAGGCTGATCTCGGCAGTTACTAGTATGGATGGCAACGATACATCGATGTATAGGAAATATCGATAAATAAGTTTCGATATATCGACTTATTAGTATCGATATTTTCTTTCGATAATATCGGATATATCGATATTTTGGTCCGATATGGCCAAACATTGATTTCCAAACTTTTATTTTTAAAGTTTGAACTGACAAGTATTGGAGTCAGGTTTAGTGAATTAATTTATTTAAGTTTTAGTGTTTATAAGAAGCCTAATGATACATTTGATTGTGAAAAACAAACCTTACATTATTCTTTTTATAATTAACATAATAATGAAAGGTATAATTATTCTTATCTTGAATTATTTCATTCACCCCAAGACCACAACTTGTTTCGTGTAGATAGATGTATTTAATTTTTACATTCAGTTAGGTATTCTAAATAGTGATAGTTAAACTTACCTGAACCGATATCCACTAGAACGGATAGTGACCATAAACAACAAAACACATTATCACTATTACTGCACTATCACCGTACTATTACTTCACTATCACTTCACTGTCACTAATTATTAAGTACAAACAAACACATACAAACACTGGTTAAAACACAATTTACAACACAAGACACTGTGACAATACTTACTCCACACATCAGTCACTAAGGCTAACTACTTGACAAATAAACAGGTATATAATAGAACCCATACAGCACTGCAAATCACAGACACTGAGACATAGGACTAGCTTGAAAGACAATAATCATATACCTTGTACACTGTTGGTAACTCTAAACATACACGGTATTCATGTAAATAATATAAATATTGACTCATAGGGTAAAGAAACACACCAAAAGTAAAACTATGATTGGGTGAGTAAAAGGTAACCTCTTTGACGTTTTGAGGTTATGTTGCTGTTGTGATAGAGGGCTTGTTTACCTTTCTCCTTGAGGTGGACAGACGTCCAAAGACGTCTGGAGACAGGCACAGAGATATGACTTCTTTTTCCATGCATATATCTTGATGAGTTATCTGTTTTCTATGCATTGATTGGGTGACAAGCACAGGATATATGTAGGGAATAGTTTATTAATTTATTGTTACTGTTAACTATGTTTGCTCGCCTTGTATTACTAAATTACTACTAGTATATTATTTATTGTTATTGGTTATTGATAATTTATTTATATCATATGTTACTTTATTATTGCTAGGTATTTATTTGCAGCAGGATAGATCTGCAGTTGCTTGTAAAGAGAAAATTATGATAAGTTGCCTGCCCCTGAACCGCCACAGTAATTAAAATTGTTACAAAAATACTGTATATTTCAAGAGTAAGAAATGGACCCCACCGACAAGTTTTTTGTAACTTGGTGGGGCCAAACAATTGTAAACAAATTGTTAATAAATAAATAAAAATAAAAAAATAAATAAACATGAGTGTATTTTTGGTCATGAAATAAAAGTTAGTGCATAATTTTAAACAGATAAATCGTATAAAATTCTATATATCGGTTACTGTATATCGATATTTTTCTTTCGGTACTATTGTTAGATCGATATTTAGTTTGCGATCTATCGATAATTCGATATATCGATATGTTGCAAATATTCGCTCTCCTAGTTACTAGCTCTCAATGTTAAGAGAGTGATAGAGTGCAATATAAAACATATATGACAGCCACTAAAGAAAGGACGAAAGAAAGAAGAAAGGACGATTGAATATTTATATTTTAAAAATAAAATAAAATATAAAATACAAAGTCTCCCGTCACAGAGCTAAAGCCAGGTTTAATAATTATTCAACACCTGCTTCTCCGGATTTTAATGTATATTTAAAATTCTATTCATTAAAACAATCGGGTCATTTAGTTCACTCACTTAATGAACTTATTACTTGATCGATTTTGAAGATATCTTTTTATTTAAAAGATAATTTTATTTTTAAGTCGTAATGGAGCTAGATTTGTTAAATTCCCATGGTTTTTGCCCTACACGGCGTCAAAGTTGCAATGTTATTCTTATGGAGATTCATTTTAATTGACCAGCTGGCTGCATAAACAAATGTTAAATGGTCCAAATAATTTGTTAGGTTAAACACAGAGAGCAGCACAGTAAAATATTTGTTCGATTCCATTTTAATGAGCCTTAAGGTTCCACTTATGTAGCCCCGATGTACACTGCAGTCTGTGTTTGTCCTTTTAACATAATTTTATTTGATAGTTCGCTAGCACTAGGTTATTTTTAACTTATTCTTACAAAATCACCACTAAGAAAACACTTTTTACTACGCCTTTTTCCAGCAAAGCTATAAATTTATAGCCAGCAAAAAAATAACACAAATTTATTTTTGGTTATAAACAAAACAATACAATAATGAATTTGAAAAACATATTATGTAAATAATTAAAATAATATAAGAATAAATATATGGTAAATTAATAATATATATATATACTGTATATATATATATATATATATATATATATATACATATATATCTTCTTACAATGTTTTGATTTTATTAGTACATTGGTGTTAATGTTTTCACAGCTTAATTTTTGCATTGAAAATGAATGTATCAGCTTTTCAGTAAAATGGAAACATTTGAAATAGGCTTACTAATAACATTGGTTGTGTATAATTATTATACTATAAATAGAGTACAAATCAAGTGCAGTGAGTGAGCTACCGTAAAAGAATTTAAATAATGTGATTTTACTTAATAGAGTTTAATTACTAAAATTAGAAGTCAAAAGTTACATGCCGAGGCCGAAGGCCGAGGTGTTACAAGGGCTGCGAGTTATGGGGTTGGCACGCGAAGCGTGCAGGGGTGTCCCCTAGTATAATATTATTTGGTATATAATTGATTTAAATACAGCTATTATTTCGTCACCTAAATTGTTTACTCGTGTAATACAAATCAAGACTTAATCAAATAAGCGAGATATTGCGTGTCAAGCCAAACGAGGTCTGACGCTAGGTTTGAGTAACGGATTGCAGAATGGACGTCAACACTCAACATGACTAAGTTGATTGGGACCCGAGCTTTTAGCCTTACTTATACTATGGCTAAACCTTTAACTGGATTACAAATTGAAAAGGTTTAAAACAATCCCCCCGCCCCCACCCCGCAGAACCCACGCCCCTAAGCCTGCTTTTGAAACTACCCTTCCGTCGTGCCAGTCTGTCTGTTACAAACTCTCTGGACATCGTTTCGCCTGGCCGCTCCTCTACTTCCCCTCCTCCCTCCAACTAAAACACCCCTAAATACTTCTGAGACGTTAATGATTCATCTGTGATGTAATGTATTTAAGATAGCATAAGGCATGGGTCATCACTATTAGTATTTCTCTCTCCTGGCAAGTTTTCATGAAATACTATTCCAAGTTCTTCTGTCTTGCATCGCCTCCTTAGTATCATAGTACTTTTCCATTCTTTACATAATCCATCAATTGGTATCTTCTTCTTCATCTCTTTGGAAGTGGTGGTGAAACACTTATACCTATACCTAACTCTACTCATGGAAAAATCATGGTTTCTAGTTGGAGAGGAAGAGATGAAACAAAAAACTTTCAAGGGAGAAGTAATGGAAAAAGTAGAGCAATTCAGAGACACTTGGGGGTTGGAACAGACGAAATATACTATTCACAAAAGAAGTAAAAACAAGAATTGGGCCCTTTTCCGTTAACTATCACTATATTGAATAGGTTATGTTAGGTTAGGTTTCATTGGTTATGTTAGGTTAAGTAAGGTTATGTTAGGTTTGTTTAGTTTATGTTATGTTAGGTTTCATTGGTTATGTTAGGTTAAGTAAGGTTATGTTAGGTTTGTTTAGGTTATGTTAGGTCAGGTAGGGTTATCCTAGGTTTGGTTTGGTTTATGTTAGGTTAACCTAAGTTATGGTTATCATAATGAATTGACGGAAAAGATCCAAGAATTGCAATGGCAAAGGAAGGATTAAATAAAAATATGAGATTATTATGTGGGTCACTGGGAAAAGAGTGTATTGCTTTACGTACATGGACACTAAGAAAAGAAGATATGAGAAAACTACAGACAATGGAAGTGTATCTCTTGAGAAGGATATAAGGTATACGATAGGGAAATAAGTTTTCTAATGAGGCGGTATTCAGAAGCGCACGAGGAGAAAAGAAAATGGGTTAGGACATACAATGAAAAAGAAAAAAAACTGTTTTTATTTAGAGGCAGTTATTGAAGGAATGGTGGAGGAAAGAATGAACTTTTAGATGGATATATTTGTGTATTTCAATACGTTCCATTACATTGTATCGTATATTTTATTGACACTCGTCGACAAAACAGAGCAAAAATCAAGTGCAAATTCAAGGAATTAGATTTGAAAGAAGAAACAGATTATACTGAATCGCTGAAGTAATAAAGTCAAAACCTTAATCATCTATTATAAATAATATTTGTACACTAAAAATTTAAATATAGTGGAAATATAAAAACATTTTTCCATAAAAGAAAGCCTCAGTCCCGTGTTGACGTTTATTTTACTGTATCACTTTGCTTCCCGAAGTCCGTCCCGAAGCAGCTGATCGGAAGTTTTCCGCTCTGGCAGACACGTCAGTGGACACAGAAATATAAACAGAACAAGTGGAATATTTCACGGCTGAACCCATTGTTACCATGAATATAGAGCAGAATATGTGATGGCAAATAATTGTTTTGTCGTCTGAAAACTACTCGTATTTAAAAAGCAATTTCAATGAATATTTAATGCGAGACAAAAAGTAGAAAATGTAAAATGGTAAAGTCCTAAAAAAGTGTTACCAAAACTAATTAAAATTTCATTATCTTGTGTAATTTCAAATCAAATTGAAATAAATAATAAAGGTTACTCTATTTGAGTAACGAAATCAATGAATAATTACGATACGTGAAAAAGTGTTTACATAGCAAAAGGAAACAGAGGTCGCTTTCTTGTAGCCGCAGAGAACGCACCAGTGACAGTTAGAAACAGATTACATCTAATGTACATCTTTATACATCTGTAGTAATAACTTCTACGTTTATCTTTGAGAATTGAAAGAGACTGACTAGGCCAGCACCTTGTCAGTCCCTCCCTTATTCTCTCCAAATCCTGAAGGATAAACTTATTAATTATTACTACAGGTGAATAAGGATGTACCTAAATTGTAATCTATTTCTAATGTCACTGATGCGTTCTCTGCAGGGACAAGAAAGCGACCTCTGTATCTGTGGTCACAGCGACAGTTTAGTACGGCAAGTGTGCAAGGAGTGGGTTGATATCTGTGGTACAAGTGGGTGGCCCCAAGTAGGATACCAATTTATAGGAAAAACAGATTTTATGGTGAAGAGTCAGTCTGTTTTCTTTGGGTTCAGTAAGTCGCCGAGAGAGTGCTCTTAATAAAGATAGTGCGAGAGAGACAGAGATAGTCAGCAGTCGGCGCTACAAACAGTTATAGTGTCGCGCTTTCTCTCACACACATTAGCTTGAAGGAAAAGATGCTCCACTCGATCTACCGGCCACTTACCGAACTAGCTCTGAGCGAGGCTAACATGGGGTATGCACTTTTCATAGACATTTGAATTCACTGCTGTTAGAAAGAAGTCAGTGTTTTATAATGGGCATTGAGATAATAATTTCCTCGAGGAAATGATAAAGAGAGCAATATTGTCAATATTTCCCTGAAGTGAATTTATTCCTTTATTTAGCGAAATATGATTCGACAGCGTTTTCTTTATTCCAGTCACGGTCCAGTGGCTGGCCTGATGATAGGGGCAAAGAAAACAGTCGGTCCTCAACCTGTGACGTCACTGGTATGTCGTTTATTTTCCGACGGATGGAAACGCAGTGAAACGGAAACCGGGAAAATCTCAAGAATCGTGAAACTATATTTTATCTCATTTATTTGTGTCGTATTGCCTTTTTGTACAAATAAAATCAATTTCAGTTGTGTTGCCCCGATACAATCATCGTCATTTAATGTCAGCAACTTGGGGACAAAGTGTTGTGGAGATTGTAGGCGGTAGGTTCCATGCTCAATCGTCTTAATACCGGTATGGCGTCCGCTCAATGGTTGCCATCGACTTGGACACTACTAGACAAGTCTGGGGTGTCCATTTTGGATTGTTATCAAGGTACAGATGTTGTGTAGGGAGAGAACTGAATGTCAGGTTTGTCAATTAGCTGAAAATCAGACAAACACTACGTGGTTCGGATTCCACGTAAACCTGTAGATCCCTTAGTTGGCCTGGCTATTAGGCTATTGCTAAGTGGCCCTTTCTGAGGAATAGTCAAACTCAGTTAGTAACCAGGCTACACTCATCCTACACTCATATAATCATTCATATTCACCTTAAAATACGCACAACGTTGTCGGCGTCTCATATGTAAGAATGTAAGAAAAGTGTAAGAAAAGTTTTAGTTTTTCGGAATAGCCGCAGAACTGCTCATTTATATACATTGATGTGGTAATAGACATTTTGACTTCATTATTTGCCATTTTAGTAAGACCCTATATGGTAAGAGATGATTACTAAAGACACTAACAAATTAAGGGAGTCCTTAATTTAAGACTCGACAATTTTGTAATTTGGAGGGAAAAGGAATTCCAAATGTAGTATAGTTAAGGTTTAGTATTGACGTATGCTGGCTACTTATTATACTATATTTAATGAATCTCCCACCATCACATTGGCGTGCTTAGTCGCGTTTTAGCGAAGTTCTGACGCACAGTATCATCAAGAAAATATCGTGTCTGGTAGTCACACATATTATCGGTATAATAATACATAAAGACTAAAAAACAAAACCAAAACATACGATAAAAAATAAGAAAATCTGCGATCATAAATATTTACTTGCACAAAATACACAAATTCAAATTAGCCTATTTTGAGAATGATGTAGATAAAAATATGAAACGTAACATCCATGCAAAGCGGCAAGGCGATTGATGGGTTCCGGCTGGCTAATATCGTCACGATATTGGTCGCAGCATTCCCAACCTCATCGTCGTTCCGACACTTGCAGTATGAGCGCACTGAATCAAGTCGAGAGATTCACTAAATAGACTATAGTGAAGGCATTTACGTCATAAATTAGACTAATAATATTTAAGACAAATTTTTCAGCCTTATTAAAAAAAGAATCTAAAAAGGTGAACTTATTCATTAACTAACTTCATTACTAACCCATTCAAGATCAATCGCTATTACAATAAGTTCCGGATGAATGACTGATCAAATGCAGATAAACCATAGAGAAGAAATAAACAGAGATCGCATCTAATTGTGCGCTAAATGTGTGTTGAGTTCCAGTCCTTTTTTCTCAATTTTGCATGCGAAAGACAGTGCCACAACATAATCAGTCCCTTTCTTAATGTCTCTTAAATTCTCAAGGATAAACGTGATAATTATTATTACAGATGTATAAAGATGTAAATTAGTTGTCATCTATTTATAATTACCACTTAGGCGTTCGCTGTGGTCATCGGAGGCGACGTTTTTTTTCCTAACCGTACGTTTACAACTCACAACTCTCCGGGAGTAAAGTATTTTCCACATGGCTGGTCCGTACAACCGGGAGCTGTCCTGTCTTCCTCCCGGCTTACAGGGATGCGAGCGGGGATAATGACAGTATCACTTTGTATCGACGGGGGAGGGTCACGTGACCATTGTCATAGGACTTCCGGTCTTCACACGGCGCGCCGATTGAACGGACCGCTTAAAAAAGTCACCCCCGACACTCGTTGATGAAAATAGCGCATAATAATGACGTGGAGAGGAGACGTTTCCGGATCCCGGCCAACTGTCCGTGAAGGCGCGGTTCCGGCGCTGGAGAGGGCATTGTTGGCGCGGTATTGTTGCACTCGCTGTCCCGGTCTCACTGACTACTGAGCAACTGATCGATGTAATTGTTTGGAACATTGGCCCAAACATCAACTTGATCGCTGTACTTACTTGACGGGTATAGCCGTGTCGTCTGCAATATTAGGCCTAATGCATGCTTAGTAAATGCTGCACCAAAGATTTTAATTTTCCACATCAGAATAGTGTGGGTTATTGTTTTGTCGATATGCAAAGTGAACATATGAGACTTAAAATAGTTCAAAATATGTAAAATTGTATTTATTAAAGAGGGTCTACAAATCCGTCACCGTCCTAGATCTCTTGGCTCATAGAATTCATGTCATTTATCTATTTATAGTGTCTGCATATATTATTATTTAATGAATTGTCTTATGAATATAGTTATTTGTTCATGTAATTGGCCATAAATGTATAAACAATCTTTGGAGTTGATTTATATTATTAAAATTGATGTAGTAGAAGTCTACATTATTTATGAAATATTGTGTATGTTATCAGTATTTAGTTGTGGTATATAGATTATTTATACAGTATTTATGTTTATATTTTATATGATTATTAGTTAGTAAAAGAGAAGAGCTCGAAGCACAATTAACAACCATCAACTAGTTTTTTGATCGTGTGTTAATCAAGTATTGTTAACACTTATATCGTTACTTTGTTGACACAAGTATCAACGATCAAAAAGTTTAGTTTAGTCTCCTCTCCTGCTGATGTCGGAACTGTACAGTGGATAGTTGCTTCAGAAGATGAAGATAACTATAATAAAGTCACCTGACTCCACTGTAGTACAGTGATATTTAGGAGACTACTGTCTATCTGTATCTGTTGAGACGTAACAACGTTTTTATCGAAAATATCGAACCTAACCTCACTATATCTCAACCTAACCTCACTATATCTCAACCTAAACTCACTATATCTCAACCTAACCTCACTATATCTCAACCTAACCTCACTATATCTCAACCTAACCTCACTATATCTTAACCTAACCTCACTATATCTCAACCTAACCTCACTATATCTCAGCCTAACCTCACTATCTCTACCTAACCTCACTATATCTCAACCTAACCTCACTATATCTCAATGTAATAATGAACACGAACCGTACAGTTGAAATAGAACAGCTTCTTTTGGTCCACTGACGGTAATATTGCATTGCAGCGATCGAAGGTTTTTTTCAACATTTCTATATATCGCAAACCAAACATCGATATAACGATAATATCGAAAGAAAAATATCGATATATCGGGTAATCGATATATCGAATTGTAACCGATTTATCTGTTTAAAATTATGCACTAACTCTTATATCATAACCTAAAATACTCTCAGATTTAGCTGTCACTATTTAGAATAGTCTATATGATGTATCCCATTCACAGGCTTACACTTAAAGAGAATGGTCTCCATTATTCTGCTTTACGATTATTTAATTCCCTTCCTCAACAACTAAAATCCATTGACAGCTCAAAAGCATTCATCCTTAAACTTAAATCTCTTTTGATTGAAAAGTGCCCATACTCAGTAGATGAATTCCCGTCAGGGTATGCTGGTTAGGAATGTGGGAACAAATATTTTATAATTTTAAGTCTGTTTGTAAAGTTTGACTTATTTCATGTAACTCATGTTATAACGAAATAAAATATTCTATTTCTGATACTGATTGTTAAAATTAATTCCATTTATCTACACGAAATAAGTCGTGGTTTGTGACATTGAATGACAAAATTAAAAGTAAGAATAACCATACCTTTATTTACTATGTTAATTATAAAATAATAATGTAATAACGTTTTATTTTTGTTTTTCATGTTTAAAAATGCCTTTAGGCTCCTTATGAATACTAAACATTAAACAAATGAATTTACTAGGGCATTCTAATTAGGCATCTTAGTCTCAGCGTTGTCAACTCACACACAATTTCATTTACCCGTTCCACTGTGGTCTACAAAAAACTACATTTTAGTGCGTTAACCTCACTTTATTAAAGTTACTTTATTATATCAATGCAAGTTTTATATGCATAAGAGGCAATTTAAATGTGTTTTTTATCGTGATGGTTTTAAGTAATAAGAATAACGTCAACATTTAGTTATATATCGGTCTAAAATATCGATACTAATATATCGATATATCGAAACATATAAATCGATATTTCCTATATATCGATATATCGTTGCCTTTCCTAATGACAAGTACATGCCTGTCGACTTCCCGGCGGACACTTGGCTGCTGGGAATAGGCCGCCGTAAACTTGCAACTAACTGTTCACTATATCGCGTTTAAACTACATAAAAGAATAGTACCAACATAATCATTGAATGGAGTTTCTGTACTACAAAATAAATAAATAGCTCATAGCTTGCAACCATTACCACAGACGTCAGCGCCTTCACTCGTGAAACGCAATCTGGGTACAGTATTCAAGTTGCCTACACAATTAATCAGGCGCTGGTCATCCAACACTACGATGACTAAGGATGGCAACGACATATTGTTATATCGGAAATATCAATATGTATGTTTCGATATATCGATATTTTAGTCCGATATATCACTTAATAGTGACGTTATTCTCTCCCCTCAAAATCATCACTATTCGAAAAAACGCATTCAAATTGCCTCTTATGCGCACAAAACGTACATTGAATTAATAATGTAAATTTATTTTGCTCTTTTACTTAAGGTTAACGCACTAAATTGTAGTTTATTGTAGACAATGGCTGGAATGGGTAAATGAAGTTGTGTGTGAGTTGGCAACGCTGACTACATTATTCTTTTATAATTAACATAATAACTAAAGGTATAATTGTACTTATTTAGATTTTTTTTTCATTCAGCCCCACAGACCACAACGTGTTTCGTGTAGATAAATTCATTAGTCGTTATAGATTAAGTAGGCTATTTTGAATAGTGACAGCAATAGAGTTTTTTTTAATTTTTTTTTCATCAGTTTCAAACAGAAAAATCGTTTAAGATTCGATGTATCTGTTACTCGATATAAAGATAGCTTATTTCGACATTATCATTAGGCGATATTTGGGTTGCGATATGTTTATAATTCGATATATACATTTTTTTAAATTATTTTCCATCCCTAATGATGAGTGAACATTACAAACCTAAGTCGACTTTTTCAAACAAGTTGTCATAAGTTAATTATCAGCCAATGACAGATGACAACAACGTGGTAACAGCTGGACCTTGACCAACAGCAACATTATTTACAAACCGGTTCCATAAAATGCAGAGTAAATCAACTTCTCTTGGGTGTGAGATATTTGTATTGTCAATGAGAAAGGGAGTCTTTCTACGTCAATCGGCTGTTTCATTTTTTTAAGTCTATTTACGCCAGTAGCATTTTCTTTTCTCCCATATGCGTTAGCTTTGAGAAAGTATTTTGATCGTCTAAAAATAATTTTTTTACAAGTTGGTCTAAACATTTATTTTAGAGTCCCCTGGACCCAAAAAAGTATTTTTTTCTGAAAAAAATGTTTGATGTCTGTCCATATGTGTGTCTGTCTGTGTGTGTGTGCATTTCGCGGGAGACCAAACGGATGGATCGATTTTAATGAAATTTGGTATGTATGTTTATTTAACCAATATCTCAAGACCATTTTTCACTTTTTTGCAATTTTTTTAATTTTTATGGGAAAAACACATACAAAAGTGGAATCTTCTTAACAACGGCTCCTAAACGATTTTCATTAAATTTTCAGGAAAATGTGAACTATAATGTAAAATATTTTAGTTAAAATAGTATGTCTCTAACTTGACTAGTGTTTGAATTATGGTAAAAAACATATTTGGGAATCAAACTGGTAATTTTCAAAGTTTTGATTTTTTAGTGTTCAATATGGGGTAAAGTTTATACCAATTCTTTGGAATGCTTTGGAAACATTTATTTTACTTTATGTTCATTCGTTGCTATGGGAAGACGGTCCAAACTCATCACGCAAATGTTAACTTTATTATCTCCATTAATGCAGGTGGCACTGGACAGTTCTTGTTTACTGAGTAGCTTAGTTTTAGAAACTTGTTGAGCTAAAATTCATTTTGATGAATTAATTACGTAACATTCAAGTTTACCCAACATGATTTGATTTCAATTAAGCTTAAAATTTTAAACAACGTAAGATGAGAATGTGATCTTAACAATTTAAACAACGTAAGATGAGAATGTGATCTTAACATTTTAAACAACGTAAGATGAGAATGTGATCTGAAAATTTCAAACAACGTAAGATGAGAATGTGATCTGAACATTTCAAACAACGTAAGATGAGAATGTAATTTTTACATTTCAAACAACGTAAGATGAGAATGTGATCTTAACATTTTAAACAACGTAAGATGAGAATGTGATCTTAACATTTTAAACAACGTAAGATGAGAATGTGATCTGAACATTTCAAACAACGTAAGATGAGAATGTAATTTTTACATTTCAAACAACGTAAGATGAGAATGTGATCTTAACATTTTAAACAACGTAAGATGAGAATGTGATCTTAACATTTTAAACAACGTAAGATGAGAATGTGATCTGAACATTTCAAACAACGTAAGATGAGAATGTAATTTTTACATTTCAAACAACGTAAGATGAGAATGTGATCTTAACATTTTAAACAACGTAAGATGAGAATGTGATCTTAACAATTTAAACAACGTAAGATGAGAATGTGATCTTAACATTTTAAACAACGTAAGATGAGAATGTGATCTTAACATTTCAAACACAATGCAATAACCTTTGTACAATCTCAGAACTTAGGCTTAAGCGATCGGTGTCATGACTATAATCTCCATTTTCCGGTGACAACCGCGTCAAGGTACTATCTACAATATTTACAAGTTACGTTTGTACGATGATATACTTATATTTTTAGCTCTTATTTCATCTTCAATGTTTTCTTATTCCTTAAATTCCGTTGTGAGAACTCTTAAGACAAAAGTTATTATTAATTTCTCATGATTAAGACGCCGATCGTAGAGATGTGGACGAATATGAGGGACGAATAAGTGTGATGAATGTAGTCATTTTTATTAAGGTCGATTGTTTTTTAGAAAGAGCCATTTATTAACAACCTATGATAACTAAAGGACCTACAGGTGTACGCGAAATCCGAACCACGTAGTATTGTTCTGATTTTTACCTAAATGACAAACCAGATACTAAACCTTCTTCCCTATACAATATCCGGACCCTGACTACCATCGAACATGGACACCTCAGACTTCTCTGGTAGTGTGCACGTCGATGGTAACCATCAGACGTCGTATCAGTATTAAGAGGTCAAATCATAGAACCCATCACATACAATCTCCACAGCACTTTGTCCCCAAATAGCTGGACAAATGCCACTGTACAAGTATTGTTGGAGATGGGGTAAGAACATAAATTTTAAATTCATCAATGGACACTATCAAATGACAACGATCGATTCATTCAAACAAAAAAAATATTTTTTTTTTAATAACCTCAGTCGTTATAGTTGTTTTTTTCAAAGTGTATTATTGTCATTTTTCGCTACCAGTCTACACGGATGATTGTTTTAACAGCCATGACACTAATTTGGACATTTAAAATAAATGTCTAATTTATATTTTAACAATGTATTTGTATTATCTTGTTGTTTTATAAGTTGAGATCAACGACTACAAAGTGTTTATGACGTTTTTTGTTATAAATGGCACTGCTTTAAAACTATTTCGTTGTTAATTCCAATTTATCTATCCCTACTGGAAATAATTATTATTTGTATTTTATTATAGCCTTAAATGTATATTTCTTTATTATGAACATGGCGTTAAAATACGGTTTATTAAAATATTGGCTAGTTTAGTTAATTTGGATCTTTTACGTCAACCGTGTACAAAAAACATAACGCAAGTTAACAGTTGCAAACTTCAATATGTTAATTTTGATTTTGTTGGTATTAATTTTTCCCTTTCATTAATCTATCATTCTCGTGAGATTTAAAATTATGTGAACCTTCAAAGCAAGTTAATTATTTTAAAAATTGAGGAATCACACTTGTTGAAAAATGTTCTTTTGAGATACAAATAAATTATTTACATTTGAAACTCCGATCCTTAATAAGAAAGTTCTATCACTTAAGAAAGTTAAAAATGACTTAAGGTGATGTAAAAATGGTGTGCACTCTGTACTTCACTCTAGATTGCAGTATAGGCTTATATGTTGAGGATTTTAATGGATAGATTGAGGACAACTCAAAATTATTTTTTCAAAACATTAAACAAAAATAATAAACGAGAACGCTCTTTTTCTTTAGATTGCACCTTGAACGTTCTTCATATCCAGCATCGTTTTATTTATAAAGTTCTTACATTATTTTGTATTTTAAGTGGAAATAGAAGCAACGTCACTCTAGAGGAGTGTCGTGAGTGGTTTTATACGGATTTCCCAAAGTAAAAGATCAATTTATCTTGGGGATCTGGAAAGGATTATACGTTCCTTTCTGTATTTGGAACTAAAATACTTTAATTGTTTGCCAAGTGATATGGAAAGTTTACAATCTCTTAACTCCTTTTGGACATTTTTTTCCTTAGCTTTTAAAAAAGCAAGATATTGCTGTTGTAAATTTTAGCTTAAATTGAAGCACATAGCTATATTCTTGCCCTGTTCACTTCATGCATTTAGTTTGATTGCATATTTATTTCCAAAACATGTGTTGTTTAAGTAGCACTATTTTTTAAATTTCATAGTCACTTCTTTCTTTATACAGCTTTATTCCGGATCAATGTTTTGAACATTATACAAAGTAAGGTTAACACCTGGTGGTAGCATTATCAGGCTCGCCCAATGTGAGACACCTAGTAACATTATAGATGAAATAATTGTCATTGAATAGTTGTTAAATTTTTCTTTATAAAATTTCTTGTTCGACATTAAAACGTCCTGTGGCAGCCTAGCTAATAATCTTCTATATCTTCTTGTATTCCCCAGATGGTACGACGTAGTAGCAGGGGCGTTTTGTCAGTTGTTTAGGAACTTTGTTGTAGTATTTTTATGAACGCTGACACGTTATCAACATCAAGTTAATTAATTTATTATGTAACTCTAGGTTTCGTACAAACCATGGTGAATTATCTGAAATTCGTAAAATTTGTTCTGAAGCATTTGAATTCTATTTTAATTAGCCTGAACTGTACAAGCGTGTGTGTTATTAAAGGCCGGATGATAGTTTTGTAAATCATTACTGTACAAACTGGTTTCAGAGGAGATTTCCTATTAATTATTGTAATATAAATGGGAAAGTCTAGCATGACTTTAACCCAACTTGGTGATGACATGCAAGTTCCAGTCCATCTACTTATTTAAATAAACACCTAGCTATTTAACAGCTTGATCATCAGACTCCAATGTATCATAACATTACTAATAAGTACATAAACTTGTACTACACTTTTTTAAAAGAGGATATTTTTACTTGGCATTTGTTGAAATGTAAAGCAATAACTCTCCAAGAATAAAACCTTGACACTATAGATATATGTTCATTTGCACATTTATGTTGAGACATAATTGCGTTGTCATCGGCGTATAGTGTCAAAGTTGCGTTTTGAGGTTAAGGGATAACAGCTACATATAGATTGAACAGCAGAGGTCCTAATATTGATCCCTGGGGTACACCGGCTCCTATCTTGTGAACTGTAAAAAATTAATTCGTACGGAGAAGATACGGTTTTAAAGAACGGAATGAACTAATTGTCGTTAATATAAAGGAATGCCATATCACTTCCTAGTATTAGTTTTATGATTATTTTTCAGCAGATATCAACAGTTGGTGATGTTATTTGTTTTATTGTGAGATCTCCTTATAAGTAACAAGTATTTTGTTTGTTATATTGTAATTGTCTTTTACATATGTCTAAATTAATAGTAAAATTGGACAATTAATTTCAAGTTATTTTCATCCAAACATCTGTTTTTTTATTTTTGTTTAGTAAATTAATTTATTTAAATTATCAAAATATTTATAGTGTTTTATATTAGTTGTGCTTATTACTAATTTTTTTTTTCTTTTTTTCTTATATTATATTTCACGATGTTACTGTATCGCTCTGTCAGTCGTGTTGTATCCCCATTGTTTGTCCAACTGGCCTATGCAGATGACGTAGTGACGATGAGTCACCCCCGCGGGGGGGGGGGGCGATTTCACAGTGACTTGCGATGCCTTGGAGCAGAAGTCCCCTCCCCTAGCAGTGTGATGAAATGCCTCTCCCAATTAGGTGTTAGGAGACTGCGAGACTCCCACAACATATATAATTGGGATCCGATCCAGACGTTACACTGGAGGAATATGCTCCGAAGTGGAGAAATAATAAAATGTGACCATGAATGGTGGTCTGTGCAACAGATATGAGATAGTGTAGTCACGGATAAAAGGAAACAGAGGTCACTTTTTCATGGCCGCAGCGAACACCTAAGTGACAGTTGTAAAAACTATATCCTAGAGTATTTGGGGGAATTCGGGAGTGACTGACAAGGTGCTGGCCATGTCATTCCCACAGTGAACTGAATATCTAACTACTCGAGACCTATTTATCTACCATTGCATGTTACCTCTATTTATTCATTCTCTGTGCTGCAGTAAAATCATTTCAACAATACATATATTAGGCGAATATCTGATATTTGTTAATTTCGCTTTCGTAAACTTACATGTGATTGACACAAAGTCTAACATACGTTGCTCTGACATTCAAAAGCTTTGTTGTTTTGTTATAGTAGTAAATTTAACATTTCGGACAATTATAGGTTACTTATGAACATTTTTTAAATTTTATCAAACTTTTAAAAAAAATTAGTAACGAAAAATGAGGATTAACTGTCGAGTTTACTTTATAAAGCAATTGATTTGATTGCATTATAAAATTTATAAAAAAGATATATTTTAATAAAATTTAAAACCATTGTTCACGTAGGTGAACAATAAAGGATCAGTCTAAAAAACGTATCAAAACAGACGAAAAACTGTCTGATATGATAACAAGATTTATTTTACTCTTGGAAAATGACAAGATAGTTAACATTTATATATAAATGATTTGTATTCTTATATTTAGAACAACATGTCAGCCACCATACTGTTTACTAAGGATCTATTCCAGCTACGTACGCTAGGTTACGCTGCGTTAGGTTTGGATAACATTAATTACATTTTTGTTAGGAACAAACACTTTCCTAAATTTAACATAATATAAAGTAATTTACCATAATAGGAAGTGTTAAGACTACGTTGTACAAACAACGTACCAACACAAAAAGCTACATTTGTCGTGCATTTATAAAGTAACATGGTTTTGTTGTAGGAGATCTAATTCAGTCTAATCCACTTTATTTTAAGAAACCTGATTAAAAATGTAATGAAATGAAGACAAAATGCATCATCACAAAGTAGAATATTCCAAATTATTAAGTTAGAGTAAATAAATGAGACAATTGGAATTGTCTAGCTAATTATATTATGAACAATCCACCACCAACAACTAATGTTCAAAATCAATAGTTATTTCTATAATATTGTGATAATTATTTTTAAAATACAAGTGAACATCGTACAAAACAAAATGTGGCGATCCATTTAGTTACACTTTTTTACCTTCATCAAACCAGAGATCAATAGCTATAATTATTATACCAGAGATAATTATAACAATATTTGTCATTATAAACCGTTTGGATTTAGAAAATTCCACTGTACGGTTGTTGATTGTTTGACTAAAATAATACTTAATAATTTTGTAAATAAAACAGTTACTGATGCTGCTTTAATAGATTTAAGGAAGGATTTTGGTTGATAAGCTTGTGTATTGTAATATAAATGCAAAAGTGATTAAAATAATCATCTAATAATTGAGTAATAGAAAACAAATTACAATTATAGATAGCAAAAAGTCTACATAAGGGAACGTTATAACCGGTGTCCTCAGGGTTCAATATTGGAGCCTTTCCTTTTTCTTGCATGTACAAATTATCTGCATTGTAATATAAGTCGAGCCTCTACATCAATTCTATTCGCTAATTATTCTACATTTATAGAATCAAACTAAAAGATATATCAATTTTAAATAAACAAACGACTTCATCATTAGAGAATGCTAAATTATGCTGTTGCAGATACTCATCGTTTTAAAGTTTATTTATTTCTAAAAAATGATAGGAATTGTTTTTTAGAACTGAGAATTCAACTAATTTAACTTTGACAACGCCTATTGTACAATTATGTGCTTAATGGTGAATAAATATTTTTATTTGGATTCACAAAACTCGAACTTTAATTGTTAAAATTATTTTTAAATTTAAGAAATATTTATTTTTAGACTACAAAAAATTTTCTGAATATTCCACATAACGTTTTATATTCTGATACCAAACATATTTAATCAAGTATGATGCAGAGTGTAATTAAAAATGTGTTCTGGGTTTTCAAATTCTACACCTAATTAATATAAAAAAATGAATGAAACAATTTTCAAATTCCTCTCCGTTTAGTGTCTGTCTTTTTCTGTGTTTTACAACAAAAAATGAATAACTCAAGAAAGGTTTAACTAACTGACTTAAAATGTTGTACACTTCTTTACTTTAACATTATTAAAGAGCAAAAATAACCATTGAATTATCTTTAGCCATTTTAAATGTTTAAAGTAACAAGATAACGTATTTGGAGTTACAAAATAAATTAAATTTAAATAACTACCAATTTGAATGGCTGAAGATAACTCAATGGGTATTAATTTGCTGTTTATTAATATTGATGTAAAAAAGTTTGAAAAGTTTCAAGGCAGTTGGTTTAACTCTTCTTGAGTTTTTTTTTTTTCGTAAAACACACAAAAAGATAAATCTTGACAAATATAAATTTTATTTTAAGCTTTAACTTTGGTATAGAATCTGAAAATGAACAGTCAGGACACCTTTTTTGCGACAACTTGTATACAATAAAAATACTTATTTAAATATAGTATACGAACGGTCTATAAACGTCATCATCGTTTCACCCCTCAGTCTCGCCGACACAAAACGTCGCACAGCTGGACGCCACAAAGTAGCGTGGCGTAAAAAATGCAACGTCGGGCTATCTGCATACAGGAAGTCATGCGTTTTGGCCGGGCCTGACAAGTATTAAAATTCATGGGCCAAGCCCTATCTTAGCGGACAAAGGGTTCGCGAGGGGTGGGGGTTGTTTATGACGTGTAGAGGGAGGGAAATATGTTGTCATTAGTCATCTTCTGTATCGTTATAGGTTTATAATAACGGCAACAAATCGTTAGTGAGCATTGTGCCCAAGGGTTGATACAGTGTCCGCTTGATTGGCGAGGGGGGGGGTTGTAAGGACGTTAAGTGGGTAGTGTTTTTAGTGAACCAAATTATCTTTAAAACTCGTGTTCAATTTTCTTAGATATGAGACGCCGACACAACTTTGTGCGTATTTTAAGGCGAATATGAATGATGATATGAGTGTGGATGACCTTTGCAGTCTTGTTGCTAACTGAGTTCGACTTGTACTCGGAAAGGTCCATTTATTAGAAGCCCAATAGACAGGACAACTTATTGGCGAATAGAATTGATGTAGATGCTCGATTTATATTACAATGCAGTTAATTTATACCTGCAAGAAAAAAGAAAGGCTCCAATATTGAACCCTGAGGAATACCGGATATAACTTTCACTAATGTAGACCTACAGCTTTACGTGTAATCTAAACCAAAACCACGTAGTATTTGTCTGATTTTCAGATAAGTGATAAACCCGATACTCAGCCCTCTTCCTTACACAACATCAGGACACTACTACCCATGAACTTCTCTAGTACTATCCACGCCGATGGCAACCATTGAGCGAACGCCATGGATCATAGAAGATATCGCCCACAATCTCCACAATCCTTTTTCCCTAAATAGCTGGGTTACAGCACTTCGCCTTATTATAATGCCGACCGATCGTTAGATATTTTGTTAGAAGCTATAGACTTTTCCGTAAAGTGCTTATAGTAAACTTATAGTCTATCACAGCTACAACTCAGGTCTGTAAAAATTCCTATAAAACCTATTTCACTATGAATGGCCGCCACTTGAATGTAAAGATTTAATCTAGGATAGTACCGACCAACTGAATATATAGATAGTCTATTTCATTTGTACGTCGATACTTTTCAGAAGAAAATTATCAAAATGTTGAGGCTGTATCAGGGGTGGTGTTTTTACCACAAAAAGGTAATTTTCAGAATAACCCAAGAAGTTACACCTAAAACCGACTATGTATTTTGTATCTGCTGACTTGGTTTGAATTTTATTAGAATATTGGCCAAACCATATATTGCCGAATTTGATTTCAACCTCCGAACAACTTAGCCAGCAGGTTTCTGTGCCTTCCATCTTCAGAAAAAAATAAATAAAAAAGAAAAAGAAAAAAATAATAATGTTGGCTATAGAAGATGTTTTATGAAATTTTAGCAATATACCCTTTATTTTTTTGAAAAAATTTTTTGCGGCTTCCGAGGTATGACCTTGGTATAACCTAACCTAAAATGCCTAATATCAGGAGATACTAGGACACTAAATCACTTAAATAAGAACAACGAATAAGAGCTTTAATAAGAGCTAACAGCCATGTGGAAATCCCAGGCCACAACTGTTGTCTTTCAACCCTTTATCCCTACACAACAGATGGTCCTAAAAACCTAATTGACTGTGATGGTGGATACGATATATTGTGTAGAGTAATCTCGCGACAGCAACCCTTTGACGGCTGAGGAATTCCCACAGTGTTACCTGGGCGGCGGACGAAGGGCGGTCGGTGGTTTTGTAGCTCTTGCGCATCAGTGATCAACGACACAAAAATTGGTATATGTTCTGACAGGACAGAGAGGCTTAGAGACAGTCGGCAGATCGAAAAGGTGGCAGAGAGAAAAGCTTATGTCGTCCTCTCTACGGCTCCGAGAAAAACATTGCTACGAAACCGCATCCTTGAGGTACCCCCACGTCGTATTTAAGTGATTTCGAAGAGTATTCTGGGAAATTCGTGATCCCGTAAAATATGAAGTACTCTAGATAAAATACGTGTTACTATCATATGTAATAATTTTATATAGAAATAAAACTACTATCTATACAGTAATTATAATCAATATTTTACTGCTAAATTATTATATCCAACTAAAACTATTGATCGTTAACGTCAATAGAGTATTACTAACATCATATTATAAACAATATGAAAGAGATAAAGAAATTTAGTAATTAATCATAACTATACAACAAGAGTAAAGGCAGTTGCTTAGCAATTACTTTAAATCGGATATGGCAATAAACATTATTTTTATAATAAGAACGAATAGGCCTATTTCCATTAATAGCCATCCCTTTTATATAATCGGGATATCATTATTACCATTCCACTTAACCAAACAACTCTATTTATAAACTATTAATACATTCATGTGATATTAAATTTTCAGTCTATTGTATTAGACTCTCCAGTTAGAATCAAACTATCGCAAATCCAAAATATATGATTTTGGAATGATAAAACTTGGACCTCCAAGCTCAAACTATTTTCAGTAGAAATATACTATTGTAAAGTAATCAAATTTTTAAACACTCATGAAATATAACCTAACCTGACATAAAACATGAGCACGCTTGAGCATGAATCGGCACGTGTTTAGTACAGAGAGCAGCGAAGCATGACATTCAGTTGTCTCAATCGGTTAATACGATGGTCCCACCCAATATTCATCATTTTTTTTAAATAGTCATTATTATCCACACAAACACGAATCCAGGCACTTTTCTGTGGAAATATCAATTTTCTACAACAACAAATATCTATGTACTATTATATTAAACTTATAAACTTAAGTAGTTTTTCTCCTGAAGACGAATATGACGTAAAGTTCTCCAGGCAACAAATAATAACTGAGATATTCAACAAAAAAGTAGGTTAGTTTTGGTTAAGTAAGGTTATGTTAGTAATTATGTTGACCATGAATATACAATGCTAACCTAATCCAACCTAACTGTAACTAACGTAACCTAACCTAACTTAATCTAACCTAACATAGCATAACGTAACCTACCCTGGTTTGTTAAATATTCAGTTTTTATTTCTCTTAGGAAGTAATTGGTGTCATATTCGTGTTTGTGAAGAATGGAGAAAAACTGAAATAAAGTTAATCTTATATTTTTCGTTTTTTTATATGAATTTTTTTTAATTTATTATTGCTGTGAAACCGCATCCTTGAGGTATACCCACGTTGTGATTTTGAAGTGAATTCTGGTAAACTCGTGATCCCAAAAAATATGAAGTACTTTAGTGCTTTTAAATAATAATACTATTTACCATCATATGTAATCATTTTCCTGTATATAGATATAAAACTAACATCATTAATTATAATCATAGGAATTAAAATAACTGTACTAGTAAAAACGATAATATAAATAAAGTTACTCTTATATACTTCGTTTTTTGTATAAGATTGTTTTTTATTTATTTATATTTTTCTGTATCTTCGCCGAAAAATATTTATGGATTTGTGTTTGTGGGGTTATATTGACTAGTTAAAAAAATTGTGAAAATCGTATGGGCCGCTGTATACCGTTTACAGTTATTTTGGTATATATTGGTGGCAGAAGAGTTTTGGGGGCATCTTATGATTTTGGCGTATAGCTCAATAATAAGACCAAAGTTATGACCAATCAACAAACATTTCTCTTGTTGAGTTATGCCACAAACCGTTCACACAAGGAGAGTCTATAGTTTGCAGGAGTCAATGTTATGCAATAATTCCGTGGAAGTCATCTCGAGCCGCACGCATTAGTCTATCTAAACGGCGTTCAGATGGGGAAACGGATCAAGCTAAACGATCCGACCCATCATTTGCAGTATAATGGGTTTGGTTGATTAGTGGGGAGTCGCCATCTTGTATCCGGGCAGGAAACGCATTGTGGTCAGACGTTCGACCACGTGGCGGCCGATACTGTCTTCCGTCGTTAAACGCCAGTAAAAGTTAACACCCTGGAACCAGAGCAGACTAAATGACAGGGTGTACACAAAGGGCTGTTTACACCGATTGGTTGGGAAAGGGTCGAAGAATGATGAATTAAGAGTCTGCAGAGGCTGTCGGAAATGTTGATTTTAGTCCCATAAGAACAATGTCATTTTCGAGCTGGACATACGATCATTCGTATGCAAACTAAACAGTTATTTTTCAACGGATTTCATGCAAACAAATTAAATTTGATCAAGAATGAAATTGAGTGTTGGAATTGCTTTTCGGATTCTTAATAAGTTCTACACACAAAAAAACTATTAAAAATATTTAGTTTGAAGTTTTTATTTTCACCTATTTTTTCAAAACTAAGTGAATATATTGAAAATATCAAATGCAAACCCAATACACAATATGATGACGTTTAAAACGACACCTCAAACACAACTTTTGGTCAATAAATAACTAAAAAATATTGATACGCAAATAATATTGTTCTGAAAGGATTAAAATCAACATTTCCGACAGCCTCTGCAGACTCTAAAGTCCACTTTCTTTGGTTATATTACAGATTTCCTTTGACCTTATGGTACGACCTCACTTAATTGCAATCTGTGATACGTTTTACGCAAAAGTATGTTTTTTATACATTTACTATATGCCTATATATTATACTCCTTCATAAATAAATGCTATATTACATTTAATTGCATATGGACTTGCTATCTCTATATTTCCAAAGCTATTCCGCCGATTGACTTGAAATTCAGAGGATTGGAGATTTTCAATGATGGAGGCGGACTAAAAGAGGCTTTTTCATAAATTGCATTCGTAATGGGTAAAAAAAGCCCTTAAAAGAATCATTTTCTCCCATGATAGAAACATTGCAATAGCTAAACTTTAAATTAGAAAAACTGATATAATCAATAACAAAATCAATAGTAAATACTTGTTTTGACACTTTTAATTATTTATATGGTACATATGAACTACCAATGTTTTATGATGTGTAAAGAGTCATCATAATAATTACCACAAATAATTTTACAATGTCCATCTGTAATCAAGCTACGTGAATGTATAAAATGTAAATAAATTGTTCCAAAGAATTGGCACACACTTTCCCCCATATTAAACACTAAAAAATCAAAACTTTGTAAATTACAAGTTTGATTCCCAAATATTTTTTTTCAATAACTCAAAAACTAGTCGAGATAGAGACAAGCGGTTTTTACTCAAATATTTTAAATTATAATTCACATCTTTTCTGAAAATTTAATCAAAATCGTTTGAGCCGTTTTTGAGAAAATTTCATTTTTGTATGTTTTTGCCCATACAAAATTTAAAAAAATTAATAAAATTTCAAAAAGTTAAAAAACTGTCTGTAGATATTGGCTAAATTCATCTACATACCAAATTTCATAAAAATTTATCTGTACGTTTAGTCTCCAGAGAACTGCACATACACACAGACAGAAAAACATACGGGCAGACAACAAATTTCTTTTCGAAAAAAACACTTTTTGGGTTTAGAGGACCCTAAAATGGATTTTTAGCCCAATTTGTAAACAATTTTTTTACGATCAAAATACTTTCTATATGCTAACGCATACGGGAGAAAGTAAAAACACACAACAACAATTTGAAATAAACATTAAAAGATAATGTTTAAGAAAAAAATCTTTTAAGATGGTTTGCAGAAATTGTAAATTCAGGAAGCCGTAACATTATATGACAATTAATTGTTATGTTACTTTGATTAACTCTATTCATATTTTCATACGTTTTTATAACTGTGCCGGTACACAAATTGAATCTAACACAGTCGTAATGAGGTCGAAGTTAAATTTGGAAGGTTAGGGGCTCTGAGATAAGGCTTGGATTACAGTGTATTGCCAATGTTCTATTGCCACGTTCCAAGATTCGAATCTCAACTCAGATCACGGCTGGGATTTCACTCATTGAATATTGTGCTTACACAAGATTATATGTGGGGTGCGTACGCCCTTACTCCCTTGCTGATCTTTGCACAAAACACGCAATTCCACATTGCACCACAACCAAACCCAGTGCAAATTCAGTATAATCGGCGATAACGATCTATAAAATCTTAGATGACAGGAAGGCTGAGAAATAATGTAGTCTACGTTTAAGTTTAGATATTTTTGTCTACCATATCTAAACTGGCGGACGAATATATGAATGTTGTCTAACTTTGAGGCAGTACAATATCTAAAACTACTGTATAAGGGAGTAACCTAGTATTTTATCTCATGCTGTAGTTTAGAATAGACTGGCTTCGCGAAATCTATAATGATGGCTTTTTCCAATATCTTTGATATGGTGTTTCGGAGACAATAAAGAACACAAAATATAAATACCATACAGATTATAGAGAGGAGATGATAGGCGATAGATTCTATGCTCGATCTTAATACCGATTTGTCACCCGCTCAATGGCTGCCATCGACGTGGAACTAGAGATGGATGTCATTTAGCTGAAAACAAGACCAATACTACATGGTTTAAAATCCACGTAAAGCTTAAGGTCCCTTAGTTTACATGGCTATTAGGCTATTAATAAATGGTTTTTTTAAGGAACAGTCGACCTCAGTTAGTAACAATGACTACACTCGTTCATCTACACTCATTCACTCCTCATACCCTTAGTGATGAATAATGAGTACCGTTAGCTGCACTTTAGTTATCGGTCAATCGTCCCAATTAAAACTATAAATAGAGCAGGAAGGGATCAAGTGCAGCCCCTTGCAGGACCCCCGTGCAGGTCAGACTAATCAAGACCTTTATAGAGGCCAGTTTGTTCTCCGAAATTGGCACCCCCCTACCCTCGTATCATACGCTTTTAATGTGTCATTGCAGATCAACTTGGTCTACCCTAAATAAAAGTAGAGAATTAATCAGGGGTGGGGTGAGGAGCCTAGTCATTGCAGCCAGCCGCTCCCACGTTGGGGGACCCACCCTTGTCTGTCGACACCCACCCACTGGTTCACATGCAGGTGTCGTGGTGACACTCGCAGTTAGGATGTGGAACACGGAGTTAAAACAAATTTAGTCACAACTCTGTTCTATTAAGAGAATATATTGTAAATGCCCTGCTCCGTGTCAATATTTAGGCTAATAGAACAGAGGCCTTGTAAATTGTTACTGGATTTCTTTCAAAAGTAGTAGATTAACTGACAAAAAAAGAGTTTTCTGGTTCAGTGATTTTTACGGGAAACTACGAAAATGAAGCAAATATTGTTTCTTAGCTTTGTCGGCACTGTTATTGTGGAGTTTCACCCTGATCACGAATATGGTAAGGGTTCCGTTACCGAACAAATCCTTCCGCCAAGTTACCACTGGGAAAGTCGACTGCCCAATAGTACGTAGTAGCAATGCCATTTTACCACAAGCGGGCCAAAACATGCTGTTCCATTTTAATTGTACAGTTCGTGATTATTATTGCAACTAATTATAGAAAACACTATATGATTATGAAAGGTCCAATCTAGTGGAACATAAGATGACATTATGAGTTTTTAAGTCTAACATCGTCCAGACATTTCACATATTTAACTGTAAAAAAACATGAAAAGAGTTAATCTTTTACTTAACCAACTTATGGTCCACTAGAACAGTTTTTCACCTATATAACGACACTTTAATTGTTGCGATACGATCATTATAATGGACCGACTCCTTGAAATAGAAACTGGTGTTTTTTTGTAGTTGAGTCATTATTCATCATTAAGACTCAACTACACGAGTGAACGAGTGTAGTCATTGTTACTCTCTGAGTTCGATTTAGCTCAGAAAGAACTATTTTTTAATATTCCAATAGCCAAGGCAACTATAGGACTTTACGTGGAATCCGAACCAGTAGTGTTGAGTCAATCTCAGTGGAAGTGTGCTTTCAGTCTTCAGCCTGCAGTGGAATTGGTAGTCGACAGTGTTTAATAATAACAGTTGAGAACGGGGACAGATAAACCTAAATCGTACAAATATTGTAATGTGTAATTTAGTTAATTAGTTAGTGTGAATAAAAGTGCAGTTAGTTGTTACAAAGTAAAATAGACTTATTATTTCGGACTCTGTGGACCGTCACATTATATTATAAAAGTCCTGCTCCCCTTTGAAAGTACATATGTACTTCCCTCTTACTCTTTGGACATTCGAGATCGCTTAACACCGGCCACTTAGGAGTCGTCCCTATCAATTCGTATGTCTGAGTGTGTGGGAGAGCATATAATAAACAAAATGAATGTTATGATACTCCTAGAAATAAATTGTTCCAAAGATTGACACAAACTTTCCCCTATATTAAACACTTTAAAAAAATCAAAACTTTGAGAATTACCAGTTTGATTCCTAAATAGATTTGTTTGCCATATCTAAAAAAACTAGTCAAGTTAGGGACATGCGGGTTTCACTAAAATATTTAAATTATAATACACATCTTTCCTGAAATTTGTTTATCAAAATCGTTTGAGCCGTTTTTGAGAAAATTCAATTTTTTGTGTTTTTTGACCATAAAAATAAAAAAAACTAAAATTTCAAAAAATTAAAAACTGTCTGGTGATATTCGCTAAAAACACCTTCATACTAAATTTCATAAAATTTATCCATCCATTTGGTCTCGAGCAAAGTGCACATACACACAGACAGACGCAAATACGTACAGACATCCAAATTTATTTTTCTAAAAGTCCACTTTTTGGTCAGGGGACCTTGAAGTGGATTTTTATACCAACTTGAAAAAAGATTTTTTTTTTTTTTTGAAGATCACAATACTTTCTCTATGCTAATGCATATGGGAGAAAGTAAAAAAAGATTATCCTACTTCTAATCCGTCGTAACTTGAGAAGCAAACTTAGATAGAGACGCCAAAGTGACTAGACAAATGTCACAATAAACATATAAAACAAACATATTTACTAACAGGCTGTCGCAAATTAAGTTATAAAATATACTTATATAAGTGGTGCCAACGTAACTGTCCTAAATGTTACAACATCCACATCAAACATGAGCTTACTTCTGACCTGACAATCACAACTTCAAAAGCAAAATAGGCTTATATTAGTGGTGCCAACGTAACTGTCCTAAACGTTACAACATCCACATCAAACATGAGCTTACTTCTGACCTGATAATCACAATTTCAAAAGCAGAATAGGCTTATATTAGTGGTGCCAACATAACTGTCCTAAACGTTACAACATCCACATCAAACATGAGCTTACTTCTGACCTGATAATCACAACTTCAAAAGCAGAATAGGCTTATATTAGTGGTGCCAACGTAACTGTCCTATAAATGTTACAACATCCACATAACATGAGTTTACTTCTGACCTGATAATCACAACTTCTAAAGCAGAATAGGCTTATATAAGTGGTGCCAACGTAACTGTCCTATAAATGTTACAACATCCACATAACATGAGTTTACTTCTGACCTGACAATCATAACTTCTAAAGCAGAATAGGCTTATATAAGTGGTGCCAACGTAACTGTCCTATAAATGTTACAACATCCACATAACATTAGTTTACTTCTGACCTGACAATCATAACTTCTAAAGCAGAATAGGCTTATATAAGTGGTGCCAACGTAACTGTCCTATAAATGTTACAACATCCACATAACATGAGTTTACTTCTGACCTGACAATCATAACTTCTAAAGCAGAATAGGCTTATATAAGTGGTGCCAACGTAACTGTCCTATAAATGTTACAACATCCACATAACATGAGTTTACTTCTGACCTGACAATCATAACTTCTAAAGCAGAATAGGCTTATATAAGTGGTGCCAACGTAACTGTCCTATAAATGTTACAACATCCACATAACATGAGTTTACTTCTGACCTGACAATCATAACTTCTAAAGCAGAATAGGCTTATATAAGTGGTGCCAACGTAACTGTCCTATAAATGTTACAACATCCACATAACATGAGTTTACTTCTGACCTGACAATCATAACTTCTAAAGCAGAATAGGCTTATATAAGTGGTGCCAACGTAACTGTCCTATAAATGTTACAACATCCACATAACATGAGTTTACTTCTGACCTGACAATCATAACTTCTAAAGCAGAATAGGCTTATATAAGTGGTAACAACGTAACTGTCCTATAAATGTTACAACATCCACATAACATGAGTTTACTTCTGACCTGACAATCATAACTTCTAAAGCAGAATAGGCTTATATAAGTGGTGCCAACGTAACTGTCCTATAAATGTTACAACATCCACATAACATGAGTTTACTTCTGACCTGACAATCATAACTTCTAAAGCAGAATAGGCTTATATAAGTGGTGCCAACGTAACTGTCCTATAAATGTTACAACATCCACATAACATGAGTTTACTTCTGACCTGACAATCATAACTTCTAAAGCAGAATAGGCTTATATAAGTGGTGCCAACGTAACTGTCCTATAAATGTTACAACATCCACATAACATGAGCTGACCTGACAATCATAACTTCTAAAGCAGAATAGGCTTATATAAGTAGTGCCAACGTAACTGTCCTAAATCTAAAATAATTTAATTGTATAAAACAAAACACAGCTAGGCAGTCGTAACCTCATCAAGGCAAAGAGGCTTAAAAGCGGTGCTAACGGAACAAAAAAAATTGCCTGACGGTGTTATTGTCGACAGTTGGCAATACTGGTGATGATCCCATTAGCTGGTTGACTGGAGTAATGGATCGCAGCCATTGAAGATAAAAATTGATAAAATGGATAGTTGGAACGCGCCTGGGAGGGAGCAATTAGATTACAGGGTGCGCATCACCGGGCAAACAAATTGTTTTATAAAGTGATTACAAGTTATCGCTGACGTCGAGCTTTGTGCGGGGGGGGGGGGCACTCGTCATCTGGTGAAGATCTGACTCCCCGGGATGTCAGGGGTTGTCGTCAAATACCGACCGTTCCAAGTCTTTAGAAGTATGCGTTAATATTGCACGACAAACTCTCGTAGTTATGTGGAAACGAAGAAATAAACAGAGTCGCATTCAATAGTGCGCTGAATGTGTATCGAGTAGTTAGTTCTCCAGTTTGCCATGCGACAGCAGGGCCAGCACCTTGTCAGTCCCTCTTTTATTCCACCAAATCCTCAAGTATGTACGTAGTAATTATCACTACAGAAAGAAAGTGACCTCTATTTCTTTCTTCTCTGTGTTCCTGGATAGCCTCACTGCATGAGAAAAAGTGCAGTGAGAAAGAGGCAAGAGAAAAAACCCAATAGTAGAATGAGTTTGTAGGGGCGAAATAATAACAAATGTCTTATGATGAACAAAAATTATTTCAAATATTACATTTTTTTATTTTATTTTTAAATTTATTTTGTGTTTTTAAGATAATAATAATATGAATTTCAAATGAATGTGATGAGTGTAAATGAGCGAATGTAGTTGATGTTTACTGTTCCTTAGCACTCAGTGACAAATTCTCAGATTCAGATTCTCAGGTATTAGACACCGACACAAATTTTTGCGTATTTAAAATATGAAAGATTACTTGATTGTAGGATGAGTGGGGCTGACCTGTGTAGTCTTGTTACTAACTGAGTTCGACTTAGCTCATAAAAGACTATTTATTAATAGCCCAATAGCCATGCCAACTAAGGGACCTACAGATTTACGTGGAATCCGAACCACGAAGTATTGGTCATTCAGCAAATAGACAAGTCTGATTCTTAGTTATCTTCCCTACACAACATCCGGACACTGACAACCACTCAACAAGAAACACCCCAGGACTTCTTTACTAGTGTCCACGTCGATCGCAACCATTGGGAGAACGCCATGTCGGTATTGAGAGGACCGAGAATAGAACCTAAAGCCTATGAGCTCTACAGCACTTTGTCCCCAGGTAGCTGAGTTACTAGTGCTGAAGCAGATCCAACGATTACCAGCTGATCCCTTCTAAAATTTGTTCTGACACTGGTTGGGATCGAAATGAGAATATTTAGCTTGTGAGGATTTAACCAACTACTTTTTTATGACCTAAACTACCAATAAAAAGTCGTAAAGAAAAAAGGAGAGATAGAACAAAACAAACTGACAAAAGGTGGCATCTTGCGTCTTGCACCGGCCGACTCAATCAGACTCCAGATAAGGTAGGCAGTTGACGTCGCTGCTCCGCAATTTGATTCAGTTTTGATTCCTCCCCCAGCAACTACCCCCAAACTCAATCAGCATTAGGATAACTCGATTCCAGATTGCTCACTACGTAACAAGCGGGCCTAATGTGATTGTTTTACACGAAAACCCATTTCTGGCCGAGAAAGGACCATCTGTGCGCTTTGAAGTCACCCTATCCATGGCTTGTGGGCTCGCCAATTTGTTCCCCGTAGCCCCTCTTTGATATAGATATTATATTTATATTGAGTGTTTGGTTGAGATTGTATCTTACCCCCGATCTGCCATGCCTCTCTCCTTCCCATGAACAAACCGGCACGAAATGTCTGAATGAGATGCGAGAAAAAGGTATCACGCATAAATCTTATATAAATGAAATATGACTGTTTGATAAGTGTGTATATTTGGCAAATTATCAGTCATGTGGTTGTGGAGTCGAAATTCAAACTATGGATCACATAGTTTATGATTGCCCATTGTGTTATTTCAGGGAGAAATAGCTGGTCTTCATGCGATCGGTGAAGCAGGTTTTGAATCGTTAGAAAATAGTTTTTAACAAGCTTGTATCATCGCTAAAGGAAAGTCATTTATTCCAACTCGTGAAAATATGTTTGGGGATAAGGAGATTTTGGACACTCTGTGTATTTAGTTAACCAACTTTCCCTCACACTCCAACACTCATTTTGCACTGATTTGGATAAAAACAAAATTTAGATAGGCATTTTTTTTTAATGCAAACTGTGAAATAATAAATTCAAACTAAAATTGTACAGGTAGCCTTGGTTCTTATGGAAAGATACAAGGGAAGGCCTGTTTCTACCCCTCAGGAATGGAATTTAATAAAAATCAGGCTCAATTAAACGTACTAAATTCTATTACCTTTGTTTTTGTAAATTGAATTATGACATTCGGTTGAGTGGTTCTCCTGCGATTACCGCGAATTATATCAGCAACATTTCTCTAATATACAGGGTGTTCAGTAAAACCGTTTCAATAATTTGGGATGTTATTTTACACATAAAACTGAGCAAAAAACTTCATATGAAGGTATGCCCTGAAACCTTTAGTTTTCCGTCTATCTGTCTTTATGCGTTTTCTACATAAACATTTATAACTTTGCATCCACTGAAGGTACAATTCTAAAACTTCATGATTTTACTACCCTATAGTAGTTCTATTTAAAAAAATATATAAAAAATAAATCTTCACACATTTCAAAATGGCGGACGTTTAACTTTTTCTAACTTAAAAAATATCTAAAACTGAGTAATTTTACAAACAAAATGCAAGAATAATGTTTTTTAGTAAATCTTACTATAATATTGACTGTGTTTTTTTTTACAAAAACTGATAAAAAACAGCTGAGTTATGCTGCAAAACGTAAAACAATGTTTTACAGCATTAACCAAAGGCTAGTGCGGTTTTAAATATGTGTGTACTTTGAACAGCTGATTTCATGTCAGTCTGTTATTTCATATGAACAGCTGTTTATTTATGCTATTAATATTAGGTTTGGTTTCCATTGTTGGCATTATTCATTAGTAACAAATAATAAGTGAGTGTGATTTATTTTCTTATGACATAGCTCTTTTTATTATTTTCATAGTTTCCTTTTATTAACAAATAATGGCAGATAATGTAACATACAACTTTACTAACTCAGAAATGGCAGACATGCATTTGATGTGTGGCATGACTCATTGTAATAGTACTCAAGCGAGAAGACTGTATCAGGAGCATTTTACAAATCGTGTTATACCTTGTCATACAACTTTTACAAAGGTCCATCAAAGACTTGCAGAGACAGGAAGCTTTAATCATCAAAGAAAATGTAACTCAGACCGACCGGTTACAGTAAGGACTGAATTGGAACGGAAATGGAAATCAAACCTAATATTAATAGCATAAATAAACATCAGTTCATATGAAATAGCAGATTGACATGAAATCAGCTGTTCAAAGTACACACATAATTAAAATCGCACTAGCCTTTGGTTAATGCTCTAAAACATTCTTTTACGTTTTGCAGCATAACTCAGCTGTTTTTTATCCATTTAAGATTTACTAAAAAAACATTATTCTTGAATTTTGTTTGTAAAATTAGTCAGTTTTTAGTTATTTCAGTCAGAAAAAGTTAAACGTCCACCATTTTGAAACGGGTGAAGATTTATTTTTTATATATTTTTTTAATAGAACTACTATAGGGTAGTATAATCATGAAGTTTCACAATTGTACCTTCAGTGGATGCAAAGTTATTGAATGTTTATGTAAAAACACATAAAGAAAGATAGACGAAAAACTAAAGGTTTTAGGACATACCTTCATATGAAGTTTCTTGCTCATTTTTATGTGTACAGTAACATTCAAAATTATTGAAACGGTTTTACTGAACACCCTGTATAAGATTTATTTACCATCAAATGAAGTGTGAATTATTTGTGCAACATGCCTAAGATTCCAACATGCCTAAGTTGTTCAACACTCCATGCTATTCTGTCCCAACGTTCAAAGAGGTAAGAATTGGTAGATGATTTTTTTCTTTGGATAAGCATTACTGAAATATTTGCTGAGGAAAGTCGACAATAAAGCTTGACGTTTTCAAGGCGAGGCCGAACTACTTTTCATCCTTACTCCCATTTTCCGTAGACTATTGACCTGTGAGGGGAACTTATCAGAGAGAGTATGGGCAAGAACCAGAACAGTACAAGGTGAAAATTACTGATAAAATTGTCCAGTCAAGGCCAGGATTCGAACCTGCGCTATCTCCAACTTGTGTACTATGTTCTGACGTCTTAGACCGCTCGGCCCCCGGCTCTTCATCTTTAGACAGAGCAATAAACCAGAGTTCAGCAGCTTATCCGATTGAAACTGATATGAATAAATAAATAGTAATGTATTTAGAGTCCAGCCCGGAGGACGGCAGTACAAGTCACACGTAAAAGCGAGCTTTAAAACTTTGCGCATAAATTATCACGCGAGATGAACACAGATGATTATTCCTTCTGCCTGGCGAGCATCACAGAATATTTTACATGGAATTTGAATGTAAGGCACTGATTAATACAGTGGCTTGGGGGCAGCTAAGTAAACATACCAAGGCATTGGAACAAACATGCTTAAACAGTCACAGCCTGCCAGCCATATGGCTGAGGGGTAATGGAACTGACTTTATTTTAACAAAGGTACGAATTGGAAGGTCGATAAACTGCAAACATTTTTGTATCATTACCTCTTGAAAGTCCTCATTTAAAACAGAAGAAAGTTACACACATCGAATCGCAATCAATCAATGTAATTTCATTTTATCTATTACTTAAGAGTCCCGTTTAGCTTCACGAAAATCACCAAAAGCCAGGGTTTCTATTTCAACGATACGTTCCGTAATTTTCTTACATTTCTTATATATGAGACGCCGACACAACGTTGTTGGTATTTTAAGGCGAATATGAATTATTATATGAGTATAAGATTAGTGTGGATGAGTGTAGTCTGGTTACTAACTGAGTTCAACTGTTCCTCAGAAAGGGCAATTTATTGATAGCCCAACAGCCAGGGCAACTAAGGGACCTAAAGCTTTACGTGGGATCCAAACCACGTAGTGCTGGTATGATTTTCAGCTAATTACATTAGCCTGATATTCATTTATCTCCCCCACACAACATCCGCACAATGACTACCACCCAACATGGACACTCCAGACTTCTCTAGTCGTGTCCACGCCGATAGCAACCACTGAGCGGACGCCATGTCGGTATTAAGAGGACCGAGCATCTAACCTATCGCCTACAATCTCCCAAACACTTTGTCCCCAAGTAGCTAGGGTACAGCACTGCGCCACCAGTGCCGACAATAATGAACCCATTAAGTGTCCGTATCGTAACACTTGAGGTGTCATTTGATAGGTGAAGAACTCTTCTAGGGAACGATACGTTGTCTTTTCCATCTTTTTTTATGAAATATTTACCTCGTAGTTAATTTTCTCAAGTTAAATACGTGCAGTTCTCGAACGATTGTGAATAGAAAACCAATTCCGATACACTGAACCAATAATAACCATACAGCGTCCTCTATAACTCATAATAGTAAACCGTACAGTTGAAATATAACAGCATATTTTGTCCCGCTGACAATGCATGTCTACTATAGAGCTCTCCGGGCCTGTGGACTTCCCAGCGGCGACGTGGCAGTTTGGGAAACGGCCACCAATTATCGGAACACTCAGTGTCATTTTCAAGGATCTTGAAATGTTATGATATATATCAAATGATATACAAGGTGGAAACAAAATATAGGAACACTTTCACAACATTTGAATGACTTCATTTGTAAAGGTGAAATCTTGTCTATCATCATGGTTAGAGAACACACTTTTTTATGCCATCAAATGAAAAGTATATTCAAGAAAAAAAGCCGCAAACCGGACTCAGAATGTGTATTCTTTTCACAGTAACGGTATTTGAATTTCAAAGCAACTAATTTGAACAATACCGTTTCGCCGCTATTTAACGGTCTAAAGTAAACTATTCTGATAAAAAATGATACTTTATGGAACACAAGTATAAAAAAAAATATTAAATATTCTATGGAAAAAATAACGTTATTGTGAAAGCGTTTACATTTGTTCAAAAACTGTATATTATGATCTAGAATAATATTTTAATTATAAATTTGATGTGAAGAAGTGATGTAAATTTTGTATGAATAACCTTGACGTTTGTTATGCATTTTATTATGTTTGTGACAGTAAACAATTTGATTGATTGATTAAAGGAACAGTTTTTTTTTTACAAACGTAACACAGTCAAATATAAAAATATTGAATAATGGGTAAAGGTTAAACTCTTGAAAAGATCCACTCAGAAACTACTGGAAACATGTTACGAGTAGAATGAGTAACTCCCACGGAGTGTAAGTTGTGTCTTCAGTGGGTAATCACATTTACCTAAGTAGGGTCGCTTGGTCAAATGACAAACGTTCGCCTCGGCATCTCGCCACAGAATGTTGATCCTACTCTGACCATTTCTCAGACTGTAGATCTGTGAGGGGAACTTTTAGTAAGGGGGGGATCCAGTACAGTAGGAAGTGAATATGACTGATAAATATTTCCAGCAAGGTCAGGATTCGAACTTGCGTTATCTCTAACTCAGGCTCAAAGTCCTGAAGCCTTACACTAGGGATGGCAAATATTTTCAACATATCGATATATCGCAAACAAAATTTCGATCTAACGACAATGTCGAAAGAAATATATCGGTATATCGGGTAAATGATATATCGATCGAACTGTATATGATTAATCTGTTTAAAACTATGCACTAACTCTTATGTCATGTCCAAAAATACACTCATGTTCAGCTGTCACTATTTAGAATAGCCAACTGAGACTTTATCTACACGAAATAAGTTGCGGTATGTGGAGTTGAATGAATAAAGTTCATAATAAGAATAATTATACCTTTCATTATTATGTTAATTATAAAAGAATAATGTAATAATGGTTTTAAGGCTACTAGTAGGCAAATAAATAAATATTGCGTGGTAACAATTTTTAACATGTCATGCAATCGTCAACATAATATAAGGATAATATATAAAATGTATTACAATTCTAAACAACAAATGGTCATTCACTCCACAATAAAATACATATATTTCTAACATTCATACAGCCACAATCACACTGCCTTCTTGTCCTGCTATTTAATCTTCCCAGCGACTCGTCATGAACTCATCCACAGAATAGAAAGCTTTAGACTCCAAGAGGTGTCTAAGTTGAGTTTTGAATTAATTGAGTTTGGTTATTATATGGAAATCCTTCAGGGAGCTTGTTGATTAGTCTGACACCAACCTGATGTGGCATGTGGTCTGATAGTGCCAATCTGTGTTGCTGTGTTCGGAGGTTGTCCCTGCCTCCAGTGTAGTATTGGTGAACGTTTCTGCCACGAATCAAGGAAGAACGTGATCTGCAGTATAGTATCACCTCATACATATAAAGGCAAGGTAAAGTCAGCAATTTCAACTCCCTAAAAGAATTCCGGCACGACTCTCTGTGGTTCAATTTGTCAATTATTCTGACAGCCTTTTTTTGAAGTTTAAAAACTCTTTCAATTTTGCTTTTTGCACAACCTCCCCAAAGTCTCACTCCGTATGCTAGATGTGGATGCACCATGCCATAGTAGGCCGTGATTAAGACATTAGGCGCACAGAACTTCAGAACTTTGCAAGATTGCGCAACGCATTTGTGCCTGAAGAAACTTTACCACAAATGTGATCAATATGGTCGTCCCAAGTCAGTCAAGGAACATTCCAAGTAATTTTGTAGAATTTACCACCTCTAAAAGAGTGTCATCCACGAAGACATGAGGTTGAGAATGGAGTTCCTGCTGTCGGAGACAAAAACTGATTATGTTGGATTTTGTTTGATTTGATTTTAGATTAAGTTCACTGAAATGTTGAATGCAAGAACTTAGCTCTATAAAAGCTGTGATTTCTAATTCTTTGGATGTTTTTCATTTAATACAGAGAGTCGTATCATCGGCATATTGAATCAGTTCTCCATTCTGGATTACTGTATTCGATCTGCACACATAGATTAAAAACAGAAGTGGCCCTAGGATCGAACCCTGGGGGACTCCATGAGTCATTCTACTTTTATTTGAAATTACATTTGAAATCTGTACACATTGGTTCCGATCTTTAAGATACGAAGTTAGCCAGCTGTGTGGTAAACCTCTAACTCCAGGCATCATACAGTCAGCGTTGCCAACTCACACACAACTTCATTTACTCGTTCCACCAAGTGGTCTACAATAAACTACATTTAAGTGTGTTAACCTCACGTAAAAACTGCGTTAAAATTACTTCATTATGTCATCATGTCATGTTATGTCATGTCAATGCATGTTTACGCATAAGATTCAATTTAAATGTGTGTGTGTTATTTTTAATCCTGGTGATTTTTAGTAGGGAGAATAATGTCAATATTCAGTGATATGATATATCGGACCAAAATGGCCGGTGTTATCGAAAGAAAATATCGATACTAATATATCTATGTATTGAAACGTATTTATCGATATTTCCTATATGTCGTTGCCATCCCTACCCTACAAACCGCTCGGCCACTGGCTCTCCCAAATTATGTCATACGTGTATCGAAACATAAAAATATGACATAAGCGAGTAATGTCTACCAAACGAACAGTTGGCTTTTTCTCGGAACGAATCACAACACGCGCTTCCCATTCGGCCTTGCACCCTCGGTGAACTGTATCAGATCCTGCACAGTGGCCGGGGAGTGTCCGCTATTGTCGGGAGTAGGTGGCACGCGCGGCTGTCATCGGCGACACTACCAGTTGACGAGTTAATTTGATATCAACAAGCGCGCGTGTTTTACAGGCACGTGCCAGCGGCGTGCGCACGCTCTACTTTATTGAGATATCACGGAAGTTAGATCATAATTATGCGCCGATTAATGCGTGGACGCCGGCTGAACAAACGGTCCCATAGTCACCCCTAGATACATAAACAAACGATAATAAAGCGATCCAGTATGTGTATCAGTTGATACACAATCTGATACAGAAACAAGGGAGCTGAGATGGAGAAAAAATGGAGTAGTTTATTTATTTATTCCAACGCGATGTCATTATATAAATAGATCGGTTGGTGACTTACAAGGGAATAAATATGGTACTAACAATAAATAATAATATCCAATAAATCAATAATACGAGCATTCTATTGATGTGTGCAAATGCAAACACTAATTATTTCATCAAGTTAACTAGAAACTAAATAAAAAAAGGAAACAACAGACTATATTAATATAATATAACATAAATTCTCAATGACTTACAACTTGAATAGAAACAGGATAACTAAACTATTGTGATTGATTGTTTGATTCATTGCACATGGGTCGAAAATATATATGAAGTTGTCTTTGGTGGCTTAGTCTTAGCTGATTAAAATCATCTCGCATACTGAGATGCGTTGTTCACACAAAAATCAGGAGTTTACTTTTTTTGAGAAAAATAGTTTATGTACATTAGATTATGAATTAGAGACGAATTGTTTTCAGATTCGTGTTCAGCGTGAAAATTCACGTCAAAAAATTAATTTTCACGTGATTTGATTGTTTTCAAAATTTAAACAGAAATCACACCAAACTACAGAAATATCTCGAAAAATGTAGAATTTTGGAAAGTTGGCTGTGGGTTAATTTGTTTTCCGCAGAACAAAAAAATTATCGTATTTTATAATAACATTTTAGAAGATAAACGCTGATTTTATTTAGTTACAAACACGCATAATGGTCTAATAATGAATTAAGAAGCGCATTGAAAAATAACATACCTCAGATTTTGCGTTTCCCACAATGCAATGTGCTATAGTAATCATAATATAGTACGGTAAACTAAGATCTGTAATTTCAGTGGATGTAAACGTTAAAATGTGATTGTAATGTAAGTGAAATAATACCACAAATAAGTCAAATCCCTTTAGATGCCCACCAAACTATTTTCTTTAGAAATAAGGAAAATACCTAACCTAACTTGGACTTGGGCTTGAATGGACGCGCGTGTAGAAGAGAAAGCAGTGAAACAATCAGTTATCGCAAACAGATAAGAATGAGGCACTGCTGATTCTGATAGAGCCTTCTTTCTTTCCAAATAGCTGATATTTTGGTAGTTCTTTTTTTATGGAATGTAGGCTCATCCCTTTTATTATTGATAGAAATATTTGTGTAGCCTACATATAGTTATTTGGTAAAAATAAATTCTTCAGTCTTACTTTTTTTTCATATTTATCATTAATTTGTTTTCTGGACATTTTTGTGTGTGTACATCTTGACCTAAATGTACACGCATTTAACTCATTATTTTATGTACATTTTTCAGAAGTAATCTTAAACATTGTTCTTTTTCAATTTTTATACAAAATAGTTTGAATTTGGGGTACTGCTAAATTACTTTGGCCCGGCAAATATAAATGTAGTTAATTAAATAAGTTTAAAACATAACTCTTCAGAGTGTGACCATAAAACTACTTTAGTTGGTTACCTTGAACTTTGAGTAGTTTTCTAGTACTGTAGTTGTTTCTGGAGGAAGAGCTGTAAAACTAAACTCACTCACTGACACAAAATTATTTAGTTTCCTTCCTGTCTAATAACGAAACTAAAAAGAAAGTTGATAAAGCATAAAAACATTTGTATTTCAACTTGAAAAACGTAACAGACCTTTTTAGGTTATTTCGCCAATGAGAAAATCGTTAGTTCCAGCTGCGGCCACGGCCAAGGGAGCGCAGCACTGTACGGCACTGCCGTTTCCGTTAATTACTGGACGTGGCCTGCGGAAATCACGACATCAATCGTCCTGCTGGGAATTACCTGATGTGATTAATCTTGAACTAATTGCCATCTTGACCCTCAGCAAATCGAGTCACCGGAGGAAATTGGTTCATACCGTAATGGATAAATATTGCAGTTCGACTTACAGTCAGATTTGAATCCATCAAACTGTAACACTTATACAAGCAGAACTAAGTGGTTACTAACTGAGTTCGACTTACGATCAGAAAGTGGTATTTATTAATAGCTCAATAGCCAGGGCAACTAAAGGACCTATAGAATTAAGTTAAATCCGAACCACGTAGTATTGGTCTAATTTTCAGCAAATTAACAAGTTTTATACCCAGTTCTCTTCGCTACACAGAGTCCGTACCCTGAATACCACACAACACGGACACGCCAATCTTCTCTAGTAGTATCCACATCGATGGCAACCATTGAGCGGACACCGTGTCGGTATTAAGAAGACTTTCAATCAAGCATGGAACCTATCGCCTACAATCTCCACAGCACCGTCCCAAGTAGCTGGATTACAGCACTGCCCCACTAGAGCCGATTATGTTTCAAGAAGTACATTTTTTTTCTATAAATTAAGAATGGTAGGCCTATGTTTAGCAAATATTTGATTTTAGCAAAACAAACACGTTATGGAGCCTATTTTAGTAGAGCTATGAAACTGAAACATTTCCTTTGGTACACCTTTTTCAAAATAAAATATTCAAAAATACCTGCGCTTGTTATTGAGTAATGTTGTAACATGGCGTTATGGCTGGTAGAAATGCTCAGTTGTTTTTATGAGTTTTTTTAAAAAACACTGCTGAACTCATGATACGATTTCCAAAAGAAAAATACAATTGTATTCTTTTCGTAAAATCGGTCAGTTTCTAAGTTTTTCGGTTAAATCAACTTGAAAGTCATCAATTTTTGAAATGGGTAACGATTTTTAAAATTAAAAAATGTGTACCAAAGAGTAGGTAATACCTCAAGTTTCGCAGATTTATCTTTAGCGGTTCTCAAGTTATAAATGTTCAAGGAAAAACATACAGATAAAAAGACGAAAAACTAACAAACTGTAGGACTTTTTTCACATGGACTTTTTCCTCATTTTTTTTTCATTTTTTTTTTGAAATTGATAAAATAATTTTTCTAAATGTCCTACATTTATTTATTTATACTACTACTTAATATTACATCTTCATAAACAATAACAAAGTAAAAGTAATGAATTACCAACGTAGGCCTACAAGCAGAATAAACAGTAATCTACAAATATAGTAACAAGTAGACGATATGATTACTACAACCAACTGCTATAAATAATTAAGAAAATTAATATTAAATTATTAAATTAATATTAAATAATAAATTAATATTAGGCCTATAGGCCTAGGCATAAGAAAAAAAAATACTTTAAAATAATGACCACTAACAACAGTAATTAATAAGGACATAAGGTTTGTACATAGTTTTGTGAATAATTAATGTATTTTAACAACAAACTAATATAAATATAATAACCAATAACTAACAGAGAAGAAATTCTTTTAAAGCAAATGCTTCATTTCAAATTTAAAAAAAAATTGTTAAAACAACAACAGAACGTTGAATTAGTTTACAGCTATTTTTGATAATTTTTTGATAATTTTTTGATAATTTTTTGATAATTTTTTGATAATTTTTTTTGTCCAACTCAGATAAACAGGCATTTTAATCTCTCTCATAGATTAACCTATCAAAATTAAATTGAAAAAAATCATTTTATAGGTCTTATTAAGATCTTACGATAGAATAAACACGCCTTTTCCGTGGCTCAGTGGCTAAGGCATCAGACATCGGAATGCAATATCCAAGGTTCGAATCCCAACTAAACAAACGATCAATAGGCCTACTTCGGTCGTTGAATAAAGTTCACGCACAAGCCTGCAGGCCCACGTTAACTGACAAGTGTAGTAACGAAATCAGGAAAGTTTGATTCTAAACAACCAGATCTTCAAGTTAGAACCCTGGTCAATCTGAAAGTCACTCTTTGTTAAGGAACCATTAAAGTAAAAGAAACAATTAAACGAATGTTTAACGTTTCTTAAATTGAATATTTATATTTGTTGAATATTTTATATATTTATATATTTATTTTCCTGCATATTCACAAATAGGCCTATGCTATATTTAGCGCGAAAACAACTATTAAGGGGATATGTCACTGAAATTACTAACTTTAATAAGGTTATCACTAGGCCTTTGAAACTTTGCATGTGTGTTTCTTGGGTATAAGAATACACAATTACGAAAAAAAAAAAATTTATACATATATTAAATATAATTTTTTTTGTAAAATTTTTAGGTAACTACCAAAATTTGATATAACTCCAGTTATACTGATTATATTTTGACAAATAAACCACCATTTTGTAGCTTACAACTCCTTAAAATATTTAGGTAGAATTATAACTTTATCTCAATAAACAAAATTGTGGTGTCATTTTGAAAAATATTTTAGGTTTAAATCTGTTTGAGGTACAATAACAAACAACACAGAGTGTTTACAAACAAAACAGACTAACATGGCAGCTGTTTTATTTATGTTATTTGTTTCATCAGCTGACCAATAAAGGCAGGCACTAGGATTTAACAATTTCCTAGTTTTTAATTATAATATACTGTATATACCGTATGTATAAAAATACATAATAGTGTTTATATTTACATGCATATAAAAACATATTTGAGTGACAACTCTTTTCTAACTACAGTTTGAGGCTACTTTGCAACGCGATCCAAGCGAATTCGATTTATTAAAAATCTTTGCTATACAAACTGATATAACTCAAAAACCATTTGAACTACACTGTTGAAATTTTTTATATATGATTGGGCTGTTGTTATGTACATATTTAGGTAGAATTAGTCATGTATGATCATAAAAAGATATATAAAAAAAGTATAAAACAATTTTATCAATTTTTACATTATTTTTTCGAAATTAGCTTGAATATTTATTATTTATTGGACTATACTTATCAAGCTACCTAAATATTTAGAGGACATTATATCCTACAATTTAACGTTGAAATCATTAAAATCTAACAATTACAACTGAAGTTATATCATATTTAATGCGTTGAAAAAAGTCGTCCGACCAGCTTTTTCAAGAGCCTGTTCCACAATTCAAAAAAACGCCTAAAAAACGAAAAAATTATTTTTTTTATTTTGTTGACACTTGTTTATTGTTTTTAACATTATAAACAATAAAAAACGTTAATTTAAAAAATCACTTTTTTGGAAAATTTTTCATGATTTCAGTGCCATATCCCCTTGGTATGTTTATATACTGGATGGAAAATCAATCCATAAATTGTCGATCATTCTATATATTGAGCTTAACACCTTCTAAACTAAATTTAAATATTATTGGAATATTCTTGTCAAATTTAAGATTTCGGGCATTTTTCTGTTTTAAATACTTTAACATTTTTCAAACCTAAGTTGTAAACATGTAATAATAACTAAATAAAAACTTTATCTTTGCTTACGATATCAACAATGATAACTAGCTAATTGAAACCCCAAAATTATATTTGCACCGTATTATATTTGCACCGTATTATATTTGCACCGTATTATATTTGCACCGTATTATATTTGCACCGTATTATATTTGCACCGTATTATATTTGCACCGTATTATATTTGCACCGTATTATATTTGCACCGTATTATATTTGCACCGTATTATATTTGCACCGTATTATATTTGCACCGTATTATATTTGCACCGTATTATATTTGCACCGTATTATATTTGCACCGTATTATATTTGCACCGTATTATTTTTGCACCGTATTATATTTGCACCGTATTATATTCCAAATCACGATGAAAACATCAGGAATCTTTAACCACGCAAAAACTTTCCTTCCACTTTTCCGCCACATACCGGAAACTCGACGTTCCTTTTCACCCACTTCCGTTTCGGATGGGAACGTATTAAAAAACACATTATGTAGATTGAAGGGGGAGAGAGACGTCTTGCGAGAGGTGTATATGCAGGGAGAGGGGGGAAGTAATGAGCGAGCGGTGGGGGAAGCCACAATGAGAGACGCTGGAGGGGAGAGTATCGACGTCCCCATTGGAGCGTGTAAGATGCGAGTGGAATGGATGGGTGGGGGGTATCAGCTGGTCTACTATACAATAACCTCAACCCCCCCCCCCGTACAGAACTGGCGGGAAAATAAATAACCCCTCCGGTTAGGTTGAACTGCATCGGACAATGGACGTTGGATGAAAGAAATGAAATACTGGTCTGAAATCTGTTTCGGATGGATCGGAGATTTTTAAGTTAATCTACAAGATGGATTGAAATGTCTGTTTATCTGAGTTGGGCACAAAAGTTCAGTAAGATTATTATTTAGTAGGTCTTAACAAAAAGTTCTATTTTTATCAATATATGTGTCCTCAGAAATGTAAAATTTAAATTTTCTTTGAAAATAATTATATACTGCTAAATGTTTACCCGTGGCTGCTAAGGGATAAAAATATAAACGGTAATGTTTAGCTTTTATTAAAATTGAAATTTCAATAAATATTAATTAGCCTTTAGACTCTTTTAACTTTTAATTTGTTTTTACTTAATTGCTAATGGTAGTTTAAAAAATTCAGGATACCATTGAAACTTCAAAGGCCAATAGGGTGGAGCGCAAAGTCAGATTCAAATAAAACCATGTCCGAAACCATGCCAGGAGTTAACAGCTACCCAAAGTTTCGTGAAGATCGGATGAATGATGTAGTAATGCATAAGGGACAAACAGACAGACAGACAAACCTTTTTTTATCAAATAGTTATAAGTATGGAATATTTATAAAAATAAAACTCAGTACATAAGCTACGGTACTGGACCCCTTGTACACTGTTTCCCTTGACCATATTAGAAAGTTCATCACTTGTTTTATTTTTTAGTAAAATTTTGATTAAACGATAGGAAATAAAAAGTGGAGAAATTTCGTACAGATTGTAATGATATAAGATAGTTAGTTAAGAAATAAAAAAAAAAACTTGTTTGGTTATATCACATAATTATTAATAGCTTGTTTATATAAATAGCATAATTATAAAAAAAATTATTGTCTACTTTTAAACAGTGTCTATTGCCAACTTTCCAACTGAAGTACGATAACGCCTGTACAAAATGGACTATACAATTTACATGCAGTATCAATATTGCGTCTCAGGTTTGCAGGCGTTTTGTGCATTAGCAAAACAAATAAACATGACGACGGTGGTGTACATTTCAGGTTTTGCAACACTTTTAGGGGTAAGTTTCCAAGCTTCTGGAAACGATTCTTTAGGTCAAGAAAAATAAAAACGCTCTATATACTATAGTGCAGGTACAAAATGCATATACTAATTGGTCGGTAGCGTAGTTGGTTCAATCCCAGCTTTATAAGCTAAAGGTTGTCAGTTCGATCCCAATCAGAGTCATAACACATTTTGAGAAGGATCAGCTGATTACCACCGGCTGTTCATTTGTCATTGGGCTATTAATTAATGACAATTTATAAGGAATAGTCGGCCTTAGTTTGTAACAATGACTACATTCGCTCATCTACACTCATCACACTCATTCGAAATCCATATTCGCCCATATCTTGACGATCGGCGTCTAATGAATAAATAAATAAATAAATAAAATAAATAATACAGGTACAAAATGCATAAATATTCAATACTAAATGTATTTGTGCATCTCGTGCTTATATTGTAATATATTTGTGTAACGTTTAATTATATTGAATAACTATCTCTCAAGATAAGTTAGCAAAAAGGATTCCATCATTCCCCTTAATAAATCTGAACACGCTCGATAGCAAAACTGAAAACAGAAAGACAAGAAAAATTATCAATTTGCTGACTGAAACTGAACTTTACCTGGCCAAATTTATGAATTTTAACAGTTATTATCGATTGTATACTTGACAATTTTTTTTAACTTTTTTAAAAGTTGTCACAGAGTTTTATGAGAAAACATAACAGCACATGTTTAGTTTCCATATGTAACTACGCTACAGACATGGTATACTTTGCAATACAAGGATATAACTGTAATCTCATTATATAAAATCTGGTTTATTTTAGTTGTATTAAAAATACATACCTTCACATTATATTTATTCGTTGTTGAAAAAGATAAATTACTTCATCGTGGCTTGATTATTACCCAATGTTACGAATATCAGTAGCCACAGGAAAAAAGATACAGAGGTCACTTTCTCATGGTCGCAGTGAACGCCACATTAGCAGTTATAAATAGATTACAACTAATGTACATCTTTTTAAACATGTAGTAATATCTGTTACATTTATCTTTGAGGATTTGGGGGAATAAAGGGAGGGGCTGATAAGGTGTTGGTCCTGTCATCTACACGGCAAACCTGAGGAACTACTCAACCTCTGTTTCTTTCCTCTCTGTGGCAGAGGCCTGTTGGATGAGATTTTGTGATAGCAAGAACACAAAGGGATAGACCTTTAAAGTTTGGAATATTCCTACTTTTTGCAGTTTATTCGAAAATTTGATTCTTCCCCAATTAGAATTTTGGGAGATGCCTACTACATGGTATCAAGTATACTAAATTTTGGGAGATGTCTACTACATGGTATCAAGTATACTAAATTCACATAATCTTTGAGCGAAGTTCAAAGCTATGTTCCGCTGCCTTTTATATTGCGGCTTAGTGGGCTATTTGAGGCTCGTGTTGGTTCAGCGTGGGCCCGCCAGGCCTGTGCCACACAATAGGGGGGGGGGGGGGTCATGCCATCTACAACGCGTGATACATTTTTTATAGCCGCATTCAATTCGGCACCTTTCTGGCGCTCGCTTAGCCCAGCTTATCCACGTTTTAGCCACAATATTGTTGGATTTTTTACATGTTAGGTCCTTCCCCCCCTCCTTCGCTTTGAGTTCGCCGCCAAGGTCCTATTATATTACTAACACTGTAGCTCCTTGTTTAAACCCCCCAAAAAACCAAGATTTTTGTCGGTGTTTTAAACTGTTAAATAAAATGCGCCATATTACAAGAGATTATAAATGTAAAAAAATATAAATGGTCTAAAATAATGTATAAAAAATATGTATAAAAAATAAAAGAGTCTAAACACGTTCCTTAAAGGTTGTTGGTAAAGTTTTAATTGCGGGGCCAATTTAAACCTTAAATAGTCAAGTGTAAGCTTTATTTTACCCATCTAATGTTTTAAAATATCAACAGGTTGTTAAAAAATAATATTTTTTTTATAATAACAAACCTGATTTGTTAACCGTCAAATCTATTGTCAAAATGGGTTACATCTTTTAATTATACATTTGAATGGCGAAATAGTGAATATGGCTTTAACACTTAAATGTGCAAAACACGGGTTTCTATTTTATCGAGTCGGTCCCTGATAACGATCGTATAGCAACAATTTAAGTATCATTTGATAGGCTCTAGAGGCATAAATTGGTTTTTGTAAAAAAATTAATACTTTCATAATTTTTACCGTTTCTTTGAATCTTTAAATGTAAATTGACCATTTTAAATAAAAATAACTCTTAATATCAATTTATTGTCCACTCGATTGAGCCTTTAATATTCAATAAAGTGTTCAATATAACTCATTATAACAATAAACACGAATCGTACACCACCATGTTTTGGTCCGCTGAAGGTAAGATTGCAGGTCCACTATAGGTCGTACCGTGCTTACACTTTGTATCGTACGATGCGAAACGTTAGCATTGAGAAAGGTCAAATCGTAAAGATCGAGATATTCATTTTCAGAGATGTGAACTTTATCTTCGCAAAAAAGCTCCATGAAAAATAACTGAAAATACCGTTAGTAGCGAGGGGAATGGAATGACTGGGTGTGGGAATGGCAAATATTTTCAAAATATCAATATATCGAATTACCGATATATCGCAAACCAAAAATCGATCTCACAATAATATCGAAAGAGATATATCGATGTATCGAGTAATCGATATTGAACTGTAAATGATTTATCTGTTTAACATTATGTACTAACTCTTATGTCGTGACCAAAAATACATTCATGTTTAGAGGTCACTATTTAGATTAATTACTTACTGGATGTTAAAATGAATACATTTATCTACACAAAACAAGTAGTGATCTATGGGGTTGAATGAAAAAAAATCAAAATAAGAACAGTTATACCTTTCATTATTATGTTAATTATAAAAGAGTAATGTAATAATGGTTTGTAAGGTGACTGGCTTGGCATCCTGGAGTCAGCGTTGCCAACTCACACACAACTTCATTTACACGTTCCACCCACTGGTCTACAATAAACTACATCTAAGCGCGTTAACCTCACGTAAAACAAACATAAATAAAGTTACTTTATTATATCAATGCATGTTTTGTACGCACAAGAGGCAATTAAAATGTGTTTTATATTTAATCGTGATGATTTTGAGTACTGTAGTATGAATAACGTCAATATTTAGTGATAAGATATGTCACACCAAAATATCGATATATCGAAACGTATTTATTGATAATATCGTTGCCATTCCTAGTCGGGTGGGCCGTCGGTTTGTACCTTCTTTCAGATGTGACCTTTGTCGATCGTTTATCAGCTGTGATTAAATTTATTTAATAGAAGTCACACTAATCATATTTCTAATCAAGAGTGAGCTGAAATGAACAACATGACAGTAAAGACTTTTTATATTGCTGCCAATTTTACCATCAACTTGATCGTTTGCGACTCAACGCAGAGAAGTTTATACTCAGTTAAATTCACAGGAGCAGAAGTGATTTCCGCCTTCTCATCTTTACGACAGAAACGTCTTCCATCTAGTTGTAAATAATAAAGCAATAAAATAATATAAAAACTGGCTCGTCCATGGCGGAGCGGTGACGTCACTCGGCACTTACGGCAGCGGCAGACGGCAGTAAAACACTTTACGGCTGATGTCTCACGAGCCTCAAGCCATCTTGGTGGGGGGGGGGGCTTTCATCAGGACCTCCCCTTTCTATTTTATTCTCTGTTATTTGGGGGTGCGAATATTCAACAATTTTCGAAAAGTTTTAGGCTAGCCTCTAAAGACAGGTGAGATGGTTTCAAATCTAATGTCTAATGTCTAAGGAAGGGTGGGTCAACAATCTCATTGTCTGTTGGGTCTACGATCTCAGTGTCTGAAGGGTGGGTTAGTCAAGAATACCAATGTCAGAATGGTGGGTGAATCAACAATCTCAAAGTCTGAAGGGTGGGTAGGTCAATAATCTCAGTGCCTTAAGGGTAGGTGGGTCAACAATATTAGTATCTGAAAGTTGGATTGGTCAACCCTCTCAGTATCTGAAGGTCATGTGAATCAGCAGTCTCAGTGTCTGAAGGGTGGGTAGGTCAACAATCTCAGTGTCTGAAGGGTGGGTGGGTCAAGAGTTTCAGTGTCTGAAGGGTGGGTAGGTCAACAATCTCAGTGTCTGAAGGGTGAATGGGTCAAGAGTCTCAGTGTCTGAAGGGTGGGTAGGTCAACAATCTCAGTGTCTGAAGTGTGGGTGGGTCAAGAGTTTCATGTCTGAAGGATGGGTAGGTCAACAATCTCAGTGTCTGAAGGGTGGGTAGGTCAACATACTCAGTGTCTGAAGGGTGGGTAGGTCAACAATCTCAGTGTCTGAATGATATGTGAATCAGCAGTCTCAGTGTCTGAAGGGTGGGTAGGTCAACAAACTCAGTGTCTGAAGGGTGGGTAGGTCTACAATCTCAGTGTCTGAAGGATATGTGAATCAGCAGTCTCAGTGTCTGAAGGGTGGGTAGGTCAACAATCTCAGTGTCTGAAGGGTGGGTAGGTCAACAATCTCAGTGTCTGAAGGGTTTGTAGGTCAACAATCTCAGTGTCTGAATGATATGTGAATCAGCAGTCTCAATGTCTGAAGGGTGGGTAGGTCTACAATCTCAGTGTCTGAATGATATGTGAATCAGCAGTCTCAGTGTCTGAAGGGTGGGTAGGTCTACAATCTCAGTGTCTGAATGATGTGAATCAGCAGTCTCAATGTCTGAAGGGTGGGTAGGTCAACAATCTCAGTGTCTGAAGGGTGGGTAGATCAACAATCTCAGTGTCTGGATGATATGTGAATCAGCAGTCTCAATGTCTGAAGGGTGGGTAGGTCTACAATCTCAGTGTCTGAATGATATGTGAATCAGCAGTCTCAATGTCTGAAGGGTGGGTAGGTCTACAATCTCAGTGTCTGAAGGATATGTGAATCAGCAGTCTCAGTGTCTGAAGGGTGGGTAGTTCAACAATCTCAATGTCTGAAGGGTGGGTAGGTCTAGAATCTCAGTGTGTGAAGGATATGTGAATCAGCAGTCTCAGTGTCTGAAGGATGTGTGAACCATCTATCTCATTGTCTAAAAGGGGGTGGACGATCAATCTTAGTGTCTGAAGGATGGATGGGTCAACAGTTTCAGTGTCTGAATATGGGTGGGTTATCAATTCCAGTGCTTGAAAGGTGGACGAGCCATCAACCCTAATGTCTGAAGGTGGGTAGGTATTAATTTCAGTGTCTGGAGAGTGGTTGGAGCTCTAAAATATATACCTTGTTTTAGTTCATTTTACAGTCTTAATAAAAGCATGAAGGATTACGCACTATAGGTTGTAAGTATACCATTTATAAAATGCCTTCCATTAAATTATATATATGATTTTTTAAATTTAATTTATTGATAAATTCATACAATGTCATTTAGAAGCAAATGACAGATTTGAAAAAAACCTTTTGCGATAGTATCAACGACAGTTTTATGGTACATAACCAAGTTTTGGTTATGAAAAGAAGTTTGTATTGTTTGGGTCACTGTTATAATTCTGCATAGAATAATATCGCGCCTTTAGTACTCGTAAATTAGTTGAGTATCGCGATGAATGTCAGATCGTGTTAAGATTTCAGTTTCTCCAATTTGAATTGTTAACAGGTGTCCATAGTCTAACACAAATAATAATTAATTGAATATAAAACAACCTATTGTTTGTATACATTAAACAACAACAAAGCATAATATTCTGTTTACCCTTTTTATCATAAAAAAAAAAAAACAACAACAACAAAATGTTAATACTTGTATTGATGAGTCACTCCTAAAGCATGACCACCAATGAAAAATCATCTGACGTGGATAGTGGATGAGTGAGTGTAGCCTTTGTTAGTATTATCCTCAAATGTATCAGTTATCACTGCTGGGAAAACAATATTCGCCGACTTTTCAACACAATTTGTAAAAAAAAGATCTCAGTTAACAGTCTACAACCAACCCTAAAAATCTTGTGATTTAAGCTTGATTTTGTTGTATTAAAGTCATTTAATTATGGAGAACACGTTTTAATTGTTAAAGACACAATCTTTAATTTGAAGGGAAGTTTATTAATTCTCGTCTTCATCCAATGAAATTTTACGAGAATTTGACGAAATAATGTACTGTGTGTCATTGTGTAGGTTAACTAAAAACGTCCAGTAAAGTAGCTTTTTACTTTGTAATCCAGTAAAAAAACACGAAAGGAACAAGTTGGTACAACGTTTCCTTTTTCCTGGCAACAAAACAATCTTCCCTAATATTAGCCCTTTGTTTTCAGAACTGAAGGGAGTAATCCTAGGTATTGAGCATTGTGGCAAAGACAAAGCCTTCACAATCAGGCCAGATGACGCGGGACAGAGGAAACAATAACCTCAACACAAAGACTGCAGAACAGAACAGCTGATTGATTGTTGTGACGTGAAAGGCGCAATCACGGAGCCATAGCTGCACTCTGTTGGCGTTTGGTGTAACTAAGTCCACTTTCCTGTTGTACATGAGTTATTATGCTTGTGTTTGGACGCCTTTGTCATTGCTGATGGACATTTCTTTGTAGGAGGTTTTGCCTGGAAATAAAAAATAATACTAAAATTCAGCCGGAAAAATTGACTTAAAATAAAAACAACTACGTATAAAATGAACTGTGAATTAATTAAATTTTTCGTAAAAATTAAAAATAAGCATTTAATAAACCCCTTGATTAAAATATAAAAAAAAGCAAATTATTTTTATCAAACAAATTAGTAGGGCCTACTATAGCATAAATTGTGACTCTAATAAAAACTGTAAGATTTAAAAATAAAATTAATAGAAGTAAGAACTAATTTTGTACCACCGTCATTTAAACTTTTACATATAGCGTTTTGCAAGTTATAACAATTTTTAATTTTTTACAAAACTGTTGTTTTTGTAATAGATTGAATATTTTATAATGTTATAACAGTTTAGTATACGAAACTTTAAATGTAATTTTTAACAATTTAAAATTAAAACACTCATAATATCAACTTATGGTCCACTAGATTGGACCTTTATTAATCATACAGTGTTCACTATCATTCGTTATAATAATAAACATAAACCGTAAAGTTGAAATAGAAAAACATGTTTCAACTATAGAGTTGTCGTCTTCCCAGAGGTGACTTGGCAGTTTGAGAAACGACCACCTTGTATTTTATTTTTTTATTTTCAAATATAAATCGTTGGTAGAACTGGTAATTTATATGAGTTATTTCTTAACGTAATAACGATCAAACATTTCTGAGTTTTAAGAATTTTTATTATTTATTATTAATGCGCCGATCGTAGAGATATGAGCGAATATGAGGCGCGAATGAGTGTGTTGAGTGTAGATGAACGAGTGTAGTAATTGTTGCCAAGTTAGGTTGACCGTTCTTTAGAAAGAGCCTTAGATAGTAATAATCCTCAGAGACGTACACAAAGGACGTGGAATCCGAACCACGTAGTATTAGTACGATTTTAGCTAATTGACAAGCTTGAACCTCAGTTCTCTTCCCTACACAACATCCGGACCCTGAATACCACCTAACATGGAAACCCCAGTCTTCTCTAGTAGTGTCCACGTCGAGAACACTGTGGACCGAGTATAGAACCTACCACCTACAATTCCACAACACTTTGTCTCATTTAGCTGGGTCACTAGTGGTGACAATTAGGCCACTAATTAATTATTGTGATATAAAAAATACTATATAAAAATGGTTCCAAAAAACTGGCACAAACACTAAAAAATCCAAAACTTTGAAAATTACCAGTTTGATTCCCAAATATGTTTTTTTTTCATAACTAAAAAATTAGTCAAGTTAGAGATATGTGGTTTTTATTCAAATCTTTTAAATTGTAATTCACATCTTTTCTGAAAATTTAAAATCGTTAGAGCCGTTTTTGAGAAAATTCCATTGTTGTATCTTTTTTACCCATAAAAATTAAAAAACTAAAATTTCAAAAAAGTGAACAAATGGTCTGGAGATATTGGTTAAATACACCTTCATACCAAATTTGATAAAAATTCATCCATCCGTTTGGTTTCCAGCGAACTGCACATACACACAGACAGACACACATACGGACAGCGATTTTTTTGAAAAAAACACTTTTTGGGTACAGGGGACCCTAAAATGTATTTTTAGACCAACTTGTAAACAATTTTTCTTTTGGACGATCACAATACTTTATGCTAACGCATTCTATGCATACGGGAGAAAGTAAATAAATAAAAACATAAAAAATAGAATATCATTAGAGATCAATCGCAACACATGTAAATTACTTTGGTTCAGGCATGACGTGCTATATATAGTCAGGCCGCTGCATAGACAAACAGATCTGTGAGGTCTGGTGGGGCGTGAAGTGGTTGTTCGGCGGACCGATAGAGTGCAGCACAAACAGGCCGCCGCGGGCATCCACACAGTTGAACGGCGTCCATTGATTCACAGTCTTCAAAACGGTGGCAAAATAAAACACGTGGAATCGTAGTGGTTGGCGTTGATGCCCAGCTAAATATCTTCCCGCATCTATAATATTTTCCTTAGTTTTGTTTTTTATGTATGCATGTTTTTTGTTCCTATTTATTTAGTTGTCTTTACCTTTGTCTTGTCTCAGCCTCAGGTATTGACTTTGTGATGCATCCTACTTTTTATTGGTATTACTACACATAATGTCTATTTAATTATTATTTTAAATGGCCGATTTGTAGGCTTTTCAATTATAAGGTGTTGTAATGTGTCAATGGTATTAATGTACATAATGAAAATGAAAATATTAACACAGATCAGGAAAAACTGTGTAATATCCAGTAAATTTAATCAAAGTAATTTTTACCCGTTCGTAAATTTAATTTTTAGAATTAAGTACGATAAAAATGTAATTTATTATGTAATATAACTATCTACCTTATCGATTTGATAACGCTTTATAGACAGGACAAAACAAAAAATGAATAAATCAGGTAAAATTGCCAAATCAAACAATTTAATAACGTATAATCTTATTTCGAGTAAAACTGATTCACAGTTACAAAAAAGTAAACGCGTAAAACAGTTTCTGATGTATCCCACGACGCGATGTAAATCTAGAGGGAGTCTCGTGAGACGGCAGTGAAATTGTCAACATATATGAGATTTTATTAAAGTCACAGAATAAATTCTGCTTGGTTGACATGAAAGGTAGTCGGAGCGCATATTGCAGATGTAGTGTCAACTCACGATGTATCTGTACATACATACAAGCAAGCTCATGTCTGCTTACAGCGACGGTATCCTTTGTAAACACCCCAGGTTTGATGGAATCCCGTCGTGTGACATGAAAGGTAGTCGAAGCGCATATTGCAGATGTAGTGTCAACTCACGATGAACCTGTACATACATACAAGCAAGCTCATGTCTGCTTACAGCGACGGTATCCTTTGTTAACACCCTAGGTTTTATGGAATCCCATCGTGTGACATGAAAGGTAGTCGGAGCGCATATTGCAGATGTAGTGTCAACTGACGGTGTATCTGTACATACATACAAGCAAGCTCATGTCTGCTTACAGCTATGATATCGTTTGTAAACCCCCCAGGTTTGATGGAATCCCGTCGTGTGACATGAAAGGTAGTCGAAGCGCATATTGCAGATGTAGTGTCAACTCACGATGAACCTGTACATACATACAAGCAAGCTCATGTCTGCTTACAGCGACGGTATCCTTTGTAAACACCCCAGGTTTGATGGAATCCCGTCGTGTGACATAAAAGGTAGTCGAAGCGCATATTGCAGATGTAGTGTCAACTCACGATGTATCTGTACATACATACAAGCAAGCTCATGTCTGCTTACAGCTATGATATCGTTTGTAAACCCCCCAGGTTTGATGGAATCCCGTCGTGTGACATAAAAGGTAGTCGAAGCGCATATTGCAGATGTAGTGTCAACTCACGATGTATCTGTACATACATACAAGCAAGCTCATGTCTGCTTACAGCGACGGTATCCTTTGTAAACACCCCAGGTTTGATGCAATCCCGTCGTGTGATATGAAAGGAAGTCGAAGCGCATATTGCAGATGTAGTGTCAACTCACGATGTATCTGTACATACATACAAGCAAGCTCATGTCTGCTTACAGCGACGGTATCCTTTGTAAACACCCCAGGTTTGATGGAATCCCATCGTGTGACATTAAAGGAAGTCGGAGCGCATATTGCAGATGTAGTGTCAACTCACGATGTATCTGTACATACATACAAGCAAGCTCATGTCTGCTTACAGCGACGGTATCCTTTGTAAACACCCCAGGTTTGATGGAATCCCATCGTGTGACATGAAAGGTAGTCGAAGCGCATATTGCAGATGTAGTGTCAACTCACGATGTATCTGTACATACATACAAGCAAGCTCATGTCTGCTTACAGCGACGGTATCCTTTGTAAACACCCCAGGTTTGATGGAATCCCATCGTGTGACATGAAAGGTAGTCGGAGCGCATATTGCAGATGTAGTGTCAACTCACGATGTATCTGTACATACATACAAGCAAGCTCATGTCTGCTTACAGCGACGGTATCCTTTGTAAACACCCCAGGTTTGATGGAATCCCATCGTGTGACATAAAAGGTAGTCGGAGCGCATATTGCAGATGTAGTGTCAACTCACGATGTATCTGTACATACATACAAGCAAGCTCATGTCTGCTTACAGCGACGGTATCCTTTGTAAACACCCCAGGTTTGATGCAATCCCGTCGTGTGACATGAAAGAAGTCGGAGCGCATATTGCAGATGTAGTGTCAACTCACGATGTATCTGTACATACATACAAGCAAGCTCATGTCTGCTTACAGCGACGGTATCCTTTGTAAAACCCCAGGTTTGATGGAATCCAATCGTGTGACATGAAAGGTAGTCGAAGCGCATATTGCAGATGTAGTGTCAACTCACGATGTATCTGTACATACATACAAGCAAGCTCATGTCTGCTTACAGCGACGGTATCCTTTGTAAACACCCCAGGGTTGATGGAATCCCATCGTGTGACATGAAAGGTAGTCAAAGCGCATATTGCAGATGTAGTGTCAACTCACGATGTATCTGTACATACATACAAGCAAGCTCATGTCTGCTTACAGCGACGGTATCCTTTGTAAACACCCCAGGTTTGATGCAATCCCGTCGTGTGATATGAAAGGAAGTCGAAGCGCATATTGCAGATGTAGTGTCAACTCACGATGTATCTGTACATACATACAAGCAAGCTCATGTCTGCTTACAGCGACGGTATCCTTTGTAAACACCCCAGGTTTGATGCAATCCCGTCGTGTGATATGAAAGGAAGTCGAAGCGCATATTGCAGATGTAGTGTCAACTCACGATGTATCTGTACATACATACAAGCAAGCTCATGTCTGCTTACAGCGACGGTATCCTTTGTAAACACCCCAGGTTTGATGCAATCCCGTCGTGTGACATGAAAGGAAGTCGGAGCGCATATTGCAGATGTAGTGTCAACTCACGATGTATCTGTACATACATACAAGCAAGCTCATGTCTGCTTACAGCGACGGTATCCTTTGTAAACACCCCAGGTTTGATGCAATCCCGTCGTGTGACATGAAAGGAAGTCGGAGCGCATATTGCAGATGTAGTGTCAACTCACGATGTATCTGTACATACATACAAGCAAGCTCATGTCTGCTTACAGCGACGGTATCCTTTGTTAACACCCCAGGTTTGATGGAATCCCATCGTGTGACATGAAAGGGAGTCGGGCCATATATTACAGATGTGTTGTACCCCCAATTTGCCAATGAAATTTCTAAAAAAATCTCTTACACATAACTGCTGACATTAGTTAGGTTATTAATGTCAAATTTGAGAGCCAGTGGCTAAGACTTCAGGACTTTGTACCTTAGTTAGAGAAAGCGCAGGTTCGAATCCAGGCCTTGACTGTTAGTTTTTAACGTTTTTGCAAGTAATATTCATATCTTGTACTGTACCGGTTCTCCCCCTTACTCAGTCTGATCCCTGCACAGATCAATAGTCTATGGGGAATGAGTAAAATTAGGGTTAAAAGAGAAGATCGGTCTCTCATTAAAAAATGTTTAAAAACGTTAAAAATATTTTTTACTCCCGTTCCAGAATGGGATCACCGCTAATAGATTAATGTATTGTAACCTACCTACTACTGATGAGTTACATTAGATTAAGTTTTTTGTTAATTTAGTAAATTATTACTTAAATTAAATTTATTTTAGATATCTCAGGGTCGTTTTTATGGGTAAATCGGTGAGGCTGTAAATTTCAATAAATAAGACTATAGATTGAAAAAGCTAATTTATTACATTCTTTTATATTTAAATTTATATATGAATTTCAATAGTACAAAAATGAATCTATTTACTTTATACTGACTCTTCAGAAACATAATTAAATCAATCTACAAACTAAAACTTATCTTTAGTTTTTCTTTGTCTGTTGCTCCTCGTGGTCTTGAGTTTCAATTTAAACTGTAATCACTGTTCCAAACCGGTCATCGTATATTTATTTAGACCATTGCGGTTAAATTGTAAAAAAGAATTTTGATTTAATGTTCGATAAATACATTTTTTTTATATTATTCGGTTTTGAGATCAATCGGCCACCCGCGGTAACAAAGAAGATGTTTGTCCTACATCAGACTGAACTGGAGTGGACGAGGCTGGCTGGCGTGGCTTGCCAGTCCGTTACGGTCTAGGGCTTTGGGGTTCAGGGCAAACTTCCGGTCTCTCCATATGCTTTTTGCTCCGGTTAGTGCTGCCTCTAGTGGTCCTTTTGTCAACTAAACAACGTCTTTCAATTACCTTGGACTCGACCGTCACATTGTGATACACTGACTCCCCTTTAGATCGACTCGTCCCAGACACAGAACTGAACAGGTCTATCTTATCTGTTTCCGCTGCAATGTTTGGAATTTTCTTTACTCATGTGTCTCGGAAGACTGCCATGGAATAAATCTGCCTACCCAATTCTTTATACTTGTTGGCTATTAATTTGTTACAATTTCCGAATTTATTTAAATATTCTGTATTTATTTTAATTAAATGTACCTATTTTCTCATTTAAATAATTTGTATTTTATTTAAATTTAATTAGTTTAATCGTCAATTAGGTGGACCTGTTACAGTATGCAGCAGAAGGAACGTTTTCATTTAGTCTCCGGCGTCATTACACTAACGACTGTCATTCGTCAAAGTTGTCAGATAAAATGCTAAAAAATCAGCAACAGTTTGTTGAATAATTCAAGAGAGCAGCGCCAAATTGGAACGTTCTTTCTGCATAACAACAGACCGCCGCTTGTGTGGTTTACATGGGGAGGGGCGCGGACGGGGTACGCTCTAATGTTTAGCGGCTTGCAGAAAATAACAATGTCTCATTAAAAAAGTTCTTTTGTATAGAAATAGCAACGATGTATCGATATATCGGAAATATCGATAAATGTGTTTCGATATATCGATATATTAGTATCGATTTTTTTCTCGATAATATCGGCCATATTTTGCTCTGATTTATCATATCAATAAATATTGACGCTATTCTCTCTCCTAGAAATCATCACGATTCGAAAAAACACATTTTAATTACCTCTTATGCGTACAAAACATACAATAAATAAATAAAGAAACTTTATTAGTTTTTTTATGTGAGGTTAAGTGGGAAATCGATTTCCAAACTTTTATTTTGAAATGGTTTACCTGACATGTATTGGAAGTAGGTTTAGTGAATTAATTTGTTTAATTTTTAGTTTGCATATGAAGTCTTATGGCATTTTTAAATTTGAAAAACAAAAACAACAATGTTTTAAGTTATAATAATTATTCTTATTTTTAATTTTTCATCCAAACCCACAGACCACAACTTGTTTCTTATAGATATATGTAAATAGTGACAGAAAAACATGAGTGTATTGTTGGTCATGACATAAGAATTAGTGCATACTTTTTAAACAGATACATTATTTACAATTCGATATATCGGTTACCTCTACAATTTAATACGTTGATTATCGATGTTTCCATTATTTTATCATAGTTTGTCTTTGTTGACCTGGCCCATAAGACTGATTTTTTTCTTTTATTAATTAATATTTACGTAAATTCATGTAATTAAAATTACAATCTCAAAGCTAACAATATATTTTTATTACACTAATAAATTGTTATTTTATTTTATCAACAAATAACAATAAAATGTTATTTGTTGATGGTTTGTGAATTACTATCCATTTTTATAGTTAAAAACAAAACACCAAATATCGAGCCTAAATTAGTAAAATCCACATTTCTCAAAAATAGCCATGCTTCAAATTAGTATATTATAAACATTTTTAAACCACGTACAAATTTAAAAACCAAAAACCTATCATTGTTATTACTGTCGATGCATAAATTATGTGTATCCAAGTTTGAATGTTGGTTATCAGGAAACTAGGAGGCCTATGAAAAATCCAGTCACACCGATGTTTTTCTCGTTTTATTTTACGTTTTAGTAGTTCTTATCCAAGTTCAAAAAAAAAAAAAAAAAAAAAAAAAAAAAAAAAAAAAAAAAAAAAACTGGAATATTTACTAGTTTTCACTTTGCATCATATTTATATTTTTATTACTCAAAAACCGTTCAGATTTTAATTCAAGTGTTTTCTAAAATATCAGAATTTTAACTTCTATCAATATCCCGAAGCAACTTTTTCTTGGCTTCTAATGATTGTAAAATTCACATTTTAATCCTTATAAAATCGATAGTTACTATACGTTAATTTGAAATACACAACTAAACTAAACGATGAAAACAGTGGTGTTCATGGATTTTACACAGGCCTCTCAGTAAAGAACCACATAACGTTTGTACCGAGAATATGTGGTTATCAAACAGCCTTGGTACGAACGTCAAAGACGAACTGATTCTATCGTTTTATCACAATCTTGTTATAATTGTATTATGTGTGATAGTTTTTAAGAACACGTGACTTCCTTAACGGTCAACCTTGGTTTTAATAAGCATTATGTTTTTAATGGTTATCTTAAATTTCTCTGGGTTAAAAGAAAAACTAGTTGTAAATGTAAGATAAGGTAGTAAGTGACACCTGAAGACGACAGGAGTTTTATAGCTGACGAAACGTTGTGATTGTTCCTAAAAACACTAAATCATAGGAAATCTCGAATAATTTTCAACCATTTATAATTTTATTTTATAGAGCAACGATTATTTTTACGAAAATGAGTCTTTACTTAATAAAGGGGCGTGCAAAATTTCATCTGAATGTAAAGTTTGTTCTCAGGTGTGAATTTTTAAGAAAAAAAAATTGTAATCCCATATTATTTATTAACCAGGAACAATAACTAAAAAATGTATAATGGTCACTCTGTACATTTCTATGCTTGAAGATTTCTTCTTTTTTCCGCAAATCAAAAAGGTAGATGAGGTTTGATTTTAACATTCATACTTAAATGACAAATTGTCAAATACATTATACTTTACAAATTATCCAGATATGACTTACTTACAATAGAATTTAATGTGATTTATAACATCTTAGAAAAATCAATATTGTAACATTTTGAGAACAAAACCAACTAATGTATTATACTAATTTACTCATGGTAATACTTGGTCGGTAGCGTAGTTGGTTCAATCCTAGCTTCATGTGCTAACGATACTCAGTTCGATCTCAATCAGAGCCAATACATTTTGAGGAGGATCAGCTGATAATCACTGGCTGTTCATTTGTCTTTGGGCTATTAATTAATGACACTTTCTCAGGAATAGTCGGCCTTAGTTTGTAACAATCACTACATTCGCTCATCTACACTCATCACACTCATTCGAAATCCATATTCGCCCATATCTTGACGATCGGTGTCTTATGAATAAATAAAAATAAATAAATAAATACTAAATTTATTCAAAAGTAAAAGTGACAAACTTCGTGAAATGTTTATACAGGTCGAAATAAAGAGAAAATCTGGAATAATTTTTTTTTTCAAAAACGCTTCGTTTACCAGATATCCTCCATTTTTTTTTTTCACAAAAGACTTTTTATATCTAGGTTGGTTTAACCTATCTTTACGAAATGCATGTTAAGATAATAGAGGCCTATTCTAGAAAATAAAATCAACTTGATCTAATTGAACATTTCAAAATGACGACCAGTAAAATTTTTGATATTTTACTGCAATTTCCGTTTAACACTTTAAAATGGTCACCATTTTGAAGTTTTAAAGTGGATCATGTTGATTTTATTTTTCTAGAATAGGCCTCTATTATCTTAACATACATAGCGAATTTCATAAAGAACGGTTGAGCAAATTCAGAGAATTCTCTTGTGAAAAAACAAAATGGAGGATATCTGGTAAACAAAGCGTTTTTGGAAAAACATGTATAGCCTACTTGATTTTCTGTTTATATATAACCATTTCCCGAAGTTTGGCCCTTTACTTTTGGGACACCCTGTATATTTTATATTTAGCCTAGTTACGTTAAAACAATGACAAAATGGATCTCCATTCTATTTATTAATTTATCATAATTTAGTTTAGTGTGCTTATTAAAAAACTGCTTTGGGATAGTTTCTACACGAGAAGGTAGAATCAGTTGTTAAAGATTGTATTTAGGTGTTTATAAAATTAACAACGATTTTATTTAACTATCTAAAAATTAAATATTTTTCTGCTTATGCAAATGTGATATTTTGCCATTTTACAAAAACACAGTAGGGCGAAAGATTGTATTTTTTTACAAAACGGAGGCAATAAGACAAGTGAGGCCCCCAAAGTGGCGGAGTGAGTCTAACAAGCAATTTGTTACGTGAGGGTGTCGATGATGACGTAGATGACGTGATGGGGATGAAGGGGTGAGACCCTTAGCCCTACATCGGCATGACTGATAATGTTATTGTGTCGACCCTCGCGAATAAGGGTTTTTGTCTCCATAATCATAAATATTGGAATCGATGACCGATAAGATTGATGTGATGAAATTCACAATATTTCATTGTTAATATTTTAAATTTACTAATTTGTAGTTTTATATATTTCTGTTGTTGTAACTAGTCAAGATAGTAGTTAAATAAAAAAGTTCGTAGAAATTTAGTTACTAAAATGTTAAAACATTCTACAGAATGAATGAAAGCTTCTTGTTTGATAGTAAGTCCTTGAAAGGTTATGTTCTGTACAGACTCTCGTTAATACAGTTTAACTACTGTACGATATGAGACGTGCAGTTGTGCATGAAATAACATGTAAACGGATTTCAATTAATCGGAAAATAAGAGCGGTTCAAATAAATTAAAATTGAATAAGTTTCTAAAAGTGGACAAAGACTTAAAGTTTAGAAATGTCTGTCGTCGATACTCCAACTGTCCTCTGTATTCTTCTTATTGTCTTCCTATTAGTGGATGCAATGTGTCTGATGGGAAAACTAACAAGACGCTCTTCATTCCAGCACCTGGACTTGCCAACCGAGAAGCAGCTCCTCAGCATGCAGCAGCTTATTCAGGGGTGCAGCCCAACCTTGAGTCGACCCTGGAATGGCAAGCCACATCAAGTAGAAACATATCCTCTTAATGATAACATAAAAGAGGAAATAAATAATCTGAAATACGTGGAAAATGTGTTAAGAGAGGTGGATGGAGTCTGGAAAGGCAGACTGAGCGAGAGAGAGAGAGAGAGAGAGAGAGAGAGAGAGAGAGAGAGAGAGAGAGAGAGAGAGAGAGAGAGAGAGAGAGAGAGAGAGAGAGAGAGAGAGAGAGAGAGAGAGAGAGAGAGAGAGAGAGAGAGAGAGAGAGAGAGAGAGAGAGAGAGAGAGAGAGAGAGAGAGAGAGAGAGAGAGAGAGAGAGAGAGAGAGAGAGAGAGAGAGAGAGAGAGAGAGAGATAGAGAGAGAGGAGAGAGAGGAGAGGAGGGAGGAGATGAGATAGGAGAGGAGGGGGAGAGAGAGATGAGATAGATAGAGAGGGACGAGAGAGATGAGAGATATAAAGGGAGATGAGAGAGAAGAGTGAGATGAGAGATATAAGGGAGAGAGGAGGGAGAGAGAGAGAGAGAGAGAGAGAGAGAGAGAGAGAGAGAGAGAGAGAGAGAGAGAGAGAGAGAGAGAGAGAGAGAGAGAGAGAGAGAGAGAGAGAGAGAGAGAGAGAGAGAGAGAGAGAGAGAGAGAGAGAGAGAGAGAGAGAGAGAGAGAGAGAGAGAGAGAGAGAGAGAGAGAGAGAGAGAGAGAGAGAGAGAGAGAGAGAGAGAGAGAGAGAGAGAGAGAGAGAGAGAGAGATATAGAGAGAGGGAGAGAGGGAGGAGAGGAGGGAGATGAGATAGGAGAGGAGGGGGAGAGAGAGATGAGATAGATAGAGAGGGACGAGAGAGATGAGAGATATAAAGGGAGATGAGAGAGAAAGAGTGAGATGAGAGATATAAGGGGAAGGAGGGAGGGGAGAGAGAGAGAGAGAGAGAGAGAGAGAGAGAGAGAGAGAGAGAGAGAGAGAGAGAGAGAGAGAGAGAGAGAGAGAGAGAGAGAGAGAGAGAGAGAGAGAGAGAGAGAGAGAGAGAGAGAGAGAGAGAGAGAGAGAGAGAGAGAGAGAGAGAGAGAGAGAGAGAGAGAGAGAGAGAGAGAGAGAGAGAGAGAGAGAGAGAGAGAGAGAGAGAGAGAGAGAGAGAGAGAGAGAGAGAGAGAGAGAGAGAGAGAGAGAGAGAGAGAGAGAGAGAGAGAGAGAGAGAGAGAGAGAGAGAGAGAGAGAGAGAGAGAGCGTAAAATTTAAGTTAATAGGCTAATTTTACTTTAATCAAGCTCAATAAAGCCTTTTGTTAATTCTTATGCCAAGTTGAACTTCAATACTTTAATGTATAGGCTACATATAAAAACGAAAACATATCTCTCTGTGTCTTCGTCTAGCTGTCCTTTGTGCACTATTACACTATACATTTGATTGTCATGAAACTATGAAGTTATGCATTTTTTCCCAGGGAATGTTTCAATCAAGGTTTTGTAAGGCTCCACCCCACTGGCATTTGAATATTAAATGTTAATATAATTTTATTAATTAATTTTCTTAGTTATATCAATTAATTATACCATAATTATATTAATAAATTAATTTTAAATTTCACCTATTTTAAAAGTTGTCATTTAATTTGTTTATTAATTATAAAATTGGCCGTTTCTATTTATAAATAGGTAGAAAAGTAAGAGAGTTTATTAACCAAACTTTAGAAACTTGCAACGTTTCATTGGTTTAGGAAAAATAGATTAAACATGATGAAAACTATTTCACTAACCTAATAGAGAAATATATAAAGCCAGCCTCTTGTTTACGACAAGCAAAACTCTTTACTCTTTGGAACCTCTGAGCACTTTCTAAATTGGAATTTGATTGAAATTTCTCCATCCCATTAAAGTATCATCTCAAATATAGACTGATATACGTTCAAACACCAGTTATTAATAAAACTAGTGTAACTTAATACATTAAAAAATTCTTTCGGTGTACAAAATACGTTAAATTAATTTATCTTCTAGGTAATTAATTTATTATTAGACTATTTTTGGCCCACAGACATCACTTTTGATTTAAATTGTACATCTGAAATTTATTAGACGTGTTGGCGTTATTATTACTTACTTGGGTCTCTTGTACTTCCATAACCACATCCTAACTTCGGTTAGGTTAGTTGGTAAAATCCTTGATTATATAAACCTACAATAGATAAACCATCTAAAGAGTATTTGTGGCAGTAATTTGGTTAGTTAGTGAGGTCTGCTACCACAGCTGGTTTAAACTGCATTACATTTACATGGGACTACAATAGCGCTCCATAATGGACCACAAAACAGCTGATAATTTGAGGCACAACATTCAACATTGGATGAGAAATGTATCTGTGTGCTTATAAAATTAATGCTGTTACTCAGTTGATATTTTAATAAACTTTTCTCAAGTAATAGTTCATACTGTAGTACGTCTATACAATTTAACCTATTATACGGAACTAACCATAAAACCAAGCCCCCAAAAAGTCAACATCCCCAGAGACCCCTGTAGTACTGTAGTAGCCATGCAAATTTACCGTCAGCAGGACAAAACATGCTGTTCTATTTCACCTGTGCGGTTCTTGATTGTTATAATGAATTACAGTGAAGATTGTATGATTATTAAAGATCCAATCTAGTGGACCATGAGTTGATATTACGAGCTTTTTTTAGTGTAAAATCATCAAGAATGACTTTTAAAGTTTCATATTTTCAACAATGAAAAAGTATAAAAATAGTAATTTTTTTACATAAACGAATAGAAATTCACCTTTCAAATGACATATAATGTGATAAGATACGACAATTTATCGATTTTAGATTATTTAGAAACGAATCGACTCGTTGAAATAGAATCCCATGTTTAGGCGTATTTCTTGGAGCAAAAAGGCTTCCTTAAAATTGAAAAATGTCAACACTTAATTTTGAGACAGACGTCCTCACCTAATTCTCGCCAAGAGCGTAGAAGAACGAGGAACTATTTGTTTCTGCTCTCTCGTCAGAGAAATGTCTACAGCGGTCAAGCGTGCACATTCTAGTGGCGAAAAATGACACTACATCGCATAAACACTAGACGACGCTCATTACTGATGAATGCAAATGCAACCAACAACTCTGCCCTATCTACAAACCGTACTAACCGAATTCTCTGTGAAATGTGACGACGACACTCGGCAATCAGGACGTATCTCGGACCAATTGATACGGGCTCTTCACCTAAGGCACATCAAACGCCATCAGCCCACGTCAGCAATGCTTGACATCTCTCTGAGGCCATCACTCCGAACCATTCCATTCCTCTGTTAGCTTGCTGAACCACAGCATAGTTAAAAATAACGGCAATTCACAGACAAAATAATCACTAATAATAAAAAGGGAGCCTGGATAAATGTCCAGTTTTACTTTCGTTCGAAATTAATGTTTTCATGATGAGACTAAGTTGTGTTAATTAAAAAACATTGAAATATGAACATTTTTAGGCTAAATATGTTTCTGTTACTTTACTGTTTAATAATTAAGTTAAAAACAATTTATACTATTTTCATAGAGTAATAATTATTTATGTTTAGGTTATACGTATATTGAGGCGTAAAGACTTCTGACCTTAGTTGTATTAACCATGTTCCAAAACTAAGACTGTCCCACTGAGTGAAAAATAGAAAACTGGTTGGTTAGTTAATTGTACTTTATCTTATCAAAGAATAAAACTTGACGGATAATATTATTTATTTAAACCGTGATCACTTAACTATTTGCATTTTTTTTTTTATTTGCTGACAGACTAATCTGTCATACTGTATTGTTATCATTTCTTTGGACATAATTTAATTCGTCAATCAGCTGTTATTTACTACTAATCAAATATACTCAGCTGTACTGTTAATCTATTCAGGAATGCTTTGATTCGTCATTTCAACTATAACCATTTATTTAATAAACACACATAGAATTCTCATCCAATTTTAAGTTTTGTGTCTCAAAATATCAGCTGTTTGTGGTCTATTGTGGAGCGCTAGTCTAGGCCAATGTAAATGTAATGCAGTTTAAATCAGCTGTGGTAGCAGACCTCACTAACCAAATGTCAGGCTCAAATATTCTAGTTAAATGATATATCTATTGTAGGTGTATTTATTCAATGCCATAACTCTTGTTGTTTTAACCCAACCGACAAGTTCGTGGGCACAGCCATTTTTCTGCTATAGGCTAATGTTTTCATAAAAGAGCCCCCTCTTCACCTCTCGCCTTTGTCCAGCTGTTTACTGGCCGTACGCCAAATAATTTGGTCAACTTATACCTTCTGAAGGTATTAGCTATTCGCCTCCATCAACACTAAACAGCTCAAAATTTTAAGTCAGCTGATGAGTTGTTGATTATAAAAACAGAACAATTTCAAAATGTGTTTTTAGCCAAGGATTCTGCGGGTGTATGAATGCATAGCCAGTATAGTTGTTTAGGCCTATATTTTTATAAGTAATAGCAAGGCTCTTTCTCCACACTATGCTGGGAAACATTTTTTCCTGATCATACCCTGATACAGGGTGGACAAAAATATGGAAACGCTTTCACAACTGTTGTATGACTTCACTTGTAAAAGTGAAATCTTAATATGATCATGGTTACAAAGAACATACCTTTTGACGCCATTAGCGACATTTCATCTTTTCTGGAGGACGGTCCACGAGAAGTTGAACTTAAATCTTCAAAGTAAGCCTAGGTCGAGTTTGGTATCAAATGAAAGGTCTATTCAAGAGAAATTAATTGCCGCAAACCGGACTTCGAAAAGTTTATCCTTTCCAGAGGAGCGGTGATTTGAATTTCAATGTAACTCATTTGAACAATATTATTTCTCCACTATTTAACGGTTTCAAGTAAATTATTCTGATCAAAAATTATACTTTATGGAACACAATTAGTAAAAAAAATTAATTCGAAAATTATATACGGAAAAAATAACGTTGTTGTTAAAACTTTTTCATATTTTTCTCCACCCTGCATATACAAATCTGATACAAAACTGTTTTCCTGATTACAAATGTATATATTCTTTTTATGTGTGAGAAATAATAACAACCGATTCGTTGCATTTTCGAATGCGAAACAACATAGAACTCCAGTTATTTATGAAGCTGATATTAATTGAGGGTGTCGGGTGGAGATGGTAAATTGTTCCAAGGCAAAACCAAAACACAAGAGTTAGTTTGATATAACATGCCAATAAGTATCCACGTGGTATGAGTTGATTGGAATTTTATATGAATGTACGAAAACTAAACTTGTCACAATTGTGTGAAGTTGGCCGTGTTGATCCACGCGCTGAGATCCTTCGTGCCCAAGGGCCCTTCACCAGGTCCTTTGATGTATCTTACACCATCGCTAATGACATTTTTATTGCGCTCTCCCCCAAAGCTAATTTCAGCCCTTACCTGTCCGTGACGAGGGAATTACTCAAATAATTGAAGTTTCACTGTACTTAGAAACGTAACAATATTACAACACTGATTACATCCCTGTAACACGGAAAACATCTATTTACATTAGAATAAATTGTGCCAAATAAATAAAGCAGTCTCTTGTTGAACCCTTAAACGGGCTAATGTTTAAGTCTGAGACAACTGACATGTTGATAGATTGTAAGTCTATGGGTGGGTGCGGGGGAGGGTCAATAACACTGTAGGCAAATATTGTCAACATATCGATATATCGCAAACTAAGAATCGATATAACGATAATATCGAAAGAAAAATATCGATATATCGAGTATCCGATATATCGAATTGTAAATGATTTATCTGTTTAAATTTATGCACTAATTCTTATGTGATGACCAACAATACACTCATGTTTTGCTGTCACTATTTAGAATAGCGTACTGAATGTTAAAATTAAATTAATTTATATATATATATATATACACACGAAAAAAGTTGTAGTCTGTGGGGTTGAATGAAAACAGAAATCAAAATAAGAATAATCACACCTTTAATCATTATGTTAATTATAAAATAATAATGTAATAACATTTTTTCACATTAAAACATTCTACCAGACTTCTTATGCACACTAAAAATTAAATAAATTCACTAAACCTACTTCTAATACATGTCAGGTAAAACAATTTAAAAATAAAAGTTTGGAAATCAATTTTCCACCTAACCTTACGTACAAAACCAAATAAGTTCTTCATTAATTCAATGCATGTTTTGTACGCATAAGAGGCAATTCAAATGTGTTCTTTTCGAATTGAGATGATTTTCAGGAGAGATAATAACGTCAATATTTAGCGATATGATATATCGGACCATAACATCGATATGGCCGATATTATCGAAAGAAAATATAGGTAGTAATATATCGATATATCGAAATATATTTATCGATATTTCCGATATATCGTTGCCATCCCTAACTGTAGGTATGTTGGTGAGTGTGGGCGTGGAGTCAATGCCACTGTTTGTGTATGGGTAACTGTATATTGAGAACGATTTCGCTAAACCATTTTTATCATTCTCAAAAGAAAAAATGTATCATTATGTAGGCTACATTGTTTCTTTATATACATTGACCAGGCGGTGTAAACAGTGTTAAGGACATAACCTATTTAAAAAAAATCATTATAGCATTTTCATACTTTCCAATTTGAAACGGGCGAAGATTTATTTTTTTATTTATTTTTTGTAATATAACTACTTATAGGGTAGTACAATCATGAAGTTTCACACTTGAACCTTGAGTGGATCCAATGTTATTAATTTATATGTAAAAAAACGCATAAAGAGAGATAGACGGAAAACTAAAGGTTTTAGGACATATCTTCATATGAAGTGTTTTGCTCATTTTTATGTGTACAATAACATCCCAAATTATTGAAACAGTTTTACTGAACACCCTCCATAATACGTGAAGCCGTTTTTTGTCTACGCAACTCCTCCCTTCCGATTGAAACGATCGAAATGATTTACCTCTGTTTATAGTTGTGCAATATGGTCTTAATTCTTCTAATTTTTCACCCTGAGGGGCACGGGAAGCCCTCAAAGTTCGTTTTTCGGTCATAAGAATAACACGAAGCGAGATTTATAAGAATCGAAAAATAACAGCTGTTCAAATGTAAATAATAATTTTAAAAAGTTTTAACGCCTGTTTAAATGTAAACAATGGTGTCTGTAATATTGAGAAGGTAAGATAATGTTAAACCAGGAAAGGTTGTAAGCATGGTTTAAATGGTAATATAATGCAGATATTTCATGTACCTAATTAATCTTTAACTGTTATACAAAAACAAATGAAATAAACACGTTTGAAATAGACAAAGTAACATAATTTGGTATTTATGATAATAAATAGATAAAAAGGCAATTAATGTGAGTGAGATAGGCCTTCTGTAAATAAATTTAATATTGTGATTGTTTTACGTTATAGGCTACAGTTAACCTACTATTATTTGTAGTCAGGAGTCACTAGCCGAGGCCGAAGGCCGAGGTGTAACGAGCGTAGCGAGTGACAGGGTTGGCACGCGTAGCGTGCAGGGGCGTCCCCTTGTATCTCAATAATCAGCGTATTTATGAATAACATTAACATTTATGACATATTATAATCGTATAGTACATTTTGATTAGTTCACTCGTGCGATAACTGTTAGGTCTATGTTTCCAAATGGGTCGTCGAACAGCTCAGAAACCGTTTAGGCTCATTCTCAGCCTAATTAATATGCAATTGAACGATGAGTGAAGTCCCCTCAATGCCCAAGGCTCTCTGCTGCACTCTTGTGGTTCACTGGTCAACTAACAATCACAGACAATATGTTTACGTATTCATAGGTTGTCTGTCTGCACAGGTGATATTCATGATTGACCGGATACGGAAATAAAGCTTAGTTTTTCGTCGAGTAGATTGCCAACTTAACATACTCATTTGCGTTAAACTCTAAACATAAACGTTTAAATAAAATATAACATTTAATGTAAAAGTCCTTTTACCTAGTCTTACCAACCTTACAATTTAAATGTACGCTATTGATTACCACTAAACAATAACACATACACAGTTTACATGTCTGCGAAATAAAAACACAAATTTAGATCTTATTTAACTGTTAAACATAACATTGCATTATTATAATAATATTATTATTACGTAACGTTATCTCCCAAAAGCTGAAATTTCTATATATAAATCATATTATAATGATTGTCATTTTTGGAGTGGAAATACGTAAGCAGAGAGAATGGGGAAGAATGCAAGCAGGAGAGAAGTCTTTGAGATGTTTTGCTGGAAAGACACGATTAGATAGTGTAAAACTGTGGATATTAGAAAAGGTGTTGGAGTTGAATTATTACAATTGGTTGGGATGGTTTGGACATGTGAAAAGAATGAGCGAAACAAGAATCCTTGGAATGTTTTGGAGGATATTCACAAGGAAGACCACGTAGGAAACCTGGCGGAAGACCACGGAAGAGGTGGATTTACATATTAAAAGAAGAACTTCGACTACAATTTAAAAAAACTGGATTTGATAGGTATCTTAATTTTGCCAGAAACATTAAGATACCACCGCCATGTCGGCACTGGTGGCGCAGTGCTGTAACCCAGCTACTTGGGGACAAAGTGTTTGGGAGATTGTAGGCGATAGGTTGGATGTTCGGTCCTCTTAATACCGACTTGGCGTCCGCTTGATGGTTGCTATCGGCGTGGACACTACTAGAGAAGTCTGGGGTGTCCATGTTGGGTGGTAATCATTGTATGGATGTTGTGTGGGGGAGATAACTGAGTATCAGGCTTGTCAATTAGCTGAAAATCAGACCAGCACTACGTGGTTCGGATTCCACGTGAAGCTATAGGTCCCTTAGTTGCCCTGGCTGTTGGGCTATTAATAAATTGCCCTTTCTGAGGAACAGTTGAACTCAGTTAGTAACCAGACTACACTCATCCACACTCATCCTATACTAATATTCGCCATAAAATACCAATAACGTTGTGTCGGCGTCTCATATGTAAGAATGTAAGAATTATAAAAATGCTTAGCAATCGTCAATTTAAAATTTATTTAAGACAACACTTAGCAATCTATTTTGATGTTTATTAAGAGATCGATTTCGGTCTCGTAAGACCATCTTCAGTTGTACAGTAAGGTTATAAAAATACTTAATTGTAGAATAATTAATTATTCAGCTGATACTATACAAATTTAAATAAAAATGTAGATGGATAAAATGTAGATTTTGTTAAACTTTATAATTTTGCATCTTCATGATAGAATCAAACATAATATTTGAGTGAAATTTTATTTGGTAATTGAGTAATAATGATGCATTTTCTTTTGTGTTTTTGTATATGTACAATTTTTCAATAGCATCTAGTTTTTTTTTTTTAATTTTAGGTCCATATGGATAATTTCTAAATTTTCTTCTATTGGTGAAATATTATGATTTTCTTGAATTAAATGTTCAGCATATTAATTATTTATTCATATTGGACCTAAACGAAAAAAAACTAGATGGTATTGAACAATTTTACATATACAAAAACACAAAAGAAAATGCATATTTATTACTCAATGACCAAATAAAATTTCACTCAAATATTGTTTGATACTATCAAGAATATGAAAAATTGTAAAGTTTAACAAAATCTACAATTTATCTAAATTTTTTATTTAAATTTGTATAGTATCAGCTGAATTAATTATTCTACAATTAAGTATTTTTATAACCTTACTGTACAACTGAAGTAAGTATATATATTAAGCAATCTAATGGCTACAAATGTAAAAAATTATTTAAGTTTTAGAGAATTCATACCACATCGAAACCTCTTTCAAACATACAGCATTTTCTTTCATACATTTCTTACGTTCCTGCCAATTTTCCACTCCCGGCACCGGTTGTCAGTTTTTTGATTATGCGATCTCCCAGTCGTATGCCATAGACTCATTAAATGCTTGAGACGCTGAACAGCGTTTGAAACGGTTTTTAACGCATTTTTGAATCCGCCATCTTGTTGACCAAACGAACACCTGTGTGTGAGGGCAAGCGTTCGTCAACTACCGGCTGTTTCCCAGTTCGAGGACGTTATACGTCTGCCTCTAGTTTCGTGCGCACGTATTCTACGCAAATACTATGTAGGCCTTCTGCCTCTGGTATTTGAGAAGATGTATTCAGAGAAAAATTGTGAGGTGACAGAGAAATGTGGAAAGGGTTGGTTAACAAATCTATACCCACACAATAGTGGAACAGGAGCGGCTGGCTTTGTGTATGTAACTTTAATATCAGATGTTTCTGTATTTTTCATAAATGCCATTTTGAATTCAGATTTGTACGGTCCAAATGATTTTAGTGCAATAAACATCTAACTATCTGGGCACAGCTCAATACAAATATTGCTAAGATTATACTAATTTAATCCCTAGTTGCTTATATAAATTCGTGGTTTTAGTAGCCATCTCACTTTAACCGTGAGAACTCTCACACACTTTCCAATCAAACGTATTCGGTCACTCCAAACAACCAGTGACAGCACTCATGTCCTATATCTCGATTTACAAACAAATCAGCAAAAACAACAAATTGTAAACACAGATCTTTGATAAATTGGAAAACGTGCTGTGAGTGAAAAAATTGAGCGGATTTGATATGTAATCCTTTAATATTTTTTTACGTGGCACCGTACTCCACAGAAAAGAGAACCAGGGAGATTTGGGTTGCCAACCTAGCGTGGGGGAAATTAAACAAAAAATATTGGTAACCCTGTTAGCGGAGTAATCGGCGAAGCGTTCACTGCTGAACGCATTCTTTGTGCTGGTGAAAGACTGCGCCGCAATCCCAGAACAACTTGTAATCGGGATTTGGATTACTTTTATCTCATCCCACTGCATCGATCCTTTCCACCGATTGCACTCTATCGATGTATCGAATCGAAGCCAAACCCGATTACCGTTGGACACCAGTCGCCTGTCAATCTTTTGTTAAAACATGATATTCATGCCGAGATTAGTTCGATGAAATGATTTACGAACGGTCCACAACGTTTTGTATTTAAATTGCCAACATATTATTGGATAATTATAATATATTAATGAAACATTATTCAGTTATAAGAAAGAGGAATTCATAGAGGTCCAAGTCTAGATGTTGCATACATTAAATCAAATTCAGACATTAAGTGAAAATATAAAGGACATGTTTTTTAAAATTATGAAGTGCTCTATTGTAATAACAAAAAGAGTTGAAACTAATATTGGAGGAAAGAACTGTTGGACAGGAAGGAAGGTAAGGTGCACAATAATTAAATTTTATTGATAAGAACAATATATTGTGTATAACAATTACGAAGGAAGGTAAAGGTGGCTAATTACTGTACTGTATTTATAAAAATGTAATATTTACATATATGCATTATGTGAATACATAATAATTCAGGATTATATAATCACCTGTCATATAAGATGTAGTAAACTTACCCCTCGCACTACAAGGGCAGTAGTATTTGGAAAACACAGTTTGTCGTTTTAGAGGATTTGTACATAATTGTATTTGAGAATGTACTGTAATGAAGCTGTGAACCACCACAGACCAAAATGAATGATTTTTTTTGAAAGGGATGGCTTTGGTTTAAATTGGACTTGGGTACAAAATAAATATTTTTCTTTTGGTTTTATGACTATAGATAAGCCTCTCAGAGAGTGACTTTCTGAATGCACACGTGTGAGAAAGATAGACTGAGTGGTGGAAGTGAGAGAGAGAACTACTCTTCTCCACTGTGTCATTGCTGGCAATGCAGTACCAAGCCCTGCCCATTATGTCATTAGTAGCAGTGACAATTAATTTGGTTTCATAAACACTAAATAATCAAGCTTAGAACAAATAAGTTAAATTATTATTTAGTATTATTCACTGTGTTATTGTAATTAATAATAACAATAATACAATGGAAAATGTAAACGAAAAATAGCAATCAAACAAGCTTTGTTCGTTACAGTTTTTTTTTTTTTTAATTTTTTCTCAACTAAACACTATTCCAGAAGTTGAACACTCGATGGCGGAAGTTAGTCATGCCCGTGAAGTAAGGCAGCTCAGTGGTGGGACGATCAGCCACTGCTGCTGAAACCCCTATATGTGCTAAATATAACATGCATGCTGCTTACTGTCTGGCCCAATTATAAAGTCATATTGGTGGAGATTATACCACCAATAAAAGCAATAGGGAATTCTCTAAAGTTGACAGGACATAAAAGGGCTATTTACATTTATAGTCCTAATGTGAGATTCAACACGATGATGGTGTCTATAAATTGTGTGACATTCCAGGCTTATGTTTACTCCATTGATTCTTTTGCTTTAACCTAAAAATGGTAAACAAAATTCTAGGTTCCCTAGTATTGCCACAGAGATAAAAGAAACAGAAATCAGAAAATGTGTGTCGAGTAGTTATTTCTCGTTTGCCATGCAGATAGCAGAGCCAGCACCTTGTCAGTCCCTCTCTTATTCCCCCAAATCATCAAGGATAAAGATGGTTGTTATTACTACAGATGTATAAAGATGTACATTAGTTTAAATCCATTTATAACTGCCACTGGCGATTACTGCGTGAATAAGACAGCATCATCTTTTTATTTTTACTCTGTGTTATTGGAACAACGTTTGGGCAAACAGTACATATTACTCATTTTAGTTTTACAAGATATTTTCTACAAAGAAGTCCTTATACCACTATTCGCTTGTTGAACAAGTTAATTCACGAGTCATACTTCAGATACTTCCAAGGGACAGATGACATTTGGTGGGGCTGTTCACACCACTGGACCTAAAGGACATCGAATTGCACCGATCAACTTTATACAACTAAAACAAACTGCAATACATCACTGACGAAACAAGACTTATCTCCCCCCTCTTTACATTCTCTTGCATAATTAGATTACCCAACTGTCTGCTCACCCATAGTAGTTAAGACACTATGCATGTACATAGCGCTCGTTCCTCATGTTTTCTTCTGTCCTTGGGACCTTCTTCCCTGGGTTCCCAGATTTATACTTGTTTTGTGCTGTCATCTCCTCGTTCCATTCTGTAACTCCTCAATTCAATCTAACATTTTAAGTTAGAAGATACCTCATCAGGAAACTTAACTAAGAAGACACGTCTACTACATCAGAGGCACTGAACATTTGTGTTGTGTGATTTGTTTACTACTGTAAGGAGTTGGTGACTTCTATTCTTAGCTAAGTTTGCTGTCGTCCTATATCTCCTAATATGCTAAAAAACTTATAATATGTTTCTCTATGTATTTGTGGTGATTCCAAAATGACTCAGTTTTACCACACAGACACAATGGAGATGTTTCAATGCTAAGCCGAATAGATTGTTCTCCAAAGTTCATCAGGAGCAAATAAGCCAACAATACACTTTGGTAATCATTAAAAACATTTGCTATAATAAATACACATCTCAAAATGTCTCAGTATTTAAAGCCCTATAGAAATAGTCATTCATCAGGTGTCTCCAACAATACATTTATCTGCAATTTAAGTTGGCACTAGTGGCACAGCGCTGAAACGCAGTAACATAACATAGGGACAAAGTGTTGTGGAGATTGTAGGCGCTAGGTTCTATGATAATGCCGACATTGCATCCGCTCAATGGTTGCTATCGATTCGCACACTACTAGAAGTCTGGCGTGTCCGTGTTCGGTGGTAGTCAGAGTCCGGATGTTGTGTAATGAAGAGAACTGATTAACAATCTTGTTAATTAGCTGAAAATCATATCAATACTACGTAGTTTGGATTCCACATAGCCAGGCCCCTTTGTTGCTCTGACTGTACTAAATGGCCCTTTCTGAGCGCAAGTTGAATTCATTTAGTAACCAGACTACACAGATCATTGACAATCACCCTACACTTATGTCATCATTCATATTCACCTTAAAATACACACATAGTTGTGCCAACATCTCATATCTTAGAGAGACTATACTGCTAGTACATGCAACTACAAGGGAACAAACAGACAAATTGCCAAACAGTGTGTTACCCTACTTCACTCGGTCACTGAATCTGAACTGATTGTCTTGTTTAAGCTAAAAAAATAACAACTTTTTTCTTGTTTGATTTATGGTTTGAAGACATTAAAGATATATTTTAGAAATAAAATTACACTCAAGGCCTCAAAAATAAAAGTAGATTATCTTTAGGAGTGGCCCATAAAGCTTACGCCTATGAACATATTACACTTATAAAAGTTGCCGGCGTGCTGCCTCAGTGGCTAATGCTTCGGACTGCGGAGGATAGTGTCCAAAAATAAAAAAAACTGTTTTTAAATGTCTAGACTAAGGTAGTACAAGTCCTAGCGAGCACTAGATCCCAGGAATGTCTTAGTCGCATATACCACTACACCAAATACTAAAACAACCAACTAATAAAAACTCTCCCATCCATACACGAACAGTGGTAGTGACCCACCCTGCCCACCCATACATGTACATCCATCTGTACGTGTATGGGTGGGTGGTTGTGTCAATACCACTGTACGTGTGTGGGTGGGTCAATACCCCTGTACATGCATGGGTGGGCGGGTGGGTCAATACCACTGTACGTGTATGGGTGGGCGGGTTGGTAATACCACTGTACGTGTATGGGTGGGCTGGTACGTAAATATGTGACATTGTCAAAAATGACTTCAGTAATGTTGAAATGTACAATTTTGTTTCTATTCAGTTGAAATAGCAAAATAGCAAAGGGAGCTATTTTATTTATGTAGATTAATCATCAGCTGTTAAGTAAATGCTAATAAGATTAAAACTTTCGAAATAAGCTAAGTAATAAAATTTGTTGTTTTTATAAATTATTAGGTAGCAACGTCTTTGTAGTGAGTGAGCTTCTGTATCTACAGAGAAACACTCATACAAAAAATACTTAAAATAGTCCTCAATGTTTCAGAACCATTGACACTCTACGCGTATGGGCGGGCGGGTGGGTCAATGCCACTGAACGTGTATGGGCGGGCGGGTGGGTCAGTGCCACTCTATGGTATGGGCGGGCGGGTGGGTCAATGCCACTGAACGTGTATGGGCGGGCGGGTGGGTCAGTGCCACTGTACGTGTATGGGCGAGCAGGTGGGTCAATGCCACTGTACGTGTATAGGTAGGCGGGTGGTCAATGCCACTGTACGTGTATGGGTGGGTGGGTGGGTCAGTGCCACTGTACATGTATGGTGGGCGGGTGGGTCAATGCCACTGTACGTGTATGGGTGGGCGGGTGGGTTTGCGATCAAACTAGGATCCAACGATTGGTACTTCACTCGTTGAATAAAGTTCAAGCACAGGCTTGCAAGCCCATGTGAACTGGCGAGTGAAGTTTTAAATAAAAAGTAAAAAAATATATATATCTGCCTGCCCTCTCATCCAACATATAATCTAAATATAAACTTTATTTATTAGATGCTTTACCTTAAATTGATAAAACAATTACCTACACTGTTACAATATACATACAAAGAGTCAATTTGTTGACAAGTCACATCACCTGACAGCCCTCCCATCTCACTAAACCTTACATACAATTGCTCACAAATCGGAACATGATTACTGTGACTATAAATGGTATTATGGGCCACCTAGAGTTGTGAGGAACACGCTACAGTCATATGTGTGCCCCCAGGCCAGGGTAGAACACGCTACAGTCATATGTGTGCCCCCAGGCCAGGGTAGAACACGCTACAGTCATATGTGTGCCCCCAGGCCAGGGTAGGTTGATTTGGAAGGAATGTAACTTAATTAAAATCCATCCACTTTTAGAATATCAAAACATTACCAATAATTATAAATTCCAAGTGTTATTCAGCATTTTTCAATTTCTTCCCAAGCAATGATGCAACAGTTTGCACTGAAAGCTGTATGATTAAAAGTATCGTACAACAAATCAACTTTCTGGGTCTAGAAGACATCTGATTTAACTAGCTTTCCTGATTGAATACATAGGTATTCTACGCATCAAATATGATTAGTAAAGATATAAATTTCTATCAAACTAACAATAAAAAATTATCACAAAAGAAAATGTCTTAAAATGTAGCTCTTGCTCTATTTCAACCATTAAGGCTATCCTTCAGTAAGATCTAAAATTAAGCAGTTTGAAAATGAAGTTCAAAGGCATCCTACATACATAAACATCAGTAGTACTTAGTTTCCAACAACAACAGGTCTGCTTGTCAAAGAGGCCTCTCTACCATCTTCTAACTTCCAACAACAACAGGTCTGCTTGTCAAAGAGGCCTCTCTACCATCTTCTAACTTCCAACAACAACAGGTCTGCTTGTCAAAGAGGCCTCTCTACCATCTTCTAACTTCCAATTTTTTCTTCTACCAGTCTCAACCAGTGTTTCTTCTTATATCAACTTCTTCCTTTACTTCCTTGGAAAATCAATCCCTCAGCCTCTCTCTTGATTTTCTTATTTCATGGACCCTTCTTAGTATCCTAAATTCCCCCATATTTTTCACTCACCAAAACTAACTCAGTCGTTCCCTCTCAATTCTATGTAATACTGACTCCTCCCAAGCTCTCCTTCTTATAAAGTCGTTTGTTATTCTATCTCTTCTGATCTTTAAATTTAAAACTTTTAATTTTCTGCAACAGTATATGTATCCATTACTAATTTGATTCAAAATGAATTAACTCACAAAATATAATGGAGTTTTTATTTTTAAATCTGTAGATGACTTGGTAAAGTATTTTATAATGAGCCCAAATTGGTACACTTCTTTCCACACTACACCACTAAACCAAGCTCTTGTTTGTTTGCAATTAGGAAATTATCTCTTTTTACCAGTCCTCAGGTACTTTTAACTCTATATTATGGTTGTTTTTACCCACATCTTATTTACGCCATTCCTATTTGGGGAAATGAAAACTTCAGAACAAGCCATTTCTTTAAACTGCAGAAAAAAGCATTGCGAGCTATAGTTGGATTGAAAAGGTATCAGACTTGTAAACATGTTTTAAAAGAAAACTGCATCTTAATCTTTCCGTGTATATTTATATATGAATCATTGATCTTTTAAAAAAAGAATTTGACACTCTTCAACCCCACTCACACTTCCTTATCTTACTCACTCAGTACACGTTCAAATAATTCAAATTCCACAACACAAAACTTCTTTTTTTCAAAAAAAAGGTGACATATAATTGTATTAGACTTTTTAATGCCCTCCCAAGTTTTCTTAAGTCAGAGCTACCTCTTAACTGTTTTCGTAGGAAGTTAAAGAATTTTTTAATTGATAATACCTTCTACAGTGTCCATGATTTTCTAGACCATAAGTATGTATTTTAATTTGTGATATGTTGTATTAACTTAGTTATATAGCCAGAACCTACTTAGTTAATTTTGTTTTACATAACTAAGTGACATTTTGCTATGCATGTAAATGTTTTGTGGCAATAAAGAGTTCTTGATTCTTGACATAAAAACGACATCCTCAAACCTGTTCATCTGCAGAGTAGTAGCAAGTTTGAAAGTAAAAGTTACATTTTTACAGCTTTTAGTTTAATAAATGCTACACTCAAATAAATAAGAACATATCAATAATGTTAAATCATGTAATTTCTAAACTCTTTTTTAGATGTTTATTTTCACTGTCTCCTGCAGATCAGCTCACATTCAGCGTTATCTTCAGGGCTGATATAAGGAGTGTTAGTTGTCTTGACACCAAAAGCGAACTTAGGTGGGTTGCCCTTTTTGTTGTAAGCGAGGAACTCAGGGCCCTGATGGGCTCCAGGGCCTGGACCTGTAGTACGCCCACTCGGCGGACATGGTGGATTGCCAAACTTCACTGTTGGAATATTGTCCTTTATCTTTGGGTTGTAAGCATTAGGTCCTGGCCCCACGTGCTTGGATACAATTTCAGTTCTCATTCCCCTAAAAAAGTATACTTGTCAACAAATAGAATCTATACAAATATTTACTTACAGTATAACCTTGTGGCTCAATGGTTAAGGCTTCGGACTGCAGAGAGCAATTTCCAAGGTTCGAATCCTACTGAGCCAACAGTCGGTATTTCACTCGTTGAATAAAGTTCACACACAGGCTTGCAAGCCTATCATCCAGTTCATCTTCAGGGTGGTTATAAACTCACTTTCCCCCACTTTTTTCTACAATTTACTTTTAGATATTTTATCCGTTATACCATTCATAATATAGTTAGCCTGAGGGCCAAGATATAGGAGTTCAATTCTGAATGCTTTATGAGAAAACAGTCATACAACATGTCTATTAACATTGCCTTTTCACACTGAAAACAATGGTATATTTAAAATTCCAAAGGATTGAACAGTTTCCAAGAAGTTAGTAGGTTAAAGACCTTAAAATCGGCTTTAAAATTGTTATTGAGAAAACAGTCATGCGGCATGTCTACTAACATTCCCTTCTCAACCTGAAATAATGGTTTATTTAAAATTCAAAAGGGTTGTACCACTTCCAAAATACCTCTTTTTTCTTTAAAAATCTTTCAATAAATATTTTATAAATATTAAGTGAAAATTCTTTTGAATATTCCTTACATTGGAAATGGTACAACCCATTTGAATTTTAAATACACCATTGTTTTCAGGATGAAAAGGCAATGTTAATAGACATGTTGCATGACTGTCTTCTCATTACAAATTTTAACTTCTATACCTTTAACCTACCAGTATCTTGGAAACGGTACAACACTTTAGAATTTTAAATATACAATTGTTTTCAGGGTGAAAAGGCAATGTTAATAGACATGTTGCAAGACTGTCTTCTCATAAAGAATTCGGAAGTTGACTCCTATATCTTTGACCTTAGTCTCTCCCAATATTCCATAATACTTTAAATGTTACAACTTCTATATAAATAATGAATGGCATTAATTAAAAAAACTGTTATGTAAATTATAGAAAAAGGTAGGGGGAAATGACTTTATAACCACTCTGAACAGTAAACTCTTTTACTGTAATACTTCTTCTTCACTAAAATATTCTACTCTTTTACTGCTATCCTTCCTCCTCATCCTAATATTTCGGTCTTATATAATTGCTTTCCTCTTATTCAGATATTCTAGTATCGGATGATTCTCTACTCACTTGCCATTTGGACTTTTTATCTGTCTTTAATTGTTTACTACTGTAACATGTTAGTGGACTTTTCTTCTTAGGTAAGTTTGATGATGACCTATCCCTCCTAATATACTAATTCCTGACGTAGTACCCTTTAACCTCACCTATAATTCAAATATTTTTGTGTTCACCTTCTTTTTTATTCTTTTATTGGTGTCTGCCCCCTCATCCAAATACTCCATTCTACTACCATTCTCCTTCATTATTGTCCCAAACTGCTTTAGTCTTCAATGAAAAATAAAATAGTATCAATACGAGACAGACTTTTGCAGAATACTTCTAGGTATATTGCATAATAAAACCATAGCATTTTTATAAAGCAATAACAAGCACATATTGTCACTAAAACTGTCATCATATTTAAACACCTTTTTACATAATTGTAATAACTTATTTGATTTTTCCTCAGTTTGAAAGTTAGCAAAAAGTTAAAGAGTAAAGAGTCTCTCTGTAATAATGTTAAAACTAGTTAAAATATTTACACAGAAAACCGGTTATTTAGCAATATTAATAATAATAATACTGTAATACAGCCTTAATAACTTACAAAAATTTTATTTAGAACATTTGGAATTACCGCAGGAGTTTCAGAGGTATGTTTCTATGTATATAAGAAAAAAAATGTTATTTGAGAAATCAGCTTCTTGACACAGTAAAACATCAGTACATATTTTTAGGTTATGTAATTCTTATGTCATTGTCCGAAAATTAATGTTTATTCAGGACAGAAACATATTTGAAATGTTATTACTAATCAACGTATTCACGTAAAATTGTACATTATTAAGCAATATATATTATTGATTGGATTATATATATGGACATTGCACAGAAAAACATGTGTGTATTCCTTGACTAGTGTATTCTGGTTACTGCTAGGACCATTTACTAATTTGCGCTGGTGTTAAGCTATTAACAAATGGCTCTTTCTAAGGAACAGTTGACCTTAGTTAGTAACAATGACTACACTCATTCAGCTACATTCATGACTTTCATTCGTTCCTCATATTAGCCCATTTCTCTACGATTGGCGTCTTAATGATGAATAACGAATCATGCAATGACAGTCATCAAATAACTATAGTTAAATTTGAAAACTGCATCTAAAAAAGTCTAAGCTTTAAAGCTTTGTAATGAATGTATATATATTTTTAAAACAAAAAATTACTAAACAATATTCATCATAAACTACAAATAAGTCACTATCTCATATCTAAGTTTTCATCAGTAATAACATACAATCTAACTACACAATCACACGCACATGTGCACAACGAGAAAAACTGTTGATTCTTACATGGGATAGGCCGGTGGCCTTTTGAGGTTCTTGTCGTTGACAACGTAAGCGTTGGGCCCTGGGCCTGTGGCCTTGGCATGTGGGTCTGACCTCACCCCGAAGGTACACTCACCTGCTTTTACCTTTCTCGGGACATTTAGATTATATGCCCCAGGGCCTGGACCAACGGTTTGATCTAAAAATGAAACACGCTCTCAATGATAACTATTCAAACTATCCATTTTATTTAAAAACTATCCATTATATAAATAAACATCTTATCACTATTTATAACATGATTATATAAGTACAGTTTTAAACTGTAAATCTTGAATATTTGGCAAAATCACAGAATCCCCCCAACAAAGATTGGCTCTCATGACAAAGTTAGAGCTAAACAAATTTAAATAAATGATTGGCTTATTAAAATCCCTTCTAAAATCTATACAGGACTTTGGATATGCCAACTATTAATAAATGATTGGCTTATTGAAAATCCCTTCTAAAACCTATACAGGACTTTGGATATGCCAACTATTAATAAATGATTGGCTTATTGAAAATCCCTTTTAAAACCTATACAGGACTTTGGATATGCCAACTATTAATAAATGATTGGCTTATTGAAAATCCCTTTTAAAACCTATACAGGACTTTGGATATGCCAACTATTAATAAATGATTGGCTTATTGAAAATCCCTTTTAAAACCTATACAGGACTTTGGATATGCCAACTATTAATAAATGATTGGCTTATTGAAAATCCCTTTTAAAACCTATACAGGACTTTGGATATGCCAACTATTAATAAATGATTGGCTTATTGAAAATCCCTTCTAAAACCTATACAGGACTTTGGATATGCCAACTATTAATAAATGATTGGCTTATTGAAAATCCCTTCTAAAACCTATACAGGACTTTGGATATGCCAACTATTAATCTGTATTAGTCAGTCAATTATCGTAACTATTAAAATCTCATTCACTACACATTTAGACGAAATCGATCACCATATAAATATTTGACTCAACATCTAGTCATTATAGTGTTGTGAGACGTACATGTTAATTTATAGGTTTATTATGTTCATATACACAGGCACACATTCAAAAATGAGTATAAGGTGTAAACCCACCCACCCAATCATACATGTACAGTTTATATGGAAATAACTAGTTTTTGCTGTTAATAAATGGCCTTTTCTGATCATAAGTCGAACTGAGTAACGAAACTAGTCAGTAGAATATTAAACGAAAATTCTCTAGAATAGTGTAATAAAGAATGATTTTTATTGATTTTTTATTTACACAGATCATTCACACTCATCCTACCCTCATTCATATTCGTCTTAAACTACTTACAAGGATGTATCAGCGTCTCATATCTGACCTCAAAGGTATTGATCCGAGGGACTCAGGAAAATAGCACTATTTCCAAAAAGTTACAAACAAGGAATAATGTAAAACATCCTCTCTAACCCTACGTTAGTGTGGCGCGGTCTGAGAGACCAATTAGTACTTCTAAGAAGAAAATATTGCAGCCGGGTAAGAATACGCCCTTCCCCTTCCCAGTACCTTCCTCTAGGGGGAGCCTTTGCATGACCTTGAAGTGGCATTATTTTTTAACGACTGCAACTGTGCACAACTTCCGTTTCGGTCCCTGACACCCAACCACACTAAACACGTTATGGTTTCAATCCTACAGAGTAAAGAAGGTTCTTAATCACAAAAAAGTTTATAAAACCATGAAAAACAATGAAAATGCATTAAACATTGTATGTTTATTCTAAAAATACTAATGTATTTATAAACATTTTGATATAAACAATTTTAATAGGGTTTTTAGATTTTCGGTCTCTGACACCCACCACACTAATAATGTTACTATTACTCACCACACTAACCTAGGGTATGTTTCTTAATCACAAAAAAAGTTTATAAAACCATGTAAAACAATGAAAATGCATTAAACATTGTATGTTTATTCTAAATTTTGATATAAACAATTTTAATAGGGTTTTTAGATTTTTGGTCTCTGAGACCCACCACACTAATAATGTTACTATTTTTCACCACACTAACCTAGGGCTAAGAAAAGGTTGGGAATTTAAAACTTTTGATTTGTTTACATTAAAAACCGTGGTTGTGCTTCATTTAAAGCCAAGTGCTGTAAACTAAATTGGTCCTTTTAATGCTAACTAAGAGCTGATACGTGAAACATGGATACTTATAGAGAAGTCTGGATTGTCCCTAATGGGTGGTAGTCAGGGTTCGGACATTGTATAAGGAACTAAACTGAGTATCTGTCAGTTATCTGAAAATCAGACCAATACTACGTGGTTCAGATTCCACGCAAATCTATAGGTCCCTTAGTTGCACTGGCTATAGGCCTATTAATTAATGGCTATTTCTAAGGAACAGTCGACTTTAGTAAGTAATGACTACACTCATTTGCCCCTCTATCTATACGATCGGCGTCTTAATTATAAATTATGAACAGTAATAATAGCGTTAGATATCAACCAGTTGCCCATCCATACATGTAAATATTCATGTAGTATTCACGCATACCCACCAACTGATACACAAATCATGGTCCTGTACTGACTTTCCGCTTATCCATTCACTTATTTACCTACCTAGCCACACATGGAAAAAGGTGGTATTGACTCATCCGCAGACTCATCGTACAGTGATGACGAATCCCTCCCACCACATCATCCAAGCACACAAATATGTACAGTGGTGATATTCTAATAGCATAATACATAAGAACTTTAAATGATTTTATAAAATGGTTAGTAGCTATATTAGTTATAACCTAAAGGTTCTCAGCTCGATCCAAATCAGAATCATAACAAATTTTAAAAGTGATAACCTGATAACCACCGCTATTTATTTTTCATTGGGCTATTAACCAACTAAAACTTCTAGGCAATAATCAGCCTTAGTTTCTATAAAGACAATATTCGCTCATTTACACTTGTAATCCGTATTCGGTGATATCTTGATGACCGGTGTCTTACAAATAAAAAATCTATGAGTTTACCATGATCTGGATGCCGCATGCCAAACGGAGCTGCAGGAATGTATGCCTTCCCGAACCTTGTATATTTGTCTAAATTGTAAGGTCCTGGACCACCCTTCTGGCTGAAGGAAGCATGCCTTATGCCCATACTGTACGCTGGATTCCTCCACTTTGAGATGTCATGCTTGGGATAGCCCGTTAAAGGTGGAAGAATGTAGGCATTAGGACCTGGACCTGTCAAAACAATGAATAGGGTAAAAATAGTATTTAGCCTCAAAATATGTTGTTAGTTAGGATATCATTTTTTAAATCAGTATTAAATTTAAGACTATGTTACAGAGATCACATGCAATAGTGCGCTAAATGTGTCAAGTAGTTATTTCTCCAATTTTCCAAGTGGATGGCAGGGCCAGCAGCAATCTCTGACTACAATCCTCAAGGATAAATGTAGTAATTACTACTACAAATAAATAAAGATGTACATTAGTTGTAATCTGTCTACAACTGCCACTGAGGTGCTTACTGCACCCATAAGAAAGTGACCTCTGTTTATTTTCCTCTGTGGTTTCAAGACGCACCAAGAATTGATGTGTTAGGAGATAAAGCATAACAAACTTTCCTGGGATGGTAAGACGAGTCCACTAACACGAACAAATTAAATAAATAAAGTCACAATACAAAGACACAATTTTCTTGTTACAACCACATCCCTCAAATTGACTCTGAGTTTGAAATTGCCCAAAGCAAATAAATATAAATTTTACTATTTTACTGATCCTCATGTTTGCTGTTAAACCTTCTTGATTCTTTGAGCAATATTTATGTTTTATTATAATCGATGACGCTATTAAACTGTGCTTACTTCTAAAGTCAAAGAAAAACTATAAAATTCCTCTAAATGAATGAGTTTTGAAAGACATAAAAATGAATTTTAATCATAAATTTAATTTTATATATATTTTATAGAGCCAAATTTGACAACTTACTACCAGTCCCTAAAAACAGCTTGGCTAGCTCATTCAATATGTGTACAACAAACAATATTCATACTATACAACGATTTGTCTAATAGTTTAAAACGAGTTATTCAAAAATATAATTCTAATGTAAAACTAAAAACTGGTTTCTTGTAAAAATATACACTGCAACTTGAAATCTATTTATATTAGTTATAGACTTTGAATTAATGCATGTACAAAATATGTAACAAAGATTCTTAAAAGTTTTAAAATATTTTTATGTTGAATTTATATTTTTATATTTATTATAACTTAAAAAAATTAAAATGTTTAATTTGATTGTAATTATCTTTGTTAGTTTTTAATTTGCAATTTTTATGAAAGCGCATTATTTGAATTCAATATTGACACATAAGCTATGTGAAATATAAAGTCTGTCCAATCCATTTGTAAGTGACCTATTTCAAAAAAGTATATAATTTGTGACACTGTGTTTAAGTAGCTTGAACAGATCCTTATTAATGACACTCTTGATTTATTCATAGTTTAGGAAATATTCAGTATCTTTCATGAGTGTTGGATTAAAGCTGCGTGTTTAATAAAGTTGGGCTCAAAGAAAGCCAGACACAGCCTAGGCAAAATCATCCATAGAAGAATAGAGTTAACTAGTTGTATTGTCACAATATCTTAAATTAATAGGAATCAGAAAGTTCAGCTCTTTTGAATTAATTACTGAAGAGGAGACAGTGTTTTTCTGCTCTTTTATATGGGCCAAAAGCCTTCATTTCAACTGGTTATGAAGACGATTCACAGCTTTTTTTTTATCATTTTAACGATACGTCTGTGCTTGCTCCTTTAAGCTGTACCTGAAAGAGCTGAATTTTCCTGCATTTCATTCTGTAGGAAAACAGCATTCGGCACAGAGAAGGAAGAAACAGAGGTTGTATTCGATAGTAAGCTAAATTTTCCTCGAGTTGGAGTGTCGACTAGTTATTTCTCCAGTTTGCCACTTGGATGGCAAAGCCAGCAATTTATCAGTCCCTCCCGTTATTTTCTCCAAATCCTCAAGGATAAACATAGAAATTATAACTAGATTTATACAGATGTACTTTAGTTATAGTCTATTTCTATAAACTGCAACTCATGCTTTTGCTGCAGCCATGAAGAGGAGACCTCTACTTTTTTCTGTGACTTTGTCTATATTCTACAGTCCTGAAGAACATAGAGTATAAACAAATAAACAGAAAACAGGACCAAACATTTAATATAATCAAAATTCAACATCTTAAAGAAGACACAAACAGTGAAGATGAACCAGGAAAAGAATGCCAGAAACTCTGAACAGATGATCCGGCGCCACCTTCCAAATTCCGAGACAAGACGTTCCAGCTGTATTCAGGGCAAGAAAACAAATGCCCTGTAACTCAGACCCGGCCAGATGATGGACGCACAGCTAGCGTCCGAAAACGTGTTCACCACGATTAAATAAGGTTATACACCTTAACACCTTTCAGTCTAACTAGTGATGTAGTGTAAGTTGTAAAGTAGCTAAAGTTTTAAATTCCTGAAGTGTATTTTTTACATTTCTGGAGTCTTAGGAGAGGTTTGAGAACACTGCGTCAAGATAGGGATGAGGTCTCCTCCTTACAGTTGGTATCTAGTATTAATTTAGTTGGTTAATCAAACATATGTTAAAGTTCAGTTGAAGTGCTTGCAGCTAATAAAGAAAATGTTCTAATAACCACCCACTTGAGCAGACAGCCTTGTAACTGAACTGGCTCTACCTTAAAATTTAACCGTTCCTATAACTTAAAACAATAACATTTTTAAGAGTTTTCTCTAATTTCAAAAGTAATCCTACGGCTTAAGGCAAGTTTCTCAATAATTGAGCTCAGATTTTGGGTAAAGGTAAATAGTAATGTAATGGCTATGCTTACCAGTGTTGTATGGTTGCGGTGGGGATGCCATATTTATTAGTTGTGTTTTCCTTTTTATGTATTTTTTATATTTAAAATTTACTGATAATTTTTTAAGTGTATCTGTGTGGGTAAGAGAAAGTGAATGACTTGTGTAACCAGGTTACCAACAATATGAATTTAATCAAATTATTAACAATGTTATTTTTATTGTTTTATGATTACCTCATTCTTTAGTTTCAATATTAGATAAAAAGTTAACTAATTAAAAGACATACTACATCTTATTAAATTAGTGCTTGCACTCAACTATATTATTAAAAACATTATAACTTTGTTTATAATCTTATTTAATTAAGAAATTATTAATTTAAAAAATAATTTTAGTTCAAGTCATTGACAATTTTGTAAAAAACAAAAACATGCACACTAAACAGAGGGAAAAACATATAAACCTTCACAACTTTAGGTGCCTCAAGGGACTTCTTCATGAAGAAAACTTTCATAGGAAGAAGGATATTTCATATGGTGGCGCAGTGCTGTAACCCGGCCACTTGGGGACAAAGTGTTGTGGAATTGTACGTGATAGGTTCTATAGTCGGTCCTCTTAATAATACAGATGCTGTGTACGCTCAATGATTACCATCGAGATGGACGCTACTAGAGAAGTTTCAGTGTCCATGTCAGGTGGTAGTCAGGGTCCGGATGTTAATTAGGGAGAAAACCCAACCACCCATGGAGGTAAAGTGGTATTAACCCATCTGCAGACACATATTTTAATAGTGATGAGGACAAATCTTCGCACCCACACACGTAATAATGACCCACCCTCCATTTATAAAGAACTTTATAAATGATTTTATAAAGTGGTTGGAAGCGTTGTTGGTCTTTACTGTATTTAAAAGCTAAGAAACAGATTTTGATTAACAATGGACAGATACAATGTAAGCATTAAGTCTAAGACAAATATTTTTTGGTCCTGGGATTGTTATTTAAATTCTTTCAATATTACAACCAATTAGTGAAGTCTAGAGATATTGTTGCCTATGTTGCATTGTACAATATACAAAACATCTTGTAAATACGTAGTATCTTGGACAAGTTGGCCATTAGACGATCTAGGTTGCAGTTAGTGGCCGTTTCCCAAACTACCACACCACTCCTGGGAAGTCGACAGCCCTATAGCAGCCCAGATTGTAAGGGTATAGGTCAGCTGGTGGGTCAATACCACTGTACGTGTATGGGTGTGTGGGTGGGTCAATACCAAGGTACATTTATAGGTGGGCTGGTGGGTCAATACCACTGTACGTGAAAGGGTGGGCGGGTGGGTCAGTACTACTCTAAGGGTATAGGTGAGCTGGTGGGTCGATAACACTATATGTGAATAAGTGGGAGGATGGGTCAATACCACTCTACGTGTATAGGTGGACTGGTGGGTTAATACTATAGTACATGAATGGGTGGGAGGATGGGTCACAATACCACTGGACGTGTATAGGTGGGCTGGTGGGTCAATACCATAGTATGTGAATGAGTGGGAGAATGGGTCAATACCACTGTATGTGTGTAGGTGTGCGGGTGGGTCAAAACATCTTACCATCAGCCAAAACATGCTGTTATATTCCAAACTTAAGATTTATGTTTATTATAATGTTATTTAATATAGCTCAATTTTTTACAAAAATCAACTTATGGCTTACTAGAACAGTTCTTTGTATATCAAATGACACTTCATGTGTACGATACAATCATTATTATAAACCAAATCATTGAGAGGCCATTCCTAGATTGCACCAACCTTGGGTTTATTGAGCTCTCCTATTACCTACTAGAATGTGGTGCCTATTCCGAGTGGCTTAACCAGCTCTACAATCCTTTCGCGCAGACTAGCTACCATTATGTCCTCTGAGAACTCAAACCCGAAAAATGTCCTTCTCTTAAGCTCTAGATTTTCACACTCAGTCAAGAGGTGTTTGGTAGACTCAAGAGCCTCACCACAAAGCTTGCAACTAGTATCCTCTCTGATGATACCAATCGCTGCCAAATGCCTCCAGAAATGGTTGTGTCTAGTGATATAAGCAGTCACTATCCTGATGTCATTTCATTCATGTGGTGAGTGATTTGGTCAGAGATTTTACAAAGACTTGCTCATGAAACCGCTGCCATTTGCTTTAGTGACGATTTCTCTTCCAAGGTAAATATATCAGTCTTGGCAGTGGTAAGTCCAATGCCACAGGGTGGTTTGGGTCCTACTAATGGAGTCATCGCCCCTTCTTAGCAAGGAGATCAGCCTCTTCGTTGCCAAGTCAAGGTAGTTTGACAGCCATCCATTATGTCACTTTATAATCTCATAAAATGTTCAATGCTTTTGAAACTACACTTCAGTATTTATTGCTGGATAAGTCATCTCACTGGCTTTCTTAGCCAAACCAAACCTGACATTGTTTGAATATAATTTTATTCACTAACAAAAAATCAAAATAACTTTGAACAAGGATACATTTTTGAATGCACCTTATTTATTTTGTATGTAGATAATTACTGAAGATTTTGGATTTTGGTAAATAATTTTTAATTTTCCACCTATTTATTATTATGAGTAAAAGAGTCAATCTATACAAATTTGTCTGTAACGGTTGATTGACATTTCTATTAGCCAGTCTAAATTGTTACTAGCATTGTGTTAATAAACAAAGAGTAAAATAATATCTAGTTATTAGACATATTAAATTGATGTGGTCTCCATAAAACTTCCTAGTATAATTTTGTATGACAACCTGACTCCAAATAAAATATTTTAGTTATATTGACTGATAGATTGCTGCATGTATGTCAATAGAAATTCTTATCTTCTCTGTATATTTTATTATATGCACTGTAATAACTCGATGTTCTCCAGTAGTATTGACTACCGTATAAATGTCCAAGTCCATGTAAATATTGTATTTATCTGATAACGAATAAACTCTATTGTTATATTCTTTTATTCATTCATACATAGTCATTTTTATTGTGATATACAGTAACAATGTAAGTTACTAGTCAGAAAAACTTTTAAATGATAAAAAGGATACATTTCAATAAATGGAAAATCTCTGAATATACTACAAAGACCATTATTATTCATTAGTAAAACATTGATTGTAGACAACGTTTTACTAATGAATTTACGTTGTATAGATTCGGGTGAGTGAGTGTGCTGATTCTTAACCCTAAGAGTGTAGATGAACCAGTTTAGTCCATTTTACTGAGGTCAGCTGTTCCTCAGAAAGAGCGATTTATTAACAGCCCAACATCCAGGGCAACTAAGGGACCTACAGCTTTACGTGGGATCCGAACCACATCATATTTGTCTGATTTTCTGCCAAGTGATGACTGACGAGCCAGATAGTCAGTTCTCTCTCTTACACAATATCATGACCCTGGCTACCACCAGCCAACACGGACAACCTAGACTTCTCTATTAGTGTCTGTCGACGGCAACCATTAAGCGGACCCTGTATCAGTATTAAAAAGCCAAGTATAGAACCTATTGCCTACAATCTTCACAAACTTTATCCCAAAGTAACTGGGTTACAACACTGTGCTACGAGTGCCAACAAAATAAACCATCCCCCTTAAGAATATCATAGTAGTTTGAGTGGAGTCCTAAGTTGAATTCCAAAGATCCAAAAAGTCTATAGCCTTCTCAAACATAAGATCATAATAGAAAAAAACCTCTCTAATGGAAAGTTGTGCTTGAGATTATAAAAATATGCAAATTTATTTTTATTAGACAGAGCTTTACGTATTTTTCAAATATTCAGTCAATATTATCAATATTCATTTTTTTAATATTATCTGGTCGAATTATTACATGCAGCTTATTATTTTCAGTATTTTTCAGCTGTAACCTTCCATTTTCCTGGTATTAACTCAGACAAAATAATTTCCCCCCCTCCCTTCTAGCAATTTCCAATGTGAAATCCTCCTATCCCTCCAAATCTTCTCTCAGAAAAGTTATAGTTAAAACTTAAAAAATATGTAAACAAAACTAACATATATTCATAAATTAAATAATAATAATAACAAAAAAGTGAATACATTTATTCAAGGAGGGACTGAAAATCATACTTATTGTCTTTTTGGTCTTGACAGGCCAGATTTGTGGTCTTTGTCAGTGTTCATATCTTCATTCTCTCTAGAAGCTGTTTCATCCGAATGTACGGAGGGTCTTCATCAATCTTATTCTCCAACATCTGATGTCTATTTTAACAGATCCCTTAGCAAAACTTTGGTGTGGAACATCAAAGCCGTCCTGCATCCATATCTTACTACCACAATTAGTGGTGCACCAACAAAATATGATATTGAGCATTTCTTCTGGTGCAGTTGGGTGTTTCATTTGAATGGCAACGAGAAAGTTGTTTTTATTCTGAACCCAACGACATGATAACTGTGTTGTACTGCTACTTCCTCACTAGATTGATGGGAAGAACTGACTTGATGAAGCACGAAGCAAAAATTGTATTGAGTGTTCTCCCTTTTTCTTTCTCCATACAACCTTAAAAAACACCTGTTTCTCATTTCGTTGATGGGATGTTGTGCGATCTGAAAATACCTCAGCAGCTTGGTAGATGTCAATGTTTTTCAAGTATAGTTTTAAGTTTACAGTAACAGACTTTGCTCTTCTTGAACGGATGTAGAGTCATATCCAGTAATGTAGAAAAGATATGCAGGAAAAGGATGTCTTTGAAAGTTAGCTACTGCATTCCTAATTTGAATAGGTTGTGGTTGGCCTGTTTCAATTACAACTTTTCTGCAAGATATTACTGGGTGAAAGGGGTGTGAAATTATTTTGTATGGTTATAACCGTTGAAAAACGCTAAAAATAATGAGCTGCATGTAGTGCATAATTCAACAGAAAATGTGAAATTTTTATAGAATATTGGAAAAATTCGTAAAGCAATGCCTAATGAATAGAAATATGGACAGTTGTATAATTATATTCTCTAGCAGAATTTCATTTTCGACAACTTTCTATAAGCCAGGTTTGTTACTATTGTCACAGATAACTAACTCTACCCAGATAGCTCAATCCCATGCTAAAGAGTGTTAACTGTTAACAAAATTTTTGTAGTGTGTCAACTGTTGAGCGGCTGTCAACTGGACGGTGTTGCCAGATTGAACTTAATCAACTATCCATACTAAAAACGAATATTACAATAATAAATATCAGCTGATAATAATAGTTAAGGTTTAATTCTTGTTCAATGCAGCAACGTCGCATCCCCTAAATTCGCGGTCGTTTAGTGCGTGTTGCCTACTTACTCCTTAAACAGTGCGTTCGCTTTTCTCGTATACTGTGAGCTATTTGGGTAGAATTATTTATCTGTGCTATTATGAACCATACATAAGTTAAAGAGAGACGTTTAACGAAAAACATTAGATAAAATAATTTGTTTTCTTTAATTTTTGGTGTATCTCAAAAATAATTTAGAAGGGCATACAAATGAACTATGTTATCGGCTTTAATTTTATTATTTCATAAAATATTTCTCCAGGTTGCAGGGTTTTCGAAATAGAAATGAAGATCCAGAAAAGGTACCTTTTTGTTCCTCACCTCTTCAAACCTCATTTCTTAGCGGTGAGGACTTTTAGTATATTTATCTCCTAACTAGTCCTAAAAAATTTGTTTATTTCGATCGTTCCTTCTAAAATTATTCGTTGACTAGACTAACATGTAACAGGATAATGAACATGATTTATACAATGGTGTTGCACCGTTGGTAAATAAATAAGTAAATGCTGTCTACAAGATGAAAATGAGGATATGGCGTTGTTTTACAATTCCTATTCTGTAGATATCCTTAGAGCGTATTCCATTCCAACACAATTTAGTAATAAGTTATGTAACATCATGACAATAGAATTAGATTTATTACGTCTGTGAGTTTTTCAAATTGCAGAAAAAGCTTTGAGTATATTCGGAGAGTAAATCCTACATAAGCTTTGAAGAATCTTCAAAACAACTGCTTCTAGCACAGATATTTAAGAAATTGTTATTCATTAAAGTACAATCATAATGTCACAAGTTAAAATTAACAACTGAAATACATGTATTTATATTAATTTAAATTCACCTTGGATTTACAAATATTTATTTATTTGTACATATATGGTATACGTCATTTTACATTTACAAACGAACGTTATTGCACAGACGACTGATTAAAGAATATATAATTTTAACTATACAATAGACGATGATACAGCAAAGTAATAAATAAAGTTAGTAATAAGTATGTTAAAAAGTTAACTATAACTAATTTGATATAAACTAGCCTGACTAGTACGCAACAACATGCAGGTGGTATACTGAGTACAATTCATGAATACAAACAAGAGTGATAATTAATGGTGGAATAAGTTTAGTGTGACTAGTGTGTAAACACTTGCAAGTATTACTTAAGTACAACAGAGAAAAATAAGTTTAACAATAACGAATAGTTAAATAACAAAAACATAACATGCAAGATTATAATGTACATAAGTTCTAGCTGACATCAAGACTCTTGTAGGTCTTCAACAATTCCCTTTTGAACTGGGCTTCAGACATGTGGAAAAAGTCTATCCCCAAGGGAACTCCATTTCCCAAACGGTGGATCCTTGGTAAGGTGCTATTGTAAGCATACTGCGTAGCTCGAAACTGTCTGTGGAATAGGCTTTGAGTTCTAGAAGACCGAGTGAAGTGCAGGTCCAGGCATGCCAACAACTCTGGGCAGTCAGATGTAGAAGTGATCAGCTTCTTTAGAAACATGAGGTTAGCAATCTCCCGCCTAGATGAGAGAGGAAGAAGTTGAAGCTGTCTTCGTAAATCGTCCACAGGAACCTCATAATAGGCGTAACCCAGCCGTAGTCTGACAATTCTTATGAAGCGGGATTGAATTTGCTCAATTTGCTCGATGAGGACAAGTTGGTAGGGCGACCATACAGGAGAGCTGTATTCCAAGATGGGCCGGACCAGTTGAACATACAAAATCTTCAGAGCCCAGGGGAGAAACCCTCACGAGATGTTCGAACAATGAAGCCGAGTAAGCAGTTTGCCCGCTTGCAGATTGCAGATATGTGGTTCATAGGGCTAAAAGATGTGGATAGTAGCACTCCCAGGTCCCTTACTGAGTCAGATCAGTTGAGAAGAGAACCATCCAGTGTGTAATTGAAAAACAGCGGATTAGACAGCCGATGAAAAGAGAGAATGGAGCATTTCTTTATGTTCAGACTCATGTCGTTGGCAATGCACCATGAAACCACATTATCTATGTCAGTTTGAAGAGCCTGGCAATCTCGAATAGAACCAACGACCTTGTACAGCTTTTCATCATCAGCAAAGAGTAGCAGCCGGGAGTCCGTTATAACGTCTTGGAGGTCGTTGATGAATAATGAAAAGAGCACCGGAACCATAAGAGATCCCTGAGGAACTCCTGACTCAGCCATGAACGGTCTAGACAGCTCATTTCTGTAGCGGAAAACCAAGGAGCGATCAATCAAATAACTGTGAAACCACCTCAGTAGTGACCCGGACACACCAAGAGCCTCCAATTTAGCCAGAAGGTGGGCATGACTCATCCTGTCGAAATCCAGATAAAAGCTATCCACTTGTTTTCCGTCACCAAAGGCAGACACAATATCATCTTGATAAAGAATCAGGTTGGTAGTCACAGAACGACCCTTCACAAATCCATGCTGAGCCTGGGATATGATATTCTTCATCACAAATGATAACCGACTCAGGACTAATGACTCAAAGACCTTTGTAAGGGATGGCTGGATGGCTATGGGTCGATAATTTTTTGAATCGGAAGCATCTCCACCTTTGAGGATTGGAGTAATGTAGCTAATTTTCAGGTTTTTCGGGAAGCAACCATTCAGCAGCAAAGCATTAAAATACAGAGTGATATGTGGGGCCAGGATCCCGCTACAGTGTCTGAGCACAGCCGGGGGGATATTATCCGGTCCAGGGCCTTTGTTGATGGCAAGAGAAGCTAAGGCTAAGATCAGAGATTCAGAGACTTCCCTGCACGAAAATGTAAGCAGCGATAAATTTAGCGGCGAGTCCGTGATGTATTGAGGTGGAGGCTGTGATGAGCGTCTGCAGATCGAAGAGAAATAATCAGCAAGAAGATTACTCATCCTTGGGGCCCGTAACAATCCTGACATCCAGCATGAGCTGGAGACATCCGACTTGCACGTTTTTGTGTTATTAATGTAACTCCAGAAGGCTTTGGGATTGGTTTTCAGTGAGTTCTCCACCATTGAAATGTAATTCTTATAGCATGAGAGTGAAAGTAGTTTGCATCTTGATCGGACTCTATTAAAAGCAAAATAGATGTTATCACAGAGTTTGTTTGTAGCTTTTATGAAAACGCTTTTTGAGTATGACAAGCTCCCTCAGTTCTTGGGAAAACCAACAAGGAAATAGACGCCTACCAACTTTTTTCTTGGGAGTGAATTGTTCAATTATTGATACCAAGGTTACACAAAAGTCCTCAAACGCCCCTTCCCAATCCACAACATCACCAGACACAGGATAACTTAGGTTCTGAATGGACTGGAAGATTTCATTAAAATCACTTCTACGAAAATTGAGGACGTATTTCTCAGACGTATCAAGATCCTCGATTGAGGTACGGCAGGTAACATCAATTTCGAGAGCTGGATGGTGATAATCCACTGGTAAGAGTGGGTCAGTAGCCTCTGTGATGGGAATACAAGGGTTAGAGGAAAAATCAAGATCCAGTAAAACGCTCCTGTCGTTACTAACATTATTGACCTGTTTGATGTGAAAAAGATGAGCTAGCTCTTTAATAGCCTGGGTAGCCGTATTTGCAGTATCAGTAGAAATATCCGACCAGTCAGAATTGGCAAGATTGAAGTCCCCAAGAAGTAAGATATATCTTCCTTTCTTGTATCCCGAGCGACAAGAAGTTCCTCAACAGCAGAAGTAAAATTGATATATTGGCTGGCAGGCTTGTTTGGGGGCAGATAAACGCACCCAAGAAACAGTGTTCTATTGAAGGACAGATTCAGAGAGATCTATATGCTTTCAATATGTGAGTCTGAAGGAGTTATAAGAGATGACAGCATATTGATTTTTATAGCTAGGAGTACTCCTCCACCACTGAGTTTGGAAGAAGTTAAAGAGGAACGATCATATCTATAATTTTTTTAATTTGTAAGGCCTAATTCGGCATCTGTGATATCAGGTGTCAGATTTGTTTCAATTAGTGCCAGAACATCGAATTTATTTCTAGCAACAGCATGCTTCAAACAGTTAAATTTACTCCTAAGCCCGTTGACATTCTGAAAGTATACATGAAGCATGGATTGGCTATTGGAGTTTATAAGTTTTTTGAAGGATTAACTTTAACGATGGAAGGAATTCCATTGAGGTATTTTATTGTGAGACCATTTTTCCTCCGTTTGTGCGTCTATCAATTTCTTCCCTGAGGTCACTCAAGTACTGACGTTCCCTGGACGTTTTGTCCCTAGAAATGGAGACTCCAGTGAAAATCGGATCGTTTAATTCTGCTGATGTCAACTTTTGAGAAACACTGCATGAAAACTCTAGCTTCATCAGGAGATTTAAATACCATTCTTACAGGGCGGTTTTTATCTTTAATAAATTTACCAAATCTGAAGACTTTAATGGATTCGGTGTTGATTTTATGATTTATAACGTCACCAGTTTGTGTTATAAGACTTACATCATGATTTTGCCTCAATTTTGCATCCTTAATTAAGCTTTCCTTCAAGTTAAACACTAGGACGTTGGCTGCACGCCTAGAACGTTCATTCATCTCCCCGATTATCTGTTTGGGGTTAGAATTTCCCGGTTTATTGCTCAGGTTAAGTGGAAGAAGGGACTTTTTAGTCCCAACTTCGCCTAGTTAAATAAAGACGTATTTCATTTCATTAATGCACCAACATCACGTTCAAGATCAGTAATCCGGTTTTCGGATCTTAATAGGCTGGGTTCAAGTGCATGTATTTTCGTATTAATAGACTTAATTTCATCTTTAATAGGTGCAATGTCATCCCTTTTCAAGGCATCAACTTTTCCAATTAGATCATCCACCTTTTTGACGAGCTCAGACATTTGTGCAATCAGTTGATTTGTAGGTGTATCTGCTGGTGCAGGTACAGTCGGATCTATCATATGTATTATTACTGTAGAGTCTACTGATACTACATTATGAACGTTTGCAACAATTATTATTATATAGTATCCTTTATAAAATGTAAAGAAATTTGATTTGACTATGGTTTTGTTATGTTGGTTAACCTACGAGTCAAACTGATGAAACGGAATTACAAAAACAATGGCTGAAAGCTCTGTTTGTGGGGCGTGCGGTTTATTAGTGTAGTTTATCTTGACCATAGATGATTAATTAGGAGTGTATTAACATTTATTGACTTAAATTGTATTTTTACCCCTAAGTATATCAGCAACCTAGGACTTAGCAAGTTAATAGTGCAAAGATTTAAGTGTTTTTTAGACTGACAACTTGGTATTTGTTGATCAACAACCTGTTGTCAAATTAAAAATACTTGTGCAGTGTTTTGTTGTGATCATCATTAAAGGTCTATTTAAAATTTGGTTTATGTAGCCTTCTGTATAACTTTGTTAAGTTCTGATATGGTTCTTAATCACATTTTTATCTTAGATTGTGATTTTAATTGATCCTAATGTGGTTTAATAGTATCAAGATGACTTTCTTCAGAAAAGCTAGGCCTAAAGGCTAACCTAACAAAATATGTTTAAAATTTAAACTTTAGGATAAACTACTGTGTCACCGGAATATTTTAATTTTTTAAATCACTAGAATGTAATAACGAAGATTATATTACCTCTTTTAGTTTTTCAAAGAAGTTAAGAGACTGTAGAAGCTGGCGTCCTATCCTCTTTCAGAGTGTGTGCCAGAGGCAGTGGAGCAGGGGGTTGGCAGAGGGGGCGGCTGCAGCCTAATTCCCAGAGGTGCCGCCCCCGGAATGGCTGAGGTCATTACTCCTAAGAGGCAGGCGGTTTTTGACCGACTTCGGCGAAGACTTGAAAGTTACCGCCGACATCAAAGTGACTGTATACCTAGATACAATCAATCTTTCATTGGACTTACAGAGCAGCATAATCAAGATACTCAAGCACTAAAGCAAAGGTTTCTTGAGAGTAAAGCGAAACGAGCAGCCAAGAAACCTGAGAAGAAAGTTCTAGACAATCCTCTCCAAAGTCTTCATGCTGTTACTGTAAGTTAAGAAACAAGTTATTTTCTTTACACAATCTATTAATAATTGTAATCAAGACCCACAGCCTCAAACATGTCTCCTTTCTAAGATGAAAGGAACTAACTTATATGCTAAATACATTTAAAGGAGGTACAAGCTCAAATGTACATGCCTCCTTCACTGCAAGTAAAAAAAATCATCCTCTTGTCTAATAATACAGCATTAGTAGCATAGCATCTGTAATATTGTGCTGATTGTGATTACAGTGTTTAGATCTTCTTTGATACATGATTTGGATGTTCAGAATGTTTGTTTTCATGTGAGGTTATATATGTTATTTATAACATATCTACATCAGTTGACAGAAATGAAATTTGTAATACTGTTGATATAAGCTCACAACTGCCAAATTATATTAATTGGTTCAGTTCCCACCTATCTTGCAGAATGATCAGTAATACTAAAGTTCTTCTTTACTTTTGACTTTTACAGCTCCATTTCTGCTTCTCCTTCAGTGACTAGTTTTGGATCCATTTATTGCGAGACTGCAAAAAAGCATCTTTCAGTTTCAATTCCTGTTACTTGTTTTCTCAGTGCTTAGTTAGTACCTAGTATACAATTTTGCAGTTATATAAATTTGATTGTTTATAGTTCACTTTCACTTTTACCTTTAATTTTCACATTACCTACCAAAATGGAAGTAAAAAATAATAAGGATGATAACAGCTGATAGTTATTTCATTCAAAATCAACAAAGTTGATAATAGCTTAAGTTTGGGCTTACAATTCAGCACATTGGTTATATCCTGCACTAAGTTTCATAGCTAATAGGGTAGTAAAATCCTGGATTGAACAAAAAACTACAAACAACAATACAACAGTACAAACAGTGAGAGTCCAAAATATTAATATAATGTAGCCTAATACCACCAGAGTTTGTCACTACTATTGTTACCTACTTGTGTCACCATTAGGATGTGAAAGCATTGTTATATCGGCTTTGACGATTGAAGGTTTAATATGTTGTACCTTGTACTACTCACTTTTGATTGTAGAAAAAATTATAAACATGTACCGTAGCATTCAAACTTGTCTTGGTGCTTTCTGATTCTAATGAACTATATTATGGTACTGTATGCTGTATTTCACAAAGTATTACGATTTAAGCTATAGAGCACAATGGCTTGCAAAAGAACTATTGATGTTAAACTGGTCTGAAGACCCATAGAGAGATATGCCTACTTAATTTAAATATTATGAAAATAGAGCTATATCCTTTGTTAACAATTCATTATTCTTTGAAACCTTTAGACTCAAGAGTTAATTTTGCCTTGATAGTTTATTCTTATAAAAATTTCAGTTTAGCTAAATAAATCTCAAAATAAATTAAGAAAATGTTACGGCCTAGTTAAATAAGTTTTTTATTAAACTCATGTTCAAATGAGTAAAATACTTCCCCATCTACCTTGGGTTAAAACAGCCCTCCATCATAGAGGAGAAGTAGTTCCAAAATTAAGCTTGGACTATGTTAGTTTAAAAAAATCATTTGTAGGCCTAATTAAGACGTTTGGGAAAACACATGATTTACATATAAATCTTTATACATATTTTACTTATGATAGTATAACAGTCATCATTTATCGTTTCCTTTTTAAAACATCCTAGTATATACAATATAGACTAAGCAAAATCTCTTTCGACTCGGACGTTTGAGGTTTCATGTGTATGTTTATTTGCTTACAATAAACGATTACAGTCAAAGTAGGTATGTCATGTAGAAGAGAACAAAATGAACATACATTTTTTTAAAAGTTTATCACAAATTCAAAAGCGAAACAGCACACCACTTGTGTTTAGGCAAAAACCATAGAACACTCAAGTTGTGTATTGCGTCTACAACATTCAGTTTGGTAGTGCACTGAAAAATTATCTGGACGTTGAAATGAGGTCTACTGTAGTAACCACATTGAGTGGTAGTAACCACTCAATTTAGTAGTAATCTAGTATTCAGCTTTAGGGAGCATCTGTAAAGTTTTAATATTACCATTAACCTATTTTTCATATAGGTTATTTGATATAGTTACTGTGTAACTATTTACAACCATCCTAAGTAACTATTAGATAACTATTAGTAAATATAAGCACAATCAACCCACAGCCATTACTTATGGTCTTTCCTTTAACCTACGCATAGTCAATACCTTATAGCTCACTGATCAACCTACCGTGTGGCGCTTTGTGAATAAATACCTCTCTAGGAAGTTTGAGGGGGAGGGGTTATAATACTCGCAACGATATTCCGAAATTTTTTGTCTATATAGATTTAATTTAATATTTGCTCTTAAATGAGCAAATTGTATTCATATAAAAACAGCAGGGCATACCATAAGTTTGCATTTTGCATGGACAAGTTATTGACAGCGAGTACGCAGTAAACAATATTTATTTATGATAATTTCTAGTAATTTTTACTATAAGAGGATTGGTCTTATTTTCCTGATAATAAACAGAAACAAAATGTTAAATAAAATATGACAATCATAAGCATTTTTGTTTATCTATAAAAGTACTCCTTACTATAAAGCTTGTGCCTTATCTACATATCTCAAAGCTTGATGTAAACATTCACTGCCCACAAAATAAAAAAATCTCCGAAAACAAAAAAGGTAATTAATCCTAAAATAAAAGTCCAAGTAGGATATCAAACTACAGGTATTTTTATTCTTAATATGAATTATATTAGGACCCCAAAAACAAAAACATGCTCCAAAACCAGAAAATGAGTAATTTTAAACTAACGTACTTAAGTGAGGTATCTAATGAAATGTGTTCTTCTCTTGATTCCTAATATACCATCAGACTTTAGAAAAGACTGTTTGTGGACTATACTGCCCCAAAAACCAAATTTCAAAAAACAAAGTTTCCTTACAAGGCTGCAGGCCGAGACCATATTTTGGGCTATGGCAGTTTCTTGGTGAGTCCGTAGGCTGAGTTGCACAAAGGAGCGAAAGGCAAAATTGCCAGGCAAGGCTTCAGGCAGAGCTTCCCTCACAAGTATAGCGAGTTACTGGGTTGGTACGTGAAGAGTGTAGAGGTGTCCCCTAGTATTCCCCTTGTATAACTAATAAACCATTACAGCCATATAGTCGTAATAAAGTTTGTACAAAGGAAAAAAAACGTTTTACCAATTTTTCGAGAATGTGCAACAAAATTGAAACAAGATCAAACAAAGCAAATTATCATAAATTAATAAAAAACACTATAGACACATTGGCTCACTAACGTTGATACTGATAGTAGCTATTCCACTAACCTTTACACAGACGACTGTTTGTAGCTCTTCCACAAACCTAAACTCAGTCATAACAACTGATTGCTTTCCCACTAACCTACACCTCAGAGAAAAAATATATAGATGTTGCTTTCTTATGGCTGCAGTGGACATCTCAGTGGCCATCATAAGGAGATAACAACTAACGTACATCTTTATAAATCTGAATAATAATTAATACATCTATCCTTGAGGATTGGGGGGGAATAAGGGAGGGACTGACAAGGTGGTATGGTAAATTTGAGAAATAATTACTCAACACATATATTGCACAATATTACATAAATTAAATAAACAGCTCTTTTAATCTTTATTTTTGCACTCGGAAGCATGGTCTTTTTTAAATCAAGCTGTATGAAAATAAAACTGCTCTAAAAAAATCCAAGCATGAAGTAGAAATAAAAAATTTCTACATACGTATGTATATTATGTAAACTGATTTTCTAAACTCTGTACAACTGATACACCACAAGTATGAAGTGAGTGTGCTGATATATGATGTGCGTCTTTCCCATCTTGATGCTACAGCTGTGATTCTGACAGCGAGTCTGCATGGAATATTGGCAGCCAACTTACTACATGTTGCCCATACTAACTACTGTACTTCCAGTGTTCTCTGCATCTCTCATGAGATCTACAGGTGCTGACAGTTACATCTAGACAATATGTTAAATATGTGTTAGGTTGAAGTTAGTGCATAGGGGAAAATAATATTGATTCCAGTATGTTTTGTCTTTGCTTTATCAGTTATTATTGTTCATTAGTAAGCCAATAGTCATTAGGAATCATTAAGTTCCTTTCAGTTATAAATATTAACCCTCTACTGGTACAGTGGATTTTGAGTACCTTAAGTGGTACTGTGGGGTCTTTGAAGACTCCAAGGGGAAAATGCGCCAAAATGATAACTAACAATATCTTTACAATGTTTTTATCTCTCCTTTTTGTGTATAACAACATAAAGTTACTTTTATAACTAAAAATGTCTATATATATTTTTTAATTTACAAAATAAACCTTGCAAAAATTACACTTTTTAAGGGTTATGAACAATTATAATTTTAGTCCTTATATGGTTTTTCAGCTTTTAATGTTACTACCTATCTTCTTTACATTCCATAGTAACTAGCTAAAACAAAAACAAACATTATATTATACATAAAAAACTAACATTCATCTTTGAAATAGTTTTTCTGTTTTGGTAAGTTTGTTAAAAAAATGTTCAAAATTATTTTATGATGTACTTACTATTTTGATCATTCATTACAGATGATGTGTCTATGATAGTGGTTTTTGCATACTGTGCAATCACATTTTACGCATACAGTCTTCACTTTTTTTCTGGAGCAGAGATCACAGCGTTTGCGCTTCGCTGGTCTCTCAGGACTTGCCGGTTGATCCCTTAGGGCCACCTTGTACATTATCTTCAAATGAAATATTCATTCTATCTACTTTACTTACAGGTTGATTACTGGTTTGAATTGAAAAAATTTGTTTATCGTTCAGAACTTAACTCATTTTGAAAAAGTGTCTAATAACAAAAAAGTCACACAAAAGTGTTACACTGCGGTCTTTCAGAACCCCAACCATTTTTTTCTGAAAAACTAAATTTCTTAAAAATGTCAGAATAACTATTTCTTATTAGTCACTTACATGTAGAAGAATACCTGAAGCAATAACATTTCTACATTAATACTTTCCAATTAAAATACAAAACAAAATTCAATGGGGCCTCGAAAACCCCACTGTACCAGTTAAGGGGTAAATTTTACATTCCTGAATACACTGAGTAGTAGGAATATACATATCGATATTTTGGTCCAATATATCATATCACTAAAAATTGATGTTATTCTCTCTCCTCAAAATCATCACGATTCAAAACAAAAACATTTAAATTGCCTCTCATACTTACAACACATACATTGATATAATTAAGAAACTTTATTTAGTTTTTTTTTTACGGGAGGTAAACGCACTTAAATGTAGTTTATTGTAGACCAGTGGGTGGAACGGGTAAATGAAGCTGTGTGTGAGTTGGCAACGCTGACTCTAAGATGCATAGGCAGTCACCTTACAAACCATCATTACATTATTATTTTATAACTAGCTGTACCCGCCCGCTTCACCGGTCATAATATTGAGTTTGATTTAGAACCTAATAGCTGAAAGAATTCAAGCATTTTTGCTTCTTCTACCAATATTAGATTTTTTAGGAGGCATGTCATAAAAAGTAAACTGCAAAACAAATAATTATTTATTTTTTATTTTCACGTTTCACCACATGTTTTAATTACCGAGGAAAAAAGGTTAACACCAAATACAGATCACCTGATCAAGTAAAAGTAGTGTGTGCTACACTCTCAAGGTGAAATGTAGAACTACAATAAATCAAAACATATACAGTACTGTTGTTGTGAGAACTTCAATCTGCTTATGGCATGTGAAACTACATTAAACCACACAGTCATATGTTTTTTGTAAACAATTCAGCTTCTCCATTTGAATAACATGGGATCTTTAGGAGCCCGTGGGGCGGGACCCTGTGGACGGATCTGCATCAAACTTCACAGAAACCATCTCGGGAGTATACAGGACAACATCCTAAAGTTTCATGGCGATCGGTTGGATGGTTTGGCAGCGCATAAACTTCAAACATATATATATATATACAAACATCCTCTTTTATAAATATAGATTAACATAATAATTAAAGCTATAATAATTATTCTTATTTTGAATTTTATCATTCAATCCCACGGACCACTACTTGTTTCGTGTAGATAAATGGATTTCATTTTTACTTTCAGTACGCTATTTAAAATTTTAGTGGCAGCAAATTATGGGTGTAATTTTGTCACGTAAGAGTTAGTGCATAGTTTTAAACAGATAAATCACTTACAATTCGATTTATCTTTTACCCGATATATTGATATTTTTCTTTCGATATTCGTTAGATCGATATTTGGTTTTGCGATGTATCGATATGTTGAAAATATTTGTCATCCCTACGGCCCCGCCCCGCCAGGTCGATCGACAATGGATAGGATTACGCCTTGTTCAACTTTCAATCTTCAATCCAACTACATGGGGACAAAGTGTTGTGGAGATTGTAGCTGATAGGTTCTACACTTGTTCCTTTTTAGACCGACATGGCGTCCACTACGGACGTGGACACTACTAGAGAAGTCGGGGTGTCCATGTTGTGTGGTAGTCAGTGTCGGAATGTGTTTAGGGGGGAGAATTGAGCATTGGGCTTGTCAATTAACTGAAAATCACAACAACGTTAAGTGGTTCGGATTCCACGTAAAGCTGTAGGCCCCTTGGTTGTCCTGCTAATCGGGCTATTATTAAATGGCTATTATTTTCTGAGCCAAGTCAAACTCAGTTAGTAGCCGGACTACTCAGGTCATCCCCACTCATCCTACACTCCTCGCCTTAAAATACGCACTATATCGTGAAGGCGTCTAATGTCTAATAACTTTATACCTAAAACTAGACATGTCAGAGACTATATTAATTGGTTTGGATGCTTCGTTTTTCAGGTTTGAAAGGTAGGTTAGATTATGTAAATTTTATTAAATTAAAAAAATAAAAAAAAAACGAAAACCGTAAAAAAATGATCTGGAGATATTGGCTAAATACACCTTCATACCAAATTTCATTAACATTGATCCATCCATTTGGTCTCCAGTGAAGTGTACATACACACAAACAGACGCTCATACGGACAAACATAAAAAAATTCAAAAAATCACTTTTGGGGTCAATGGACTCTAAATTGGATTTTTTAACAAACTTGTAAAAAAAATTTTATTTTACGATCACAATACTTTCTCTATGATACTTCCTCTATGGGAGAAAATAAAAACATTCTACATTATTCAATGATTGTATGCATGAGGTAAACTATAATTGATCGTACAATTGAAGCTGATAAAGTAGATCTTGATATGATATCACAAAACGTTTAACTGGAATGAACGCGTTTTTTGATACCGTGCAGAGAGGAAGGATGAATTTGATCCAGCATGTGGGCGAGATGAAGGAGCGTAGTGGAGCGGCGTACTCCGGTGTACACTTCCGTGAGAACGGGTCAAAATAATGGGCATCTTCCATTGGCGACACGACACGACGTACTTGCCCACTCCTTGTCACTTCCTTCCTTCGTCCCGTCGGCATCCCTGTCATGCCACACACAATTAATTAACTGAGTCGAAATGTGTTAGCAGGTCACCGGCTCTTAGCTGAAAACATCACTTTTACTGTTATAGTAACAATAATTTTAAATTGATTCATCATTACTTAAAATCTATTCATCATTACTTTAAATTGATTCATCATAACTTGAAATTGATTCATTATTATTTTAAATTGATACACCATAACTTTAAATTGATTCATCGTTAGTTTAAATGGAGCCATCATTACTTTAAATTGATTTATCATCACTTTGAATTGATTCATCATACTAAAGTCGTGTATTACAACGTTCAAATACAAAAGCATCTTAACGTGTACTGATAGCATACCGAACGATTTTTGCTTATCCTCTACCTTGACTGTAATAATGGACTGTTATAAGACATGAAACGCGACTCATAGACAAATAATATGTATATATATATATATATATATATATATATATATATATATATATATATATTTAATTCAAAAATACAATGGTTTACTAGCATTATTTCTTTTGTAGTTGGAAGTAGGCTGCAATTCCCTAAAGTACTTAATTAAGTATTGTACTTTTAGTTAATTCTCAGATTTGAGAGATGCTGACAAAACTTTGTGCGTATTTTAAAACGAATATGAAAGATTACATGAGTGAAGGATGAGTGTATATCCTTGGTAGTCTAGTTACTAGCTGAGTTTGACTTAGCTCATAAAGGGACTTTTATTAATATACCAAATAGTCAGGGCAACTAACGGGCCTACAGCTTTACGTGGCGTTCGAACCACTTAGTGTATTAGTATGATTTTCAGCTAATTGTGTCAAGCCCGATACTCGGTTCTCTCTCCTACACAATAACCGGATACTGACAACTACCCGACATGGACACACCAGACATCTCTAGTGGTGTACACATCGATGGAAACCACTGAGCGGACGCTGTGTCAGTATTAAGAACACCGAGGATAGAACATATCGCCTGTCTACAACACGTTGTCCCCAAGTACCTGGAGTATAACACTGCGCCACTAGTGCCAGCTAGTGTTAGATTTGTTGTCCTTCGTTGTCAGTTTACGCATGATTGGTTTTATCAACTTTTAATTACAATAATAGTAAATGTTGACATATGAGTTGGGCCTTACAAGAAGGAAGTGCACCAGTCTAGTCTGGGAGATGAGGGAGCGAGCGAAGCTAAGGAATGGACTGGGGGGGAGGGGGGTGGCACGTGGACCCCAAGCAGGTGCAGTCTGAGGCTGGGGTGTCGGGGTCCGTTAGGGCAGCACCCTTCGACCACCCCACACGCTCACAGTAGGGGATGTCTTGACTGTCCCTACCCCCGCCCCTAACTCCTACTGTACTACTTTATTTTAAAATCCTTAAATGTATATAGATTGCAATTCTCTTATGTAATCATTTTTCTTTTACATCTGATGCTTAACACTCTTTTCAATTAATCATGTAAGTTCACTTTATGAAATACACCGAGTATTTTAATGATTTTATACTTTTTTTCTGCATTATACGATTTCCTATAAATGTACGTTTTTCGCATTCAATGTACATAAATACTCATTTAATCCATTTGTTCATTTTTTTAAAGTAGATTTATTAGAAATCCATTCAAGTTTAGAATTTATTCGATTAATTAAAAACACAGTATTATTAATTCAGTTTTGTCTTGATGTAGTTTACTTTATTATAAATGGAGTCTTATTCCTTTGATAAATGTACTAAGATCGCTAACTGAGATATCTTCAAACCTTAGAACGAAAGTTTAGTGTGTGCACGCTATCTAAACAAAATTGATGCACAGATTTAATAACAGCCAGGCATTTCGCAAAACGAAACTGTTTTTATAATATAGGCTCTACGTTTACTTATTTATTTTTATTTATTTATTCTTAAGACGCCGATCGTCAAGTTATGGGCTAATATGGCTTTCGAATAAGTGTAGATGAACGACTGTAGTCATTGTTACTATCTGAGTTCGACTTAGCTCAGAAAGGACTATTTATTAATAGCCCAATAGCCAGGGGCAACTGTGGAACCTACAGATTTGCGTGGAATCCGAACCAGGAATGATTTTCAGCTAACTGACAAGTTTGACACTCAGTTCTCTTCCCTACACGACAGCTGAACCTTGACTACTATCCAACATGGACACCCCAGGATTCTCTAGTAGTGTCCACGTCGATAGCAACCATTGAGCGGACGCCGTGTTGGTATTAAGAGGATGGAACGTTCGCCTACAATCACCCAAACACTTTGTCAACAAGTAGCTGAGTTACAGCACTGCGCCACCAGTGAACTAATAACACTAACTAATACTTCTCCGATAACACATAAAAAAGGAACTGATAAACTAGTCCTGATATTAAAATTGATGAAGGTATAATACTAATAACAATGGAGCGTATTCCAAAGATTGTTAGCATTTCAATATTATGTTACAGTTTGATAGAAAGCAATGAGGTATGGTCGTAATTGGGGGGGGGGGATTGGGGGTGATGACTAAACTTTCTGGTACGGAACTAACTGTACGTAAGTGTATTCCTCAGCTAACAATTTTCTGATTTTGTTGTTCGAAGCAATGACGTATGGTCGTAATTGGGAGGGGGGCCGAGTACATTAAAGGACACATATACTTAACATGTATTACAATACAATATATGACCTATGAGCTCCTGTGCACACTACAAACAACTTGCCATCGTGGACAGCGTCCGTATGACGCCTCTGGACACGGACACGGAATGATCCATGCCAGACGAGTGTGGTGCGGGCCACCATGGCAAGTTGTTTGTGGAGTGTGCACAGGAAGCTCATAGGTCATCTATTGTCTTGTAATACATGCTAAGTATATGTATCCTTCAATGTACTCGTCCCCTCCCCTCCCAGCTCTGTCCGTGTGACGTGCTGTACAGCCTGTGGACACGGAATGATCCGTGCCAGACGAATGTGTTGCGGGCTACCATGGCAAGTTATTTGTGAGGTGTGCACAGGAAGCCCATAGGTCATCTATTGTATTGTAATACATGCTAAGTATGTGTCCTTCAATGTACTCGTCCCCTCCCCTCCCAGCTCTGCCCGTGTGACGGGCTGCACAGCCTGTGGACCTCTTGATTTTCACTGATATGCGTGTGATAAGTGATCGAGCTTATATATAACATTATTTTCTCATTTTTAGAACTAAAAACTGAAATGTTCAAATTCTATAGTTACTCGCCTATGTACTCATATAGCTATAATTTAAAGTATTTAAGTTGTTATTGCTGCTCTTTTGATAGATTTCCATTAGTGGAGATCTCAAATAATATTGTTTAAAACTTTGTTGCATTGACTGGAACACATGAATCTTGGGCCTCAGATAAGAAACTAATATTGGAATTTTTACTCAATAAGGCGATTGGGTACTGTAAACACGAGGGGTCCTATTTAGACCGATGCCAAGTTAATTGTTTTCTACTTATCACTAAATAATTAAACAACAAAAGTTAACGTCACAAAATATATACTACAATATAAGTACAAAATGTATAATTATTAAACTGATCAAATTCGGTAAACCACGTTTACCATTCTCAGACCAGAGGGATTTACAAAGGCATGACATTGGCGTTCAACTACGCTACCGGTACTTATATACTAACACTTGTCACGACCGAGAAACTCATGACGGCTGGCGTTAAATCGCCAAAATGACGACTGTTGAAATATAGTAACACAGTGCGACACTGTTTAACTCCCTGATTGAATAATTAGTCGGTCACATCTCTTGGCAGGTGGCGTTCACACAAGACAGCTGTTAACTCGAGTGGACACAGTGTTTGGCATTGAGGACTCCATCCTTTTCCACTTGCTATATACTCGGTTTACAGCTGGTCGAGTTGAGCGGAGTAGGGATGGCAACGATATATCGGAAATATTGATAAATACGTCTCGATATATCGATATGTTACTATCGATATATTCTTTCGATAATATCGGCCATATCGATATTTTGGTTCGATGTATCGTATCAGTGTTATTCTCCCTACTTAAAATCGTCATGATTCGAAAAAAAACATATTTAAATTGCCTGTTATGCGTACAAAACATGCATTGATATACTAAAGTAACTTTATTTACTTTTTTACGAGACGTAAACGCACTAAAATGTATTTTATTGTAAACCATTGGGTGGAACGGATAACTAGCCAGTCCCCTTACAATAATTATTACTACATTCTTTTATAATTAACATAATAATTAAAGATATAATAATTATTGTCATTTTCAATTTTTTTCATTCAACCGTACAGACCACTAATTGTTCATGTAGATAAATGGAATACATATTTACATTCAGTAGGCTATTCTAAATAGTGATAGTTAAACATGAGTGTATTGATGGTCATGACATAAAGAGTTAGTGCATAATTTTAAACAGATAAATCATGAACAATTCTATGTATAGGTTTTCTGATATATCGATATTTTTCTGTCGATATTACCGTTAGATCGATATTTGCTTTGCGATATATTGATTTGTTGAAAAATATTTTCCATCCATAGAGAGGTGGTGAACGATTCCCGGACCATGAGCCCAAAGAAATATTATAGGTTCGTTAGATTGGGGGGGGGGGGAGACAACTAGCTGATTTTTTAGGCTCGTTGTTATCATCAAACATTTTTATATTCCTTTATATATCTCCATATATTTATTCCGAGCAAGGTGACGGATATTCACATAAGCGGTCCAGTTGACAGGTATCGCCATAAGCCGCGTTAAGGGGTGGTATACGAAGCGTAACAGGTAAAATAATCTAGGCTCGTTTAGGGATGGAAAATATTTTCAACATATGGATATATTGAATTATCGATATATCGCAAACCAAATATCGATCTAACGATAGTATCGATATATCGATTTGTAAACAATTTATTTGTTTAAATTTATGCACTAACTATTATGTCATGACCAACAATACACTCATGTTTTTCTGTCACTATTAAGAATATCCAACTGAATGTAAAATTTAAATACATTTTTCCAAACGAAAAAAGTTGCGGTCTGTTATGTTGAAAGAAAAAAATATAAATAAGGATAATTATATCTGTAATTACTATGTTAATTATAAAAGAATAATTTAATAACATTCGTATAAACCTGCTACCCGTTCCTCACGTAAAAAAACTAAATAAGTTGCTTTATTATTTAAATGTATATTTTTTACGCATATGAGGCTAATTTAAATGTGTTTGTTCGGATCGCGATGATTTTGAGGAGAGAGAATAACGTCAATATTTAGTGTTATGATATATCACACCAAAATATCGATATGGCCAATATTATGGAAATAAAATATCGATACTAATATATCGATGTATCGAAACATATTTATCGATGTTTCCGATGTATCGATATTGATGTATCGTTGCCATTACGGGCACCGGACAGGTAGCACCACGGCCATGTTTGCGGTGCCCACTTGTTCATAATAAAAGCATAGTTATTACAGTTTTAATTTTGATCGGACAAAACTAAACAAACTTTATTATATTAGCATTGTGTTAATAACACTTCCTAAGGTAAATGCTGCCTTTATTTGTGTGTTTTTTATCATAAACTTGATTATTTTGATGTCTGTTTAGCATTTTTTTATCCTCATTCTTAACTCATTACATACTCTCATTGTCAATCTAATTTAGTCGAGCAATTCGCCTTATTAATTTTTTTGGTTTGTTGACTTAAATGTTGTATCATTTCTGTGAATAAAAAATATATTTAAGTGCTGACAACAATCTTTACCTCGTTTCAATTGATCGATTTCCTAGTGTGCATTGTAGAATTTCGTTGAATGTAGGTTTAATATACTGGAGAATTGTAAACTCTGTGCAAGACATTTTTGCCATTGTTATCAGAAGTAGCCGGCTGAGAGAGAGACGCTGTGCCAGCGGTTTGCCGATATCAGTGGACAGAGCGTTGTATTCGCACACTATTGCGCTGAGCACAATTAATGTACTGCTAAATTTATGTTATTAAAGTATAAACAAAGACTACGGAAGTACTACAGATGAATTTTTTCCGTGCTTTATACTTTTCTATTAAAATTGACGTATATTTTCGAAAGTTGTGGGATTCAACGTGTCTTACATTTTTCTATTGCTGGTATGTCGATGATCAAAAATATCTTATACTGTACTTTGTAATTAATTATACCAGAATAGATGTGTACGTACACACAATAATGTTGTTTTTATTAGTAATTTTCTTTTTTTAATTCTGGTCATTAAACTACTTTCTAGTAACGAAACGTATAAAATACAAATTACGTACTAATAATTATAAGTGAACTTAGTTTGTAACGTACATGAAGTTTTAAAGCATGTATAAAATTTGGACTAAAAACCTATGTTTTAGTCTACAGAAATTATGTACAACGTCATTACACTGTTTGATACCTACGACATTTTATGCTCTCTGCGTACAACGTCATTACACAGATTGATACCTACGGCATTTTGTGTTCTGTGCGTACAACGTCATTACACAGATTGATACCTACGGCATTTTGACGTTCTGTGCGTACAACGTCATTACACAGTTTGACACCTACGACATTGGGTGTTCTTTGCGTACAACGTCATTACACAGTTTGATACCTACGACATATGACGTTCTGTGCGTACAACGCCATTACACAGTTTGATATCTACGACATTTGATGTTCTTTGCGAACAACGTCATTACATAATTTGATACCTACGACATAATATGATGTTCTGTTCGTACAACGTCATTACATAATTTGATACCTACGACATATGTCGTTCTGTGTTTACAAGGTCATTACACAGTTTGACACCTACGAAATTAAAAGTTAAAGTTAAATTGGGTGTTCTTTGCGTACAACGTCATTACACAGATTGATACCTACGGCATATGATGTTCTATGTGTACAACGTCATTACACAGTTTGATATTACGACATTTGATGTTCTTTGCGAACAACGTCATTACACAGTTTGAAACCTACGACATATGATGTTCTGTGCGTACAACGCCATTACACAGTTTGGCACCTACGACATATGATGTTCTGTGCGTACAACGCCATTACACAGTTTGGCACCTACGACATTTGATGTTCTGTTCGTACAACGTCATTTCACAGTTTGATATCTACGACATTTGATGGTCTTTGCGTACAACGTCATTACACAGTTTGATACCTACGACATTGATGTTCTGTTCGTACAACGTCATTACACAGTTTGATACCTACGACATTTGATGTTCTGTTCGTACAACGTCATGACACTGTTTGATACTAAAGACATTTGATGTTCTGTGCATACTCGTTACTAGGTCGAAGAATTGTGTGTAATTGGACCTTTCCTAACTAATGCATGTACGTATTTGTGATATAAAAGCGAACATTTATAATTTGTTTTGTATATTGATGAACAAGTAAATAAATACCTGTTTAGATTGACCGGTCAGTATTTTTACATTACCTTCCAAGCTCCGTTATCTAACGATTTATATATATTTTTTTCCTTTGAGGCAAAAATAAATTAGTTATTACCCGGGAACATGTGCTTTCTCAAGATGCATATCAGTTTTGGAGGGGTGGGGGTTGTTAAATTCCTTCCGGCTCTATAGACTTGCTCATTATTCTATGGCAGTAATCTTGGCACGTTAAAAAAAATATCATTTTGTCGGAAGTAAATCGTTGATCGCATGTGATCTTCCATGAAGTGTAGCTAGCTGGGATGGCGGACGGAGGTCAGCGGCGATAAGGCTTATCAGTGAACTGTGACGAGGCCCACACAAACACTCTCTCACAGTTTACCACCTATTAATCGCTTATCTCTTCAAAATAGACTACGCCATTTTCTACTCTCACTATTCAAGTTAACAAAAACTTTGAATTGCTCTTGGTGGATTTTCAGGAAAAGCTCACAAACCCTTTACTAAATTAATTTCTTATAATATTTTTATTTGGTTGCTTTTGTATTTAAGCCCCATTGTAACGAATGTGTAAAACATAAATGCTTTATACTGCCAAACTAACGTTGATTGGTAGGTAAAACTTGCGTTTATACGTTTTTAATCATAAAAATGTTTACTGGCAAGCAATAAAAAAATACTGTTCCTGAACATTTCATAACTGTCTAAAGTTTACATTTCCGATGTTTACGAGGTTAACATTGTACATTATTTGTTGTGAAATTGAATGCTCTCCGTACATTACAGAACATTTGTTACCTTGGTTGGCAAAAATGGAAGACAGAAAGCTCGATGAATGGGGATTAGTAAACTGATGCAAACCTTTCTTCTGTTTAGTTAGTTTTAAAAGTTGTGAAAATAAATTTTTCCACAGAATTGCCACTAACTTTCCCCCATATTAAACACATTGAAAATTACCAGTTTGATTCCCAAATATGTTTTTTGCCATATCTAAAAAATTAGACAAGTTAGAGACATGTGGTTTGTACTAAATTATTTAGAATTTTAATTCACATCTTTCCTGACAATTTAATCGAAATCGTTTGAGCCGTTTTTTCATTCTTGTATGTTTTTTGCCCATAAAGATAAAAAAAACTAAAATTTCAAAAAATTGAAATAACGGTCTGGAGATATTGATATTGGCTAAATACGCCTCCATACAAAATTTAATTAAAATTGATCCATCCATTTGGTATCCAGCGAAGTGCACATACACACAGACAGACACACCTACGGACAGACACCAAAATATTTTTTGATAGTAAAAAGATTCTCACCTTACTTACGGAGGGGCCACTTGGGAAAGCGAAATGGTCAAAACGAAGCTCGTATTAAAAAGAACCCTCTCTTTTCTTTTAAACACATATTTAAGACATTCAACATTCTCACCTTCCCATCGTTGTATATTTTGAACAATTGTTCAAACCATGGCTGCAATACAATCAATTTATATAACTCTAGTAGGCCTTTATCTAAGCATGAAACTGAGTTCTTCGAAAATCACTTAAAATACAAGCTATACAGTTTTTTAACGTTCTTCCAGAAATTAAAATAAGTTCTTTATTTCTCAGAAGAGTAAAATCTTATCTCTGGGAAAATGTTGCAGTGTTGGGCACTTCTTGAACCATAATACACATTAATTATTTATAAAGTTTAATTGTTTGTATAACGTTAATAATTTATGTTACTTACTTAATGTCAAGTACCTCTGTCAAAAGAAATGATGTTGATTAGATTAATGATTATTACTGTATTACCATAACATTGAACGTGTCAAAAATAATTTATTTCAACAAATTAAACTTCTTTATTTGAGTCCAATTGATGCCTCATTGATGAGAACGAAAAGTTTTGTGTAGTCTATTTGTTTTGTTGTTTGTTTTCATTTTCCATTAATTCATTTGATACTATTATTATTAGTTTCTCAGGAAGAATTTTCTTTGTGATTTAATTAGATGATATTTCAAGATAACCCTTTTCAATTTTGGTATGCCTATAAGTTTATAGTTTTTAAAAATTGATCCGATTAAACCCCTTTGAAAGAATATATTTTAAAACTTCCTTTGAGAAAGTGCACTTTTTTATTGGGATATTTTGCGCCAGTCTTATAAAGAAGCAGCTCGAGATATGTTCGTTACACTGCTGTACTAGTGGCGCAGTGCTGTAACCCAGCTACTTGGGGACAAAGTGTTGTGGATATTGTTCTTGTAATACCGACATGGCATCCGCTAACGGTTGCCATCGACGTGGACACTACTAGACAAGTTTGTGGTGTCCATGTGGGTGGTAGTCAGTCTCCGGATGGATGTCTGGAAAGATCCGTACTACGTGATTCGGATTCCACTTAAAGATGTAGGTCTTTATTAGTTTCTCTGGCTGTTGTGCTACTAATAAATGGATCTTTCTTACGAACATTCACACATCTTATTCACCATACATGTTCGCCCATATCTCTTCGATCGGCGTCTTACTAATGAATAATTAGACTGTTTAGTGTATTCTGTATTTGTTTTTGTTGAAAGATATTTACGTTAGACCATGGTATGAATGGGTATCAGTTGATCTGCGGGTAAAGTGCCTTCCCTCGCCTTGCATCACCGGTTACGTGGGTATGTCAGCGCAACATTCTGGTCTAGTTTCTCATGTTTTCCCAATCGACCTCCCGCGCTCCCGTTTGTCTTTGTCTTCTCACAGACATTGCTCCTGAATGAAGCAAGTCTGTGCCCCACAAACTCCAGGTTATAATACCTCTCGCCTTGTGCTCTATCGCATCTCTCGGACAAAGTCTTCAGATGTCCAGCTTCCTCCGGTTTCATCTATTCCCATTCAGGAGGGCCACAGAGAAGAAAGAAACAGAGGTCACTCTCTTATGCTGTGGTCGCAGCAAATACTTCAGTGGCAGTTACAAGTAGACAACTAACGTACATCTTCATACATCAGTAGCAACAATTATTACGTTTATCCTTGAGGATTTTAGGGGAATAAAGGAAGGGACTGACAAGGTGCTGGCCATGCCACCGCATATCAAACTGGAGAAATAACTACTCGACACACTCTTAGTTTTATGGCACTATTGCATGCGACCTCTGTTCTTTTCGTTGTGTAGGAGCGTACTTTACCAGCTCATTTCACTTTTCTTCGCCACCTTCTGGATCCTCTTCTTCAAAATCTAAACAAAATGGGTGATAACTGTTAGGCTCACTGGTTATTCAACTACTGTATATTAAACTGCGGTATTTTCGGGTAAACTGTACTTTTTAAATTAAAGTGCTTGGTATTTAATTTAACTATGGGTAACGGATGGGATAGGAATTAAAGGTTAATCCAGTTAAAGGTTCGTCAGTAGGAATTGATCACTTGAGCTGTCAACGACAGTCGACTACAACCCCGTCTTTAGTGAGAGCCTTGACACTGCTGGCTCTCCACACTGTTTCGTCTCATATACTTAAAAATGAAGACATATTGTCTTTTGTTCCGATTATTTACTCATCATTTAATTTTGTCAATAAGTGTAATTTATTGAAGTGGTCATTATAAAGAAATTGAATGGGACAGTTTTTTTTTGTTTTTTTTTTTTGGAGAAGTCGATCTTCCCTTAAACCATACTCTACCCATTCCCTATAAACTATCGATTTTCGCGGGGAACTTACTTAGAATATGAGGGAGAACCAGTTAAATACAAGGTGAATATTACGGGTACTAACTGTCAAGACACGATTCCAACCTACACTTTCTAGGGATGGCAAATATTTTCAACATATCGAATTGTCGATACCAAATCCAATATCGATCTAAATATCGAAAGAAAAATATCGATATATCGGATAACCGATATATCGAATTATGAACGATTTATTTGTTTAAATTTTTGCACTAACTCTTATGTCATGACCAAAAATACAGTCATGTTTTGCTGTCACTATTTAGAATAGCCTACTGAATGTAAAAATTAAATATATTTATCTACACGAAACAAGTTGTGGTCTGTGACACTGAATGAAAAATTTCAAAATAAGAATAATTATATCTTTATTTTTTATGTTAATTATAAAATAATAATGTAAAACATTTTATTTATGTTTTTCACGTTTAAAAATGCCTTTAGACTTCCTATAAACATTAAAAATTAAACAAATTAATTCACTAAGGCATTCAAATTAGTCATCTTAGATTCAGCGTTATCAACTCACACAGAACTTCATTTATAGTCGGCGAGTACACACAAGTCATGTAGTGTACCTGTCAATTACTAATTATGATATGTACATTGCATGCTGCTGTTTCAATGCAAATCAGCGCCTTCAATATCACATGGGCATGAAGTTCAGAGGACTTCTCGTGACTCGCCGACAGTACCCGTTCCAACCACTGGTCTACAATAAACTGCAGGGAAGTGCGTTAACCTCACGTATAAAAGTAAATAAAGTAACTTTATTATATCAATGCATGTTTAGTACGCATAAAAGGCAATTCAAGTGTTTTTTTTTCTTTGGAATCGATGATTTTGAGGTGAAGGAATAAAGTCATTATATTGTGATATCGGACCACAATATCAATATGACTAATATTATCGAAAGAAAATATCGATACTAATATATCGATATATCGAAACATTCGGAAGCTGTAAATTACTACAAATAGACCTTTAGAGCTTAACATGGATCTAGAAGCATTTTAACTCAGAAATGTTGAATTTGAAATTTTCAGAAAATTAAAAAAAGATAAATGCAAACAAAGTGTCGTCTTAATACTAACGTATGCAAACATCAACAGGTAAACATGAGTTGATCCATTACAATTTTTACTGTCTCCCATATGCGTTAGCATTAAGTATTGTGATCATAATTTCTTTTGTTACAAGTTGGTCTAAAAATCCATTTTATGGTCCCCTGAACCCAACTTTTTTTTTTGTCTGTCCGTATGTGCAGTTCGCTGGAGACCAAACGGAGGGATGCATTTTTATGAAATTTGGTAGGTGTATTTAGCTAATATCTTTAGACAATTTTTCACTTTTTTGAAATTTTGTTTTTTTAATTTTTATGGGCAAAAACATACAAAAAATGGAATTTTCTATGGAATGTTTGATTAAATTACCAGGAAATATGTGAAGTTAAATTTAAAATATTTGAGTAAAAACTGCATGTCTTTAACTTGAAGACTTTTTTAGTTATGGCACAAAAACATATTTGGGAATCAAACTGGTAATTTTCTAAGTTTTTATATTTTTAGTTTTTAATATAAGGGAAAGTATGGGCCAATTATTTGGAACCATTTATTATTCTTATAAACGTAAAGTGTTTGACCGGTTTAATGTATACAAAGATTTAACACAGAGAAAATGTTTTGTGTATAGGTAATTATTACACACAAGTTAATGGGAGTTATGAAGTATCTAACTGGTCCATTCAAGTAGGACAAAGAGGCGTGTAATGTCGGTGTAGCCAGTTTGGGAAATAATTTAACTAGAACGGATCTGGATATCCGTTTTATTTCTTTGACGTAAGTCTGAATTATTTTTAATTCGTTTTTTAAGTTGTCCACCAGTATACAGAAACATTTATACTGACGTCGTATTTGGAGATCCAAGCCGTAGTTTTGGTTTTTGTGACGTCGATTACGTTTATGAGCCATATAAAATGTAATAGAAAATTCGCTTATTTTTGTGGGCTAAAAAATAAAAAAAAAAAACAGTATTAACAAATACCGTCCCTTGTAAATAGTTTGATAGGATGGTGGTGTTATAAAAGGAATACTGAACAACCTTGCCTAATAGGCCTACTCGTTCAGTAGTCAAGGAGCATGCCGATGAAGCATGCCTCAGGAGCCCCGAATTTTCATTTTATCGGTTTTGTAGTGTCATCATTTCTGAAGCACGGTTTGAAACGAGAATCTTCAGAAGAAGAATTATTTTTATTACGCATGGTGTTGAAAAATAACTTTTGCAGATGTTCAATTCCTGAACATTATTTATCCTGAACATTCACACTGTCGCATGCTCCAGGTCTTACCTAGTATCCCTTTTGTTACGACCAGACGATGGAAGTAAGTCGAGTCATTCACTTTGGATTGTTTAAAAACTTACTTCAGGCTTTTGCAGCACGCACCCCCTGGTTACTGCTTGCATACGTCAGCCAGATGGGTAGAGATTGGAGATCTCAGAATGCGTCAGTTCGATAGTTGGGCGGGAGTATTTCTTTTTCTCCAGTTCATTGGGTTGGAGGGGAGCACGTCAGCTTGCTTCAGTCCGTTGGATGGGTGGAAGGTGACTTTCTTTTTCTTCCGTTCGTTGTTTTAGAGGGTAAGTACGTCAGTACGTTAGATGAGGGTGAGCAAACCAGTCCGTAAGATGGATGTATTTCCTAGTCTTCAGTCCGTTGGGTGGGAGGGTGAGCACGTCAGTACGTTAGATGGGTGTGAGTAATTCCTAGTCTTCAGTCCGTTTTGTGGGAGGGTGAGCACGTCAGTACGTTATATGGGTGTGAGTAATTCCTAGTTGTCAGTCCGTTGGGTGGAAGGGTAAGCACGCCAGTACGTTATATGGGGGTGAGAGGGTGAGCAAACCAGTCCGTAAGATGGATGTATTTCCTAGTCTTCAGTCCGTTGGGTGGGAGGGTGAGCACGTCAGTACGTTAGATGGGTGTGAGTAATTCCTAGTCTTCAGTCCGTTAGGTGGGAGGGTGAGCACGTCAGTACGTTAGATAGGTGTGAATAATTTCTAGTTATATTGGTGTTAGTATTTCTTCAGTCTGTTGGGTGGGTGGGTGGGTGAGCACGTCAATAAGTTAGATTGATGTAAGTATTTATTCAGTCTTCAGTCCGTTGGGTGGGAGGGTGATACCGTCAGTACGTTAGATGGGTGTAATTCCTAGTCTTTAGTCCGTTGGGTGGGAGGGTAAGCAAGTAAATACGTTAGATTGGTGTGAGTATTTCTTCAGTCTGTTGGTGGGAGGGTGAACACGTCAATACGTTATATTGGTGTTAGTATTTCTTCAGTCTGTTGGGTGGGTGAGCACATCAATAAGTTAGATTGATGTAAGTATTTATTCAGTCTTCAGTCTGTTGGGTGGGGGTTGAGTGGGTGGGTGAACACGTCATAAAACTTATTGACGTGCTCACCCACCTACTGAAGAAATCTAACTAGATCGATGTCAATATTTATTCATTCTTCAGTCTGTTGGGTAGGAGGGTGAACACGTTAATACGTTAGATTGGTGTGAGTATTTCTTCAGTCTTCAGTCTGTTCGGTGGGTGGGTAGCACGTCAATAAGTTAGATTGATGTCAATATTTCTTCAGTCTGTTGGGTGGGAGGGTAAGCACGTCAATAAGTTAGATTGATGTCAATATTTCTTCAGTCTGTTGGATGGGAGGGTAAGCACGTCAATACGTTAGATTGGTGTTAGTATTTCTTCAGTTCGTTGGGTGGGAGGGTAAGCACGTCAATACGTTAGATTGGTGTTAGTATTTCTTCAGTTCGTTGGGTGGGAGGGTAAGCACATCAATACGTTAGATTGGTGTTAGTATTTCTTCAGTTCGTTGGGTGGGAGGGTAAGCACGTCAATACGTTAGATTGGTGTTAGTATTTCTTCAGTTCGATGGGTGGGAGGGTGAGCACGTCAACACGTTAGATTGGTGTTAGTATTTCTTCAGTTCGATGGGTGGGAGACTTGGGTGGGAGGGTAAGCACGTCAATACGTTAGAGTGGTGTTAGTATTTCTTCAGTTCGATGGGTGGGAGGTTGAGCACGTCAACACGTTAGATTGGTGTTAGTATTTCTTCAGTTCGATGGGTGGGAGGGTGAGCACGTCAACACGTTAGATTGGTGTTAGTATTTCTTCAGTTCGATGGGTGGGAGGGTGAGCACGTCAACACGTTAGATTGGTGTTAGTATTTCTTCAGTATGTTGGGTGGGAGGGTGAGCTGAGCACGTCAACACGTTAGATTGGTGTTAGTATTTCTTCAGTATGTTGGGTGGGAGGGTGAGCAGTACTCGTCAGCCATTAAAGAAGGCACGTTAGCAATCATTGTCTTTATAACAAGTGTAATGATCGTATAGTCTCCTTGATAAAGTATTGTTTCCAAACATTATTTAAAAGAGTAAGACCCATTCAGTATTCGTAAGTCGGTTGGGTTGGTAGGACTGTTTGTAGTCATTGATGAATCGATCCCCTATAATGGGAACATTTTTACGTACAAAGTAAATAATTCATGTTTAACTTGACTTATCCCTACAACCAAAGGTGATTGTTTGAATATGTGAGCAAAGGAGGAGAGAATGAGTTTTAAGAAACTTTACATACTTTCTTATTTGCAGCTGTACAAAAACTTATCGACCTCAAAACGTCAGTTTGTCACTCGTGTTTATGGTGGGTCATCACCCCGATTACCGAAACGGAAATGTACCCTTAGATTGTATCTGCGAGACAGGTTTGACCGTTTGGGAACTTGGCGTGCTATATACGGCAGATAACAGCTCTGTCTGTAGCTTTAACGTGAGAACGGGCTAATGAGTCAACGTCATTAGTGTCGACTTGTTTGTCAAGACAAATCAGTTTTGATCGTAAGTTTAGATTTATTGTTAGTTATCTAATTTCCCTCTCATTCCTGTTATTACAATTGTAAAAATTACAAAATGTAATTACAAAATTACAATTGTAAAAATAAAATTTATATCATGTTTTTCATTAATAGCATGTTCTAACCCACCCACCCACCCATACACGTACAGTGATATTGACCCACCCACCCATACACGTACAGTGATATTGACCCACCCACCCACCCCTACATGTACAGTGATATTGACCCACCCGCCCACCCATACACTACAGTGATATTGACCCACCCGCCCACCCATACACTACATTAATATTAGGTTAATGTAATAACCCAATAAAAACGACCCAAACTAATAAATTGTCAATACCACCATACGTGTATGGGTGGGCGGGTGGGTCACAATACCACCGTACGTGTATGGAAGGGCGGGTGGGTCAATAGCACCGTACGTGTGTAATACATTACGCTATTTATTAGTTTGGATTTCTTTTTAATCTTTTTGTGAAATGTCGTATTACAATTGTATTATTAAGATATATATTCAGCCAATGTTATGTCTTTTATTACACTTGTAGTCATAAATTATAACTATAGGGAATTATTATCAAGAAAATTTACGATGTTATTTGTACACTTTTTATGAACGACATACTTATCATCCTTGTGTTTGTTACAGCAGTTTGTACCCAAGCGAGGAGCCTCCGTCGAGGATGGTGGTCCAGGTGATGGCTACGGAGATGGTCCTCCGCCTCCCAAGCAACAGGCCAAACAACCAGAGGGTCTTACCAAGTTCTCAGTCGAAATAGTGCAGCAACTGGAGTTCACTACATCAGCGAACAATTCGCAAATTTCTACCAACGTGACGGTCAAGGCACTAAACACGTCTGTCAAAAGTGACCTGTCAACCTCGACGACAGCTACTGCTAGTCCGCAGGCCCAGCCTCAGCCCCACACGCCGGTCGAGTGCAAGCAGGAGCAGCAAGAGGATTCGGAGTTCGTGGACCTGGAACAGTGCGCGGCGGCTTTGGAGAAGGACGCGGCGGCCCACGGAGGCAGTTCCTTCCCAGGGCTTTCGGACCTCATCGGTGACGAGACCTCGGATGCTATCATAACCTCAGATGCGTTCAAGGATCTCATTTCGGAAATATCGGACTCTTATCCGTTTATGAACGATTTTGATTTTGATAACGGTGACTCGAAAGCGAATGATCACCACGGTAGCCATTCGCATCACCAACAACATGTGTTTAAGACCGAGGAGGACTCCAAGTGCAACGTTTTAGGTGCACAGCAGAGGGTAATGCAAGGTATGCAGCAACAACAGCATCAACAACAGAGGTTGTATTCTTCTCCGGGCATGGACTTCACCAAGGCGGAGCTCAGCCCGGCCGCTCAGACACTGAAGCAGATGGCTGAGCAGCATCAACACAAGACTCAGCTCGGGATGAACTTCAACCCCGCCGGAAGTAGGACTACCGGTGGTAAACCCTATAGTGACTTTCAGTACAACGGTAATGATTTCCTAGGCAGTCCTCAAAACAACAGTACCTCTGGTGGGCAGCAGTTTAAACCGCTGCTGAGTCAAAGTCCCAAGTCAAACTTTGTGTCGAGTGAAAACATAAAACAGGAAGTGTTCAGTGCTCAGAACTCTCCGGGAGTATATTCCCCTGGCAGTGGGAAGGGGAACCAAACCCCTACTGGCCAGCCGAGACTCAGCACAGGGTTCAAGCAGCAGTACTCACCCTACGGTAGTCCCGGTGCCCACGGCAGTCCCCAGTATACCCCGCGAGCCCCTCAGGGCCCTCCGCCTCAAGCCCCACCTCCTAGACCACCCTCGTGCCCAAGCTCAACCACCCTTCAAATCAACCAAGCTCAACAACTTCACATCTCGCAAGCCCAAGGACAGCCGCCAATACAGGTCAGTGATATTTGCTATCGGATAGTGATATGTGTTGGATTAAGTTAGTAGCCATGCATTCCAACAATATTGGATGACACATTCATCCTAAACTGTTCATACTTTATTTCTCTAGATTGTTATGTCAATTTACAGGTCAATAATTTTAATTGTGTAAATTGTATACTAGTTTCAGGACAAAAATCCATGGTTAACTGAATAGTTTAAAAGTAAATTAAATGTTTCAGTAATAGAGTGCCGATCCGGTACTTACAACCGAATTCAAGAGACAACAACATTCGGCTGTCTCGTTGATCATATAACTTTTCGGAATTCCCATGGGCCTACAGCATCCGACCGACATGGCTTTTGGCATGTCTAAGACTGACTCCTCCGGGCAGTTGCGCGTGTCGTTGACGCAAACGCTGGGGCGGTCGCCGCAAGGTCGATTATGAAAGACCGCTCGTCGAGACAAGACAAAGGTGACCGCAACAATCCGTTACCGGCATCAAGCACTCCGCCGAGTGACACCGCGGAGCCTATACCCGTCCACAACATTATCCATTGTGTTCGAACGTCGGATTACTCGTGCAATTTGACTTAAAACGTGATGTTTGGCGATCGGCTTACAAAGTTCACTTTCTGTGCGAAGAGCACTCTCTTGTTGTTCTTTGAACAGTAAATAACACTGCACAACAAAAAAATATTTTTTCAATGTTTCCTACACTAAATTAGTCAATTTCTACTAATTTTGGGGTGATAAAAACGAAAATAACAATGAAACATTTTTGTTTGCTCTGGTTTTTGAGATACACAGTACTTAATCTTAAAGAGTAGTTATACTATACGTGAAAAGTGAAAGTACATGAAACAATATTGTTATGTTTCTTTTAGAATATTGTAAGTACAAAATTGATAAAAAAAAACATTATTCTTAGTGTTTTGACAAATAAAAGAAGTTTTTACCACCAAATTTCAATTAAGTCAATCCGATTCATTGTAAGATCGCTGTCGTTTAGCTTGTCTTTTATAACACACTTCTGGAGCATCCCTACACATAGACCAGCAGTAGTCTGCAAGCATTGCTTCATTCCAATGGCCCTGATATCTCTGTTCCATTAAGGCAATGTCTTGATGGAATCTTTCTCCATGTTCGTCACTCACAGCTCCACAGTTTTGTGGGAAGAAATTAAGATGAGAGTGAAGAAAATGAATTTTTAATGACATGTTGCATCCAAGTTGGTGGTAAGCTTGAAGAAGCTCTTTAACTAATGCTGTGAAGTTATCATCTCTTTTGTTACCTAAAAACCCATGTAAAACTCCCTTAAAGGCTTCCCAGGCTCTTTTTTCATTTCCTGTTAAAATCATGTCAAAAGCAGGATCATTTACGATTTCACGGATTTGAGGCCCAATAAAGATGCCTTCCTTGACTTTAGCATCACTTAACCTGTGAAACTTTGCTCTCAAGTACTTAAAAGCTTGTCCTTCCTGGTCCATGGCCTTGACAAAGTTCTTCATTAGTCCCAACTTAATATGTAATGGAGGAAGGAGAACATCCTTAGGATCTACAAGAGGCTCGGCAACTACATTTTTCTCATTAGGGTTTAGGTCTCGTGTAGGCCAGTTCACTTTTTTATAGTGAGATTTTCTATCCCGACTATCCCACATACACAAAAAACAACAGTACTTGGTAAACCCTAATTGCATTCCTAGGAGTATAGCAATGACTTTCAGATCACCACAGATTTGCCACTTGTGTTGTTCATATTTGATTGATTGGAGAAGTGTTTTCATATTTATATAAGTTTCCTTCATGTGAACTGCATGACCTATAGGAATAGAAGGTAGCTGATTTCCATTATGCAGAAGTACAGCTTTTAAGCTTAGTTTTGAAGAGTCTATAAACAGTCTCCATTCAGATGGAGTGTGATCCAAATTCAAGCAGTCCATCAAACCATTAACATCAGAACAAACTACGAGGTTTTCTTTTTTCTCAAAAAAAGGAAGCAAATCTTTTTGACGCTGTCTGTACTGAGATATTCTCACATCATGTTTTAGAAGATTCCACTGTTGTAGTCTTGACCCTAAAAGCTCAGCCTTTTCCTTAGACAAGCCAAGATCTCTTATAAGGTCACTCAACTCTGCTTGACCAATTCTGTGCGGGTCACTAGACCTATCTCTGACCTCAAAATCAGGGTCATAAGATGTAGAAGGATGGGTTGCTCCTTCTAAACAGTCTTCATCGCCTTCCTCTGAAATTTCATAGTTTTGGGGTGGAGAAGGGACTGGCAAAGTGTCTGAGTGTGGTACAGGCCGAAGAGCAGATGGGAGATTAGGGTATTTAACCGTTCCTCTTTTCTTCATAGATAAACCTTGCTTAATGGCAGGAGTTAAGCAGAAATAACAGTCGTCTATATGATTGGTAGGCTCACGCCAAACCATAGGTACTGCAAAAGCCATTGCCCGGTTTTTATTTTTCAGCCACTCTCTCAATATGACGGAACAAGAATTGCAACATATATGAGGAGCCCATGATTTATCTTGGTCCCCAACTTTCACACCAAAATAATGTTCATAGGCAGTCTTAACGATAGGTGTCATTTTACGTTTCTGAGCCAAAAATGTTATTTCACCACATATATAGCAGAAGCTATCGACAGAATTTACACACTTTCGAGGCATTTCAGATCAGCACTTAAATTAATTTTAAAATCAACTTCACACAATAATTTCAATAGCAACAACGCGCGTACAACTGACAAAATCACATAGGTTATGTTTATTACTTATGAACAGCTGAAGAGAGAGAAATTATGTAAACAAACATGTGTACCAACTGTTGGTGATGAAATATTTCATTTGTTGAAAACTTCATATATATATATATATAATATAATGATACTATATCTTGAAAACAAGAGCTAATATATAATGTTTATGGTCATTTTCGGTTTTAACACGTGGAAATACATTAAAATCAGCTAATTTCAACCCCGAAACAAAACCTTTGTTGTTCAGTGTAATTCGCTCGGTTACGTACAATCAGTCACTGTATTCAAGTAAAGTTAGGCCAATTGCCCTTTCATTTGAAACTATGATACAAATCATAATTAAAAATGGGTTAAATGGATGGTTACTATAATTACAATCCATTTGGATCTTATAGATGTCCAACGATTGTAAATCTGTAAATATTAATATAGCAAAGTTTCATTGACGTATAAATCCTCCCTCACTCTAAAATAGAATTTCTTAGTGACAAGAAAATATTGTAGAATTTATAACACTTAAGCACATTTTTTTCGTATGAAATTGTCGACGAATGAGTTTTACGCTAGATATGTGTGCGCATCTAAGGGTGTAATTTATAACACTTTAAATATTGTTTGTCTATGTAACGCGCGTCACGTGAGGCTGAGGAAGATGTCGCTACAGGTTCGGACATGTTGTCAACACCCTACCCGCCGCGTGACATGCGATCTGATCCAATAACGACTGGTCTGCGCCTGGCTACTCGACCAGTAATGGGCGGTAGGCGGACGACTCATTCAGAACGGGCCACCATCACAAATCAACGTGCTGAATTAGAATCATGAGTAACTGAGTCGAATCATAACTTCTGCGAATTCCA